>CALNHX010002140.1:0-191186 GCA_940337035.1 Agriotes lineatus | reverse complement strand
AATTTTGTTGTGGGTTACAAGGTTTCGTGATCACGGAAGTGTACGAAATGAAGATGTCGGTTCTGTAAAAATTGTGCGTACACCACATAACGTAGAATGAGTACGGCAAGCTGTAGTAAGGAGTCCAACTCGTTCAGCAAGGCGTCAATCAGTAGCATTGAACATTACACGAAGAAGTTGAGAAAAACGTGGTGGCCATTTAAAAGACGTTATTTTCAAAAAATAATTTTTGTTGTAAAACTACATTATATGTGCAATAGAAATATATGTTTTAGACCTTGGTCGTTTCATTAGTATATCCATAATAACACTCTAAAAACCGTCAATACCAATTGCGCCACCATGAATTAACCAGTAGCAGCCTGAGCGTAAAAATTGATTCGCTAATTAATATTCTCACCTAACTGCGCATGTTATACGTATTTACAAAAAGTGCACGCCAAGCTAGAATACCAACTCAATTAATTCACTTAAAGATAGTACATTTTCAGTTGCTAAATGTTTGAAATAGTTCGCCTTAAACCGGGCACCCCGTGTGATAGTACTAGTTATCTATTTGAAATTTATGTTTAGCACTCGCATCCAACTACTAGCGTTCAATCCACCCTTCCACGTATTTCGGTTAGTGCTTGCTTTAAAATATACTCAACTAAAGTATAAAACGTATGCCTACATGCAAAAAAGTCTGTTGTCTGAGACGCAGGGTCTCTGCGTCATCTTTTCATCGGCACCGATCGGGTGGAGTTCGTCCGCAATCGGTCGTGATGTCACCGCGTCCTTTATAATACAACGATAAGCAAACACAACAGGTGTTCGTTCGTATATGAGCAGTCAAAGCGCCTGGGAACGAGGTTTCGAATTCTTTGCGAATTAATGTAATTCGTATTACTAAGTGTTTGTTTTTAGTGTTATTAGCAACATTAAGATATTTTTACCTATTTTGAACACTTGCTATGCGCTTTCCATATTAAAGACGTTAAAATATTTTCTTGTTACAATGCAAGCTATTTTAATTAGAGTAAGGCCATCTATAGAGAGCTGGCAATTCTGTACTTGTAGGCGAAAACGCCGAAGAATTGCCGAAGAATCGTCTGAAACTGACGCCTCATACTTCAATGGATCAGAAGGATTGATGATGATGATGAGGGCCACCTCTACAATGGACTCAAAAACTAGTTATGAAATAAGTAAGAGCATGTTAGTTTACTATCGACCGTTCAGCAAATAGGTACAAAAACATTTTAATTTCTTTGAATTTGGCATATGCATACAATTTTTGTACTAGGGATTCTGTATTTTGTTTTGCAAAGGTTTCCGCACCTGGATAAAGGCACGTTTGAATTTAAAAATGGCAATCAATGACAATATTTCTCATTATTTCAGTGTCAAAGTAGATATTTTTCTGGAAGTTCTCGCCTAAACTTTTATAAAAAGCAATAAAAATAGATAATAATACCGCTACATCAAAAATATACAACACAGTATTTGTCCTATATCCTTAAAAATAGTTATTTACAATATTTATGACAAGACGCTAATTAAATGTCACACCTTTAACCTATTTGTTTTAGTAACATTTTCTAAGTACACTCCTAGACAAAGATCGACTTTGGAAGTACACTCATGCAGTTTTGGAAATCAAAGGCCACTTTGTGTTTTTATGTTTACTGAACGGACTATAATGCTGTTCCTTAGCGATTTCATCTAAGATGAAGGAGATTGTAGCCTGACACTAATCTAAGGTAAATAATAGTATTTTTTTACAATATCTATTAACATTACTACTGGTACTGGTATTCGAGAATAATTTTGAAGAGATACAATACTTACTACTACTTTGCTAGCTTGATGTTTTTGATTAAGTTTTGAACGTAATATTTTTTTAGCATGGAAAATACAAACGATATGAATGACTTATTACTTCGATTACATATAAAGTAATCAAATTAGTTAATATTCGTGTTATAATTGCATTATTACTGTAAATATGCATTGGTCCAGACAAGTCTAGACATATAAATTCACACAATAAGTCTAATGTGTGAATTTAAACAGAACTAGCCATCTACACAATTACCACACTTAGTTCAAGGTCGACTGTTGTTGCAGAGTATTTGAATAATTTCCACCTAACCAAGTGAAGTCTTGTACAGATTAGCTACAAACAGTACAAACACATAACCCCAGAGATAAGAGGAGATAACGAATCGAATGTTTACTTACTCTATATTTTGGTTCAATGTCTTGTACCCCAGCGATATCCACACAACATCGGTAATGGTCTAAAAATAACAAGTAGGACGCCAGTCATTGAGAGAAATTTAAAACAAGCTTTTACATAAGTGTTGCTTCAAGGTTCGTTTCATTCATATAGGTACGGGATACCATTGAAATATTAATATGCATGTACCAAAGACCTATTACTACAGCATTCACTTTCCTAACGTGTTCGCCCACGATGCTAACGGAAATATAAACTAGAGTCGGCCCACGAGCACATGTCCCACGAAGCACACTTATACACATCGAGAGAGAATTATTTCTGAAAATTCTATGGAAAACAGCAAACACCGGCGGTAAACATGCTCGTTAAAGGGCCCCCTTTTTGCACGAAGTTGACTTGCACGCGTACGAGAATGCGTGCGGCTAACATATTTTAATGCCAGATGTTCATTAATCTTTTATTTAATTAGCCTGCCTATGTGTTCACTTTTGTTTACACACAAACGTGGACAGCCCTGAAATTCCAGCACAGACCGGTTTGGTATGGATTTTTCAACAAACCTGTCGTCCAACTACCTCTAGCTTAGAAAATAACAAGACGAGAATAAGAAAATACGTTTCCTCCAAGGATTTTAAAGTTAAGACTTCTAATAATGCAACACACAACGAAGGAATACCCATATGTCGATGGGAATACCATGGAAAACGATGTTTATAACTGTACAACCGACGCCGACGCAGTCCCCAACCAAAGCAACCATGCAAAAGGAATTTTTAATCGCTTATATCTAAACGTTGTAAAAGTATTAACTGAATAAAAATACTCTAAATCAGCGGTTTCTAAACTGTGGTACGCAATAGTATTCACAAACGTTGAGTATCTATAAGAAAAGAGTTACGCTGGGGATTACCCGTTACCCGAATCAGAAATGTGAATTGTGGTGGAAAAGTTTGGGAATCGCTGTACTAAATGAACTTCCACTACATAATTAAACACTTAAAAGTGTTGACCACTACGTCTAACATCAGCCTAATAATTATTTATTTCATGTGACATAATTCGTAGAAGAAGAATAGATGTGTATTTTGAAGTTCTAAATAATACTCGTATGACCAATAAATGTTATTTTAAAAATAACAGATTAAAATGCTTATTTATTTATTAATGAGCGAGTAAGATCTATTCACGGAAAATACTAAGCACTGCAGATTGCTCCATGGTCATATACTCATATGGTCAAACGAATACTAGCACTTTGTCCAAATGAAGGTTACCTTGCTCGGAAAAGACCTTTTACACAACTATTAAACATCGTAGCAATATATAATCCACAGTTTCATATCTTCCTAAGATTGTGTTAGCTATATTTATCTATAAATTCCTTTACCTACCTTTAGGTCATCGCTATATCTCTTAGTTAACAATCGATCACTATAAAAGTATATTTGAGGCCCGTCTCTAGCATCAGTGAAGACGTCGCGGATTCTAGTTTATGATGTTATAAATGGCGCCAACAAGTTAAACTCAAATATACTGATATAAGCCAAGAAACTTGTAACTTCACTTTCTATCAACTAATAACAATACGATTATTGAACTCCCTATCAAAATGAAAGAAAGCAATACTTGTAGCTGGTTTTATTACTACTCGAACATTACTACCATCGATCAGACAATTAGCATCTTTAATATTACTACCTCACGCAGGGTACCCCAAATAGTTTAACTTAAACCGCTCATAAGTTTAATGGTTACACAGTTTTTATATGCAAACATATCATCAGATTCTAGCTAAAACACTTATCTTTGTGCCGATATACTCGCAGACATTTAATACGTCCCGTTACTCCTAACACATGTCAGCTTGACAGGTTCCAACCTCGGGTGTCATTCGCTATACATCGACCCCCAATACTGCGGTAGATTAGCTTTCCAAGATTGTCCGCCTAATAGTTGTTGCTATAAATCGAATTTCCAGGTAACAAAAGGCAAATTCCACATTAAACTACATACCCTGTTCACAGGCAATAAACTTCGCAATCGTTGTATTCGTGTTTCCCAGATCGCTTCACAGCTTGAATATAAATATTCATTGGAAAAATGACATCTGCTTAATGATCTCCCTTACAGGAACGGCTGGCCAGTAACCCAATTCTTTACTATCACCAAACCATAATAAATGGCGAGATTGTCATTTACACCCCACGAAAACTCTTGCCTTTTTTAAAAGCTGATATACAAATTTTCTCTCAAACAAAAACCAACCTTGTTTTTATATCTCCTCTAGCAACGAACAAAGCCAATCTGATATTAATTTTTATCGCGTCACTCTCACTAGATTCCTCATTCAACACTAGTATTAATATCAAATGCTTTTGACACGTAACAAACTCCCCCCTTACCAGAAAGGAAAAATTTCAACGAAATTTTGAACTAAATAAAAACTTTATCCTAAAAGGATACATACATATACGCTAGAGAGTCATTAAACCGTCTGCCATAAGACGTCTCTAACAATTAACCTAAAAAAAAAAAACCAATACCCACACCACAAACAAGCAACTACACTGTAGAGACGGTGATGACCCCAGGAGGAACCCAGGACCAGATCAACCCCACGACAAGGATCAAGATTGTTCGTCGCTGCTGGATGTAAATGCTGCGCCGGTGAACAACCCTGTAACAACCTGTCGTGAAGAAGTTCCACCCCCATGAACCCCCCAAAATCACTCCAAATCCCCACAGCGTACCCCCCCTGACAACTTCCAATAAACCCCCGAGGCGGAAGCACACCTCCACACAGTTGCAGGTACTGTCAGACCGAAAATAGTTAAGCCAAAACGAAGAATAACCAGGGTTTTCCTTTTGACACGCCTGGGGAGGAAGTATCCCCAGTGACAGATGGTTAAATAAACCAGAAAAGTGAGAGGCAGAAGCCAACATCCACACAACTCTCATACGCTCCGACGGAGGGATCCTTCAGCGCCCCGAACGGCCTGAAGAAAATCCCCACCAATCTTCATCTCACATCCAACAATTCCTCATCCCCAGAGATTTCATCCGCGCCAGATCAAAGAGAAATAAAAGAAAACAAATTGTCATTCATCTAAGTAAACAGTTCATTCAAAGCAAAATCGACATTCACTACATTACAAGAGAGAAATATAGACAAACCTTTAAGAAGAAAAGAAGGCGAAGAATGAAGGACTGGTCATCTTAAAAATTTTGTACCCTATATCCCCAAACCCCAAGGGATACCTAAAAGAAACGAAGAAGTTGTACTTCTTTAACGATTAATCTCGTTACCCTTATGTCTCCTTAGAAAAAACAGGATAACGTAACGCTCTTCCAATACAATCAAAAAGAAAACCATCCATTAACATTTCCCAACAGGGAACTCCGTATACGTTATACCCAAAAGAGGGAAAAGAACAAGATATTAAAGTTTCCCAAATAGTGTCCTTCCCGACTGTGCCCTTCCAACCACCCTATACCTTAAAATGGGGAAAGAACAAGATATTAAAAGTTCCCCAAAGAGTGACCTACCCTACTGTGCCCTTCCAACCACCCTATACCTTACACGAAATTCAATAACCAATCACAGCAGCAGATCATACCAAAGACTTCATTCGGCAACAACGGCTCAAAAGGAAACTAAAGGACATTAACTCGGGGACAGAGGCAGGTCCCATATATCCGGAACAAGCCGATACTCTAAATGAGTAAACGAAACCGTTCTCCAACTCCAAGCATGACCAAAAGCGAAACCAACACAAGGATTCGAGACTCACTTGTGGATCTAAATCCGCGTAAGCGAAATGGATACCGACAAAAAAAAAACTCACACAATACACATAGCTGAAGGTAACCATACAACAACAGCTACGCCACCAAAATCCCAAAAAGGTATCCAACAAAACCCAACAAGCTAACTCAAACCTACGCTAAAGCGAAAGATGAACTTCACTCGACACGAATGCAAGTCAAACCACACAATGAACCCAACAGCTATCTGCAAGCTACTCCAGTGTTATTATAGGAAGAACTAGATGAAATAGCTCCCTACAGTGACCTTCCCTGCAATGCCCAACCAACCACCCTATATGAAATATAAACCCAATCAAAAGAAAGGAGAGAATATTCCACAACCGCAAGTTCACACAAAACCACAATCATACTAACGATCCAGCTGAAGGCTGACCGACACCAAAAGAACCACACACCAATGCACTGCTAGAGCTCTATACCATAAAACGACTACATAAAAAAACCCGAAGAAACAAAGTCTATCAACACACACAGAAACCACCAGAAGATCGAAAGCGGAAGAAATAACAGAAGAAGAACCAATTACATTAGTCGAAGGAAGGGACAATGTATTGAGAAAAGAATTAAGTTCCAATTTACCAAGCCAGCCAGCAACCCAATGACAAATAACCAGTCACAAAGACTCCGGAAAATCGTCCCATAACAGTACCCAAGACCCAAAAATCCGCATACCAACGGAGCTTCATCAGGTCCACTTAACAATTCACCAATCTCTGAAGCTAAGGGATAATGGTACACACAATTCAAAGGTATGCTGCCGCCATTACATCACCAAACCGTTTTCTCAAACATGTCTAACATCGTTACACAACAAGGAATGAGAATCACCCCCAAGAAAAATAGATACCACTCAATTCGGGGACACAAAAACAGCCACCGAAGGAACCACCACAAACCTAATCTCGATAACTAAAGAGCTAATCGACGATTCAGAAATCATAATCAACAACCTATCTTACCCAACGGGCGTACTCGAACCTCATCAGAAACAAAGGAAAATAAAATTGAAAGATCCAACAAATAATAACTACCATAACCAAAACTAGGAAGATGGTTTGAGAGACGTGATATCTGCATAAGTAAAATCTCCCAAACACACCAACACCAAGCCACGTTATCTTACCAACAAACCAGAAGAAGATGAAAGAGCCAATCGAAGAACTGTATGCCAACCCAAACTAGGAAGATGTACTGAGAGACCTAAAAATCAACAAGGATTAAAAGAAAACCGCAGAGCGAATCCCTCAGACACACCAACATCGAACCCACATCACAATCAACACTCCAAAAAGAAAAGAAAAAGAAGCAATCAACTAAACCACGCCAACCTAACTAGAAGGAGGCTTATAAATCCCGCAAGAGCAAACTGCTCCAAACACATCACCATCACACCCATAACAGAGTTACCACCAAACTAAGAAGACACAAAGAAAATCTCAAACACACTAAACCTTTCACACATACATTCAATTAAAAAAATCAAGCACATCAAACCACCAGGACTCTAACATTCAATGAAGAAAAACTCAAGCACATTTGGCCAGCATATCCTCGAGGTTCCGTCAATGAAAATCGCAATCATTCAATGAAAAACTCTAAAAGATAATTCATCATGATACCTGAATAGCGTGATGTCTTCACCATTCACACAAATAAAAATAAAACCAGCTTTTATAAACATACACACAGAGCTCCTAAATCTAACACGCAACACACCCACTCAATCAAATAAAAATAAAACCAGCAAGGATTAAATGTCCAATTATAAAATATCCAAATAAGATACTACTTCCACTAATCAATCAATAAATCGACAAAGGCTATCTCTCTTATTTCACCTACGCCAAGGTACTACTTACATAAGCTTAGTACTACTACGAGTACTATACTTGTTAAAACCACAAATAAACAATCCACATTAATCCAAAACAATCCCGTATTAAACACAAACCCTAAAGTTTAATTTCAATCTGATTAGCCAAAACAAACTACTCAAAATTTTGCCAAATATACCGTTTTATGTGTTATTCTCAAAGTAATTCTTTGATTTGTCACGTTCTGACGATATTTTTCCACTTACATAAACGAGTACAGAAAGTTATGTATAACTATTGTCAGTATTGCTCCTTTCTATTATAGTACGACCTAAAGGTATATGTTCCAATCTTGTTAAAGCCCCACGCCCCCGTTGGGTGCCAAACTTGTTAGCTATATTTATCTATAAATTCCTTTACCTACCTTTAGGTCATCGCTATATCTCTTAGTTAACAATCGATCACTATAAAAGTATATTTGAGGCCCGTCTCTAGCATCAGTGAAGACGTCGCGGATTCTAGTTTATGATGTTATAAATGGCGCCAACAAGTTAAACTCAAATATACTGATATAAGCCAAGAAACTTGTAACTTCACTTTCTATCAACTAATAACAATACGATTATTGAACTCCCTATCAAAATGAAAGA
Source organism: Agriotes lineatus (assembly GCA_940337035.1). Classification (NCBI taxonomy): domain Eukaryota; kingdom Metazoa; phylum Arthropoda; class Insecta; order Coleoptera; family Elateridae; genus Agriotes; species Agriotes lineatus. The sequence goes on along the minus strand of CALNHX010002140.1, from coordinate 182,670 downwards.
AAGCAATACTTGTAGCTGGTTTTATTACTACTCGAACATTACTACCATCGATCAGACAATTAGCATCTTTAATATTACTACCTCACGCAGGGTACCCCAAATAGTTTAACTTAAACCGCTCATAAGTTTAATGGTTACACAGTTTTTATATGCAAACATATCATCAGATTCTAGCTAAAACACTTATCTTTGTGCCGATATACTCGCAGACATTTAATACGTCCCGTTACTCCTAACACATGTCAGCTTGACAGGTTCCAACCTCGGGTGTCATTCGCTATACATCGACCCCCAATACTGCGGTAGATTAGCTTTCCAAGATTGTCCGCCTAATAGTTGTTGCTATAAATCGAATTTCCAGGTAACAAAAGGCAAATTCCACATTAAACTACATACCCTGTTCACAGGCAATAAACTTCGCAATCGTTGTATTCGTGTTTCCCAGATCGCTTCACAGCTTGAATATAAATATTCATTGGAAAAATGACATCTGCTTAATGATCTCCCTTACAGGAACGGCTGGCCAGTAACCCAATTCTTTACTATCACCAAACCATAATAAATGGCGAGATTGTCATTTACACCCCACGAAAACTCTTGCCTTTTTTAAAAGCTGATATACAAATTTTCTCTCAAACAAAAACCAACCTTGTTTTTATATCTCCTCTAGCAACGAACAAAGCCAATCTGATATTAATTTTTATCGCGCCACTCTCACTAGATTCCTCATTCAACACTAGTATTAATATCAAATGCTTTTGACACGTAACAATTGTTTTTTTATTAAACACTTTATTGAAGCGATTTGAACTTTCACCTGCTAATTAAGCATCAGATATACACTTAACCTCTAACCTAGTTACCTATAGCAAATATGAGATGACTGGGGTTGAGTTGTAAAGGTAGCACTTTTGCGTTTAGAAAGGTCACTTCAGACGCCATACACAGGAGAATATTCCGAACCAATGGTCCTCGCAGGATACCCAAGTCTTTCTTATGGGCTCCCCTGGGAAACTGCAGGCTAAGTTGAATAAGGATATCCAGATATGGTAAAATAGTAAGAATTAGACGCCACCTTAATAGGTGACGACGGCGATCACCAGAAAATAACACACTAAATTGACAGGCGCGATTAGACTGGCTTCTACTGCTGTGAAACTGCGCCACGGAAAGAAGAGGGACTTCGTGGTCTACGTATCCCATAAAAACTCATGAGAATGTTGTTTGAAAAGGATTACGAGTATGTCTAACAGGTACTGCAGATCCAGGTTAGGGTACTCCATCGAAAATATGCGACCGGTCGGAAAACACCCAATATGATAAAATTAGTACACACATGGAGCGTAAAACGACGAAAGAAACTGAAGAACTATATATTCTCCAAAATATTATGATATAGACCTACTTGCGCCCGGCTCATTTGCGCCCCAGAAAAGTATCAATAGTAATTAAGGTCTTATTTGCGCCCATGGTTACAAATGAGACGAAAAGGGCGGTGCACGCAAATGAACCGGGCGCAAGTAGGCCGACACCATTATAATGAGCAGCTTCGAAACGCTTTACAATATGGCATTTAGTGGATCTATGAAGAATTAAGCGACGCGACCGATGCGAGAACCACAGAACAATTTCATTGATTTCACACGCGAGCAAAGCAATGGTATACACCTTGCAAGAACGCCTCAAACCATATCTCCTTTCACAAATTTTGTCTTAAGAAGCAGATTTTGTGCCAGGCTTGGATCAAGAGAATAGCCAATGAACAAAGACCAAATAACGGAGATATGCGGCAAATACAACGTCCCAATGCTCTTCTGCTTCTTGAATTTCACAAAAGCGTTCGCCATAGTCCGAGTGGACAGTTTCTGACAAATATTGTATGAAATGGCAACATCTCGTATGGCTAATTACAAATCTCTACTCAATATATGTCAAAGTCAATGACCAAACATCAACTGAATTAATAGGAAGTCAGCTCAGGATGCGTTATCTCCCATATAGTCCTCAACACCTATGGAGAATGAATAGTCAGAAAGATAAACAAAGACTGAAATAGAGGATTATCCATAGCTGGTAGGAAAATCGCCAACCTTCAATATGCGGACGACATCTAACACGGAGAATTGAGGATATCATTGTCGAATTCAGTTTAAAACTTAACCGTTCTAAATATTACCTATGACAGAGCCGGTCTTCTATCTGCATATCTAAACCCGATTGGAGATTTTCAGTTTAAATCCAAGGAGATTTATCTCGGTGCTCAAATGTCAAACGATGAGAATTGCGAAGGTGAACTGAAGATGCGAAAACGAATTGCAAAACTATCTTGAACTAAAATGACAAAGGTTAATACAAACCCTAATTTTCCCAATCGCAATCTAAGGAATTGAAACCTTGACCCTCAATGCAGTCTGCCGCAAACGGATTGAAGGTTTTGAAAGTACATTACCGCGGAATGCTACGGGTATTTATCACTGACCGCCCACAAATGTGTCGATATTTAAAAACCTTAACAGCCAATACAGGAGCTGAGTGCTGCCAACCACATAATGAAGACTATTAAGCTTTGTCGGACATATCATACGATTAGATGGAATTGAAAAACTAACCATTCATGGTAAGGCAGGTGTGAAGAAGCAGATCGTCCAACAAATTTATCGGCCACGTACCAAATCTTACAACATTATCAATACTCCAAATTATGAGAAACGCCGAAAACAGGGACAACTGGCGAGACATCCAACCTCCCTACGAGCACCAAGAATCATGAGTCACGACTACGAGATTTGAACATCGACGACACAGAAGGATATAGTAAATATCACATTTAATTGATGTCAGTTGCACACCGTCTTCGCGTAGTCAAAATAAACTATAGCGGTATAGCTTATAATCAACATTATTATCTGCATCAACATCATCATTTGCACAACATCATCATCTGCATTCGAACCATCATATGCATCAACATCATCATATGCATCAACATCATCATCTGCATCAACATCATCCATTCGTGTAGTAGTTCCAACTTCACAGAAATTGATCTTTCCAGCGGTTTTTCGGTCGCCCTTCGGTTATTATAATAACAATCAATTTGTATTTTTTTTTAAATAAAGTAATTCGGGCATGTAATACTCATATTGTTCACAAAAAGCCTTTACCGCAAGATATTTGTATTAATTCGTCTAGGGGAAATATGAATTGAAATATGGTTAATGTGTTACCCATAGAAAGTTTTTATGACATGATTTTGGATTAATATGCAATGTTCAACAAAATATACCTTTTTAAATCTTTTTTCTATCACATTTAGAACAAAACGTTGCAAAATAGCAAATTTGGTAAATTATTATTTGATAGAAAAGTAGCAAATTGGTTTAATATTGTCAAATAAAATAAACCTTACATGTAATTTCTTCAACGATTTAAATAATTGATAACCAGAAGCTGGTTAAAACATATTTTTTTATGCGTATAAAAGAATTAATACATTTTCCTATATGGAACAATGGGGTATGACATTAATCTCTATATTTCAAACATAACATGAAAGAGTAATGTTAATGACAACTGCAAAGTAATTTGTAATTTTTTATACAATTTTAGACAACGGAATGCAAGACAATGTCGACTTGAAAATAAGAAATTTTACTTAAGTTATGTCATGTGTTACATCTCTTCAAACTGGTATAACTTAATTTTTGATGTAAAATAGTGTATATACTGCTATGGTTTTAAGCCCTACCAACCAACTCTGTTAGCATTGCCAAATTAATGGGCATTTCATGAAAGCTCACAGTGAGATATTTTATATAACTGCAAAACTAAAACTTGCATTTGCCAGAATGAATACATTTGTAATAAGATGCCAGTAATTGCAGAATAATTAATTAATGAACGCAATAAGCAAAGCTCAATTTGAACAGGGATCTAAGTTGAATGTAATTTCAGTTAATTGATTAGGTTTGTGCTAAAGTAAATGCCAAGCCGATTGAAATTTAATAATTACAAGATGGATCGCAAACGCAAGGGAATGAAGCGTAGAATTCAGGTACAGTTTAATAGTGAAATCCAGTCAGGGTTTTATAAGAAGGGTAATTGAAAGATAGATAAGCTTATGAACATGCAACGAGCAGATAAGAATGAAGGCATTAAAGCATTTGAAGGAAACCGTAAGAAAAAAAAGGCAAGGGTTATAGAAAGTGCAGAAAAGGAGACAGCATATGAACTTAAAAATGTGTGGAAAATAAAACAGTGAATTCAAAGGAAGCCAGTGCATGAAATGCGCGAATTAAATACTCTAATCAGTGCAGTGACATGTGAATATTTAAACGCAAATTAAAAAGACGTGCAGTGACAAATAGACACGCAAAATTAGTATAAATGGAAACAATTATTTTATATGTAATATTAGTGTACAAAATCCTAGCTTTAAGTAGAATTTATTGTTAAAGTCAGTATTTTGAACCATGTTAACATCCGTAATTAATTTGAAACTAACTAGCTTTTGTTTATAACAAGGAAGAAAAAAGACCAATGAATAAATTAATGGCTTGACGTGTGAAATTGTGCTCTGTAGATAAATTAAAATTTCTGATATTAAAAATAAAAATACATGTCTGCAACTTTACCAGTGTGATGGCAAATTTTTGTGCCCATGTGGTCTTATGTTTATCAAAATCCGCCACCAAAAATTGTTGAGGTGTCCGATGCTGTTTGACATAACCTCGATCCGAAGCAGCCTTAGTTCCGACAGCTACGAGGAGGTCTACCATTCCAGCCAGCCCATTGGGGAAGACACCAGTGCCATTCAGCAGCCCGTGGGATACGTGCCCGTGCCTAAACAACACGATCCGGACCATAGCAGCCCCATAACGAGGTCAAATAATTAAGTGAGCACCGGGAAATTCATGCATGCGTAAGAAGAGCAATACTCAAGGCAATCCAGGCCAGTTCCATCGCCGTACGAGTGAATCTTGTCTGCCAGGAAGCCCAAAATCCATTATTTGAGGTTATCCGTTAGTGTGATCCAGACGCACGCCAAAATAAACAATTGGGAGATAGAAGCGGGACCCATAAACAAATACTAGAAACCAATGAGGATTAATGCCGCGAAAACCAACTAATTTAAATAGTTACCAATACAACTGTGATCGATTTAACTTGTTTTGTTTATTAAATTTGACGCGATCTTGCAAACGGCGTCCATCTTGGCTTATACTTGACCCAATTTCAGTTTCGATTGTGCGCAGTTAAGCGTATGCGGAGACAGATTCGTATTTAATAATTTTAATAAATTATGCATTCAGGGTGGGCCCAACCGAGATGAGTCTGTGTTTTATCGATTTGAGCTAGCGTATTATTGGATTAATTGCAGATAAATAAAATATTATAAAGGGCATACAACTATTTATTTTTATCTATCAATTTACAAGTAACTTTTAATCAACCTAATATTTGATAACACGAATACGAAAAATATTTGCGTGGTACCCTTATTTAAAAATTAAATTAATAACATATTACAACAATAATTAGACATACCATTGCAATGCATACTAGATATTTGACATAATTATACTCGATACAATCTGATAATCTAAAAAGTTTGAAAGTAGAAATACGTCATTATGTTTAAAACATATTTTGACCAGTTTGTCATTCGATTTTTCGATTTTAGTAATCAATAAAAGTTCAAAAATTCATTTATCACCAATTGCGATTAATAACGGGAGCTGCCAAACACTTCGCATATTTATCAGTTTCTAACTTCTTCTATATCTGCTATTTTTTAGTATTATAGGATGTTTGATATTCATAGTAGAACATCTAGTAACAATCCATGTTTGAAATATACTACACATCGAACTTCAAAAAACGTGATTGTAATCTTCTGAAACACACTCACGTTCTCAACACTACCCTGCAGAAATGCCTTTAATACTAATGACGTGATGTCACTAAAAATGAGAAGCCCCGAAAACATTTTGTCTGATTTTTCTAAGGATTAAATTAAAGCCAACCGAAAATGTTTATAGGATCAAACATCGAACTACGCCAAGATAAGGACATGTTGGCGACGGGATTACAAGGCTTATATAATCGAAGTTTGCGAGAAAATTCATTTATGAACAAATGCTATAAGATAAGGGATATGCGTCAAAATTACGCATTCCATCGTACATACACATCGATTAAAATTGGCAATACTACCTTAATATTCAAATGCTAACCAAAAAGTAATACATAACATAAAATGTCTCACCACAAAAGCATTTCTACGGTAGAATCTCAGCTAGTTCTAAGTGCTTACCTGAAAGATAAAAACGTTAATTAGAATAACAGCTAGAGTACTGGATGTAAATTATTTTACTTATATTTTAACTACTAAATATACGTTTGTATTAAATTGTTTTGCTTTATATTAAAAGGCTCTAAAGAGTATACGGAATCGAACTGGAAATATTGTAATAGACAAGTAGAAAACTCCATACGTGTAGTATCTCAATTAGTAACCAATTTTCATATAATTGATGAATCAGATGCAAACAAGTATAAAATTAAAATTATAATAATATAATATTGCAAAATTCTAGTTTATAACTTAGCTTTAAAGATGTCAGAAGTCTGAAGAAAACGGGAGACTTCGTCGGTTTTCCGATTATTAATTCACATTATGTTAGTGTTTTAGCATGAAATGCACACACATAACCGAAACCATTGCATAACTGTCACGTCAAACCAACGCTTAAACAATGTCAGATCTGCTACATCAGTAATTACGATTGTAAAAACTTTTTGTTCTGAGAAGTAATAGTATTACTTAATTTTTCTAAGCCAAGCTTGATTTCGTTTTCATTTGCACACATGTTATAAAGAATAGTCTCTGGGGAAAGCTGGACGATTGCCCAAGGAATCCTAATTTTTGCATTAAAGCTTGAACAGACTCGCCCTTGTGCACTTTGCATAGTCGTGAAGAATCAGAACCCTTTTCTTCAACAAAATTTAACGTTCTTTATGTATAGTAGTATGTAGTTTCTCAAGTGTGATAGAATAGGCACCAGCGGTTGTTGGTTTACCTCTCTCCACGCAAATAATAAAAAATTTCTCTGGCCAACAGAAACAAGCTGTCGCCAAAAGCTTGTTTCCCGATGCTTATGTTTGACATCTTATTGGAGGCGGCGAACCCTTACGGATGGATTTCTCATTGGTCTCAAGAATGAACCCAGGTTTCATCTCCTGCTACTATTATGCATATGTCTGATCAATTTTCAATAAACCCAAATTCCTTGATGAAATCTGGGCGACAATATTTCTATTCAGAGGTCAAAATCGTTGAAGTCTTTCTGACCTCGTGCTCTTGCAACCCTTCCTCATACGGTCATGTTGCAAACGATCACTCGGTGCAGCAAATTCTACTTTCTATCCTTATTTACAAATAACTATTTTTGTTCCATTTAAACCCTCATACTAATTCGATTGCTACATTCGCTGCTCTGAAAATTCATATTTTAGTTAGACACTAGTACCTACGACAAATGTTTTCTTGTCAATCATCGACCCAAATTAGGGGACATTTTGATCGCTCGGTATAAATGTATGCCATTCTGGGCACCGAAAGTTGAACTTTTACACAGAATTGATCTAAAAGGCGACACGGAAATAAATGATCCATAATAAATTACGAACTACCGTTTCAGATGACAAAATGCTTCGTCAACTTCGAGGGGACCACCTTCGTCTAGCTATTGTACGAGCAGAAGTGGTCGAGAAATACGCGTGTTCTAGTAGGAGTTATTTCGCACACGTAGTTAAATTTTTCATCACGACAAGTTGGTGTAACCAATATTTAACATTGTCGTACACAGGAACCTCGCCCGACCCTATTTACATTGCACCAAAATTAATGGCAAATGAATTTCTTTGAATAAGCTGTCGTGGTTAAAATCCTTATCACTTTTTTTGATATAAACAAGATTCCGGTTATGATTTTAATTAAGACTGTAAATTCCTTTTTAATTTTTGAATACATTAAAGCTGGGGACGCGTGACAGGAGGTAATTAGTACAAAATGTCCTCTACTACGTTTGTATTACCCCAAACGTAGTACATTATTTTTACTTCAAAATTCTGACGCAAACAGAGGGTGTTTTAGAGACGCTTAAACTGTTGTTAGAACGATTTGCTTTGGTAATTACACAATTATATAACAAATGTATTACATACAACAAATTCAACGTATTACTACTGGAACAATAATAAAAAAGTTGAATGAGTACAGAATGAGTGTTACAGAGATTTAAAACACAGTGCAGGAAATTAAAATTTCATTGTTTCAGGATATTCCCTCTACGCTGTAACAGTGTTTTAGCAGAAGTACAATTCCATTTCATGAAGAAATTCAACAAAAGCACCTGAGATCCGGAATGTGATGGAATGTAATAATATTATTTTTACAACATTACTGTAGTCTAAGTATGCAAAAGTGTGCAGCAAAACTTCTAACTTCTCTGTCTCTGTGTCCGAATGCGCCATTGATTCGAGGCGGTTCAAACTCCAAAACTTATTGATCAAATATAAACCCCAAGATACATACATATAAATATTCATATAATACAATCAGATATAGTTTTGAATTTGTTCGTCATGGTGGAACCAATTATTTATTTAAAGCTAGCAGACTTAGTTGAATTAATAGCATTTATTAATTAGCAATAATTGAGAATATATAGTAACAAACTCGTTATACTCAAATTAAACTCAGAATGTATACAAGACTGTTTTCTTGAGCTTTAAAAATTAATATACATATAAGAAATATAAAATATTCAATGAATGAACAGCACGGGAAAGTTTACATTTAAGGATAAATGATTTAACTAGTTATAAGTGGTCGGTACCGATTAGGCGAAACATAAAATCCTAGTTGAAGCAAACAACTTCATATTCACAAGCTATTAATTAGAACGTAATACGGAAGTTCCGTGGACGCGGAATACCTTATTAAGCTTACGAAACGCACTTACGATATAGGCACAGCAATCACAATTTATTCTTAAACGAATTCGTCTACTATTTTAACAAATAGTTAATACAATACATCGTTCCAAAACTAAAGAAGTTCAACACTGCTATAGACAGCAAATGTTGCTAAGTTCCAGATTATGCAAATGAAATTTTGTATAAACATTGGGCGTTTTGACTAACTAGAAATTATACTGTAATAAATTTAACAAAAATATAATTGAGTACATTATTTGATGTATATTTAAGAAAGAAATATAGAAGCAAATATAATAGTAGAGCTACACAAGTTACACTACAGGATGAAACAGTATTATTATTATTTTCTGGCCCTTAGTTACATTGTCGAAAGCTGGATGTTGCTCAGCAAACTTACAAGTAAGGTTTGCTCGTGGACCAGTTTAGATATCATAAGGGAAATGGTGCAGAGCTTTTCCTCAGCGTGCGATGTGCAATTGATAAGACGAAAGGTACCACGAACAGAGCTAAAAAAAAAAGAAAAGTATCGGGATCACGTCAGTACAAAACAAAAGTACCTGCAAGACGCCAGAACAAAATCGAATACGAACAGAAACGTACTTTACAATGTGCTGGCTACCACCTGAAATTAAACGTAACAGAAGATCTCCGAAAATGGTAATTTTTTTTGCGGCAGATCGATACATCAGTAATAACCGACACAATATTATTTAGTAGCTTTAGAAATGATTTATACAAACTGTAGCCCAAATAAAAGAAATGCATTTAATGGACGATGAAATACCAAATTTAGTTTCGCATGTCGTTCGATTACATGCTGTTTGTTTCGAGTTCAATTCATCTTATCCGTTCTTCTTCAAGTCTGTTTGCCATTTCAGGGTGACGCTGACACGGAGAATTTGCCTTTTGCTGAAACAAGACACGTCTGGAAATAAAAGTTCGTGTATGAAATAAAATAAGCATCCGAAAGCTTTTGAACAGATTTTCCTTGGAAGTGGCAGTTTAGAAAAATGCCCCGGGAAATAATTCAATTACGGCTTTTACTGCCAGAAGAAGGAAAAAATTAACAACCAGCAAATTGAGCTTTTTGCTGTCATTGTGTAGCCCTAGGTAAGGCTAAAAAGCCAAGGGGCTCGTTTTATTTTCAGACTGTTGGCATTTACTAACATATTACGTAAAGCAACCGATAGCTATAATTAAGGTCCGGACAGATTTAATGATTTAATTTTCAAGCAAATGCTCAGTGGCCTACGCTGAGTATTTTTTAGAAGATCAAAATTTAGTAAAGATTGTCGTCGCCAACATCAACTTTCCTTTAGCTTTTCAATTCCTAGAGTGATCGTAATAAATACATATGCCTTATTGCTCGCTTATCAAAAATGTTGCAGTGACAGTAACTCCAAGTTGCTTGTATGTTGTATGTAATAGTTAATAGCGTATCAGTAATTGAATAATTTTTCTTCTCTCACTGTACTGTAATTTATATTTATTTTTGTGATATCTTTGCGCATAATAAAACCCCACTTGCACGTCTCTAATTATTATCTCCGTTTAAAAAGTCAGCATAACTACATGTGCTGCAGCGCATCATGTATGGCATAGTTGCTCTAAATAGTCACGCTTTACCTTTTCAACTGCACAGGTGGAAATGTTTCCACAAATTCTGCAGAGATATCGAAATTGTATAACTGTTGTAAGTTCACATATGTTTTATACTTTTTAATTCAGTTTGATTTGAACAACCATTGTAGTTTTTTGAATTTATGGTGTTATCATTAAATCTGTGCGGACCCGAATAACATACACTTAGCAAAATTTTTTACTATTTAAGAGACTGACAGGTAAGAAATAACGTTTGTATGATACTTCCTTATCGAAGTATAAAATAGACTGTTTCTAACGTTCAAAATACACATACATTTGTCATACTTTACACCAAATCTAATTATACAAACGCGTATATTTCTTACACCTCGATTGATGTTAAAATTTGTATTGATTCCTAAAACTGTATTTTTGGGGATAGTATTCATTTCTATATTTAAAACCCCATCTTGAATGTAGAACAGGGTCGCCAGGCCGAACACAGAAGAAAAGAAGTACATCTTAGCTAATTAACACTACATAATAATACAAAAACAAATGTCTTCATTTTATTTTTATCAGAGAGTGAAGTGACCAATTCTCTAGAAAAGAACAAAATATATGTATATCACTCTAAGTTTCTCTACTTAAGTAGTACTTTAGTGCCATTTAGGCGATTCTAAGATCTTTAAAACTGTGAGATGCTGGCAAGAACAGCTTTTTACTTCTTTTTACAAGGAAGTATTGGATCACCCCAAAAATTCGAAATTGAGTTTTCAACAGATCTTCACGTTTTAGAATCCCCTGAACCGAAAAAAATATGTTTTTGTTCATTAGTTTGTCTATCAGTCTGTCTGTCTGTCAATCTGTCTGTCTGTCTATCTGTGTCTGAACAGAATATCTCAAAAACGAAAAGAGGTATGCCGTCGAAACGTCATGTATACATGTTCATTAAAAAGGATAAACTGGGCGGCTGAAGAAATCAAACGTATGAATAATATGTTGGTGGCACTGTAAGTCTATGTCAAATTCCAGGTTATCAGGTTAGGTTTTCCGTCAGTTTTGACACAGACTGACGCAAAACCTAACCTGCTAACCTCGAATTTGAATTTTGTGTACTATCTAAATGCGACAGCAAGCTTTTGAAGACAATCGCATAACCGGAAGTATGGTGTTTACTCTTGTGATTTTTCAGTTTTTTTTTGGTTTTTTTCAAAAACGGCTCCAACGATTTTTTTAACTTTACATTTTTATTATATTTTTAATGGGTACTGATGTGAGATAGGTGATTTTCCAGTTGAATACCTCAAAAATGAGTTAATGTTTTTATTAACAACTCCTATTTTAAATAGAACACCCGTTATATTATTACATTTTTACATTCGACTTAAAATTTTAGAGAAAATGTGTCTTTTTGTACGGTTTCTGTAGAATTTGGAATTTTTGAAAATTTTTGACAAATGCTTAAAAATTAAAAATCAAATTTTTCGCTAATTATAAGATCACTGTAAAAGTAAGTTGTGTGCGTGTATCACACCAGATTTTTTTTAAATGTAAGATTAATATTGTAACAAATGCCACGTGATTTAGCTAAATCCATTGGAACACCAATAATAGCAGAACTACAAGTTAATTTAAAAAAAAATAAATTTGTACATATTTGGCTACTTGTCACAGACGCCGCTTGCTTTACTTCTAACTGACTTTGCTAATAAATTTTAGCCCGAAAACATTTACACATTACTATATCGCCTAGAAATTTCTACCAAAATAAGATCTATGGACTAAATCTACATATTTTGTAAGCTTATTACATATTCTATTGTACACGTCAGATGATCTATATCGTCGTTAACATAGAAACTAAATTTTCTCGGGCCTCCAAAATACGTCTAAACAGGAATTATTACATAGCTGTGCAATAACGTAATACAAATTACTACTGAGTTCACTGCATACAAAGGGGTCATGCCTACATGGCTACATATCAGTTTTTGGCTAATATACGAGAGCTATATAAATATTTTTAGACATTTGCTATACACATGGTGACATCATCATGGACTGTAAAATATAGTTAAATCTGGCATCAGCAAAAATTTTAAATTGTTGTTTATTCATTTCAATACCTTCCGTAAGCGCGTAACGTAGCCTTTCCTAGGCCAGCTACTTCATAAATTTAGAAAATTTAATATTAAATCCCTTCGTAAAACATTTTTTTATTACACACACATATTACCATTTTTAGCCGAAATCCGAAACGCGTGAGCAGTTGAAAGGTAAACTAACCTTCATGATGCCAATTTATATGTGAAAATTCAAATTCAGTGCACTGACAGCGGTAGATGTTGAAGTACATGGCAATTACAGAATACTCCGGAAAAGAGCGAGACCTAATTAATGACTGCCATTAATTTACAGTCTGTTTTTGTGTCAACGTGGTGACATCCTAACAATAGATTACGAACTCCGTGTTTAGCATCCTTTTAGTGTTTTAGTATGGGCGACACAAGTTATTTGTATTAATCAGGGAGTTGAAGAAAGATGTTAGGGATTCATTGGGCTTTTTGTTTCGAAGTTGAATTGAAAGCACATGAATTAGTAAAATCTAGTGTGATTTAAAAACTGTTGAGATAAGTTTAAAAAGTACTTAGTTGGTGAAATACGAAGGGCCACATTATAATTACTATGCAATTCCTTTTGATAGCAGTATATATTACATACAGTAGGTATTATGTGTACTGGTATTAAATATTAGTAATTCTGAAATTTGTATCAAAGCACGGAAAGTGTGACAAAATAATAGAAAACTATGCATAATTATTCTTTAGTCTAAGTCAAGCAAATGTTTTAATGAACAACTATTATCTAGACATATACAGTAAATTAACGAGATTATTTTTAGAACATATGGTGCAGAACTACAAAACATGCAATTATTTATCATTGGTAAAAACGAAGAGAAAGTTATATTGGTTGTTGGAGCAAGTGAGAAACACTCTAATATTCATGCATGTATGTGTATATTCAAAAACTAAACACCAATTTGGCATAACAAAGTATGGTTATTGCAGTTATCGAAAAAATTTACTCTGAAAAATACTTTAAAAAAAATTAATAGACCACCGGGATGTCAAATATTTCGTGAACGAATGCTGTTAAAAATTTGAATTTTACGTGGGGAAGTTATTTAGCTTTTATTCGTGTTTCTTTTATGTCAGCACTTGATTAAGTAATATTAAAACGAACTTTTTTATTCAGATTATTAAATTATAAGTAGCTACATACAGGGAAACAAAATCGTAGCGATTAGAAAAACTAAAAAATTTCATACACCATAAAAAATCACTTTCAGGTCTTGACTTTTGGATAGTTGTAACCCTACAGGGCTTATTCAAATAATTTGAGACACGAGCCCACAGTCTCAACATTTCTAAAATAAAAACTAGGTACATACAATATTCAAGTATTATTAAAATCAATTAGCACTTTTTAGGCATGCACCGCTTGATATAGCATTAGCTTTATTAGGTCTAATGATACATGAGTCTTTCATATAAGTGGTTTTATATCCAATACTCCAATAATATGAAGCGTAGCATGAAATGTTATAAACGGTTCGGCTATTACAAAGGTATTCCTAAATTTTATAGGTTTCTGCCTTACACAAAAAAACAAGTTTATTAAACGTCAACTATGCAAAATCTTCAAACAAAGAGCTACTTTAGCATTGACACTATCTTGGTCAGGATTTTTAGAAATGAATACACCTTTCTACATGGGGAAGAATGTCACGTAAAATTTATTTACAGGCCAATGCACTATCACGATACAATAATATGCCTTTTAATTACTTAAGTAATAACAAAAATGGTCACGTTCAACCCATCTTCACTGATAACTGGAATCTATAGCATCTATGTTAGAATTTCCTTGTTTAATCCAAGCTCATTTTCGTCAATCTATTGTATTACATAGTTACCAAAGGTAGTACATAGTAATGCGTGAGTCAGACCTCCATGTATACTTATAGAAATTAATATTTTCTGCATCTATACTACTGTAGCTTTACATATGCGGTATTAAACGCTAGGAACATTTAACATTTCAAAAGGTGCAGTAGATTCTTGTCCGCCTTGTAAATATCTTATACGCGATGAAAGCCCCTGAGACGACTTAAATCTCGATAATAATTTTTCAGCCTACGCCGAATTTGCTGAAAAAGCTCAACGTAATTGAGTTATTTACGTTATATAACGAATCCAAGCTAAAGTAGGAGTAAGATCGGGCTTTTGATTCTATATACGGTTGCTCCAAGCAGAAGCTCCAGATAAATGTAACGCGCATTTGTTCAGAATATTTCCAGCGCTGCCACATAATTAAGTTTCAAGCAAATTATAACCGCGGACTCCTAAAACAAAATTAAATTTAAGCCCGATCAAAAACGACGGCGTTAAATTGAACATCGAACCGTATTGTTTGCTGCCAGCGGTTGTGCTTTTGATCGTCTCGAATAATTCCCTTTCATGCATGTGCAGAATAAAGCACTGCAACAGTTTTATCCATGTAAAATCCTCACGTTTCTCACACAGTGCTTTTTTGCTAAAATTAATCAGCTATACCGAAGCGTTTTTCAAATCATCAGAAAATAACAAAAACAGAATTTCACCCTTAAAGAATATCACATTCAACATTCCGTCGTTTCTATATTACGAATCCCAAACCTAACAGAATAAGCCCAGAATTATAGAATATTTATGGAAACTAATAGCGCCTCTTACTGTTGTGATTAAACACACCATCGAAACGAAAGATTATAAGAATCCATTTGCAAACGACAGCTATTTTTTAATATACATAATATGAACTAAATAATTATATAAAATGTTGTGCTCATTTTTCGTTTATTTACGACAAGAAACCTAAATGATCTAAAAAATAACCTGTGGTGTGGACATTGATTTGCTAATGTAGCAACACAATCTAAGAGTCATACCTAGACGATATTTTAATTCCGATACAAATCTGGAATCCAGTCATAAGATAAGAAAATACAATAAATAAATCCCTTACCACTCCTAAACCCTCATCTGAACATTCCAAATGCAACTTGCTTCCTTCGATAACCAACACTAGAATCCCCCCGTACAAAAAGTCTTCAAAGATTCAAGTTAAGTGCATGGGCGTATCCTCATAAAGAGCCACGGTGCCATACCACCATCCCATTAAAACACGGCAGTAGAGATTTTCAGGCTTTTGTTATAGCAGCTAAGTAATTAGTTTTTTAATAATACGTATAATACTCAGATTTTATAGGTAATTATACATTAAATTAAACTTTGCAATTTAAAAACCGATTTAATCGCATGGTAAATTCAGAGACAGTGTTACTTATTATTAATCATTATGATGTTTATAGAAATAAATGTTTCATTTACGTGTGGCTGTCTTTATTAAATTATCGGGAGATGAGTAGATCTCCTATTAATTGCAAACAAAACCACTGTAGTTACATCCATACATTCACTTTCTAAAAATAAATACTTTTATTTATTACGATGTCATCAACTTTAATTATTTAACAATATTGTAACTAAGCTCTGTAATAATACTAAATTCGATTCGATAACAGGAAATTAGCTGAAATTATTTAAAATAATCATTAATATGTATTTCAGCTGGAAAAATACAATGTACATATGTACAGAACTTCGGCTCGTTCTCCCTATTGGAATTTAAGAACAATTGGATGTGTTGCACGTATTCACAATATATGTTACTACCTCAAGGTGCTACTCACGGACCACTACTGATTTTTCGTAATAAAAAAGAATGCAAGAAGCGTGTGGCATAGAAATATCACAATTTATTGTTACATCGCCCAAACTTGATTTTATTAATAAGCGCTAAGTTACCTTAATTTTCCTGTTTATTTGTACTATCTCTAGTATGAAAAGTACCAGGCAAAGATGCCAAATCGCATCCCAACATAGAAAGTTTTAGCAAGATCTTTTTTTTTTAATTTGTATCCAACTATAAACCCTTGAGATTAAAGTATTTTTGTTCTACTGCATCGAAAAGATATAAATTTCAGCAGTAATAGCCACAGCAACAAAAGCTAGCGCCGTGTTTCCATTGGGCGAAATCAAACTACACATTTCCATTCTGTAGTATGATCATGACCTCCTCCACTTTTCCCGACCTCCTCGATTAAAAATAATAAGAAAAAGGCTTCCAAAGCAGTAGAACAAAAAAGTATATATGTAATTTTTACGAAAGCGGACTTTTAGACTCGCATTATTTATGTGCCTCGCTCGCTGCGCTAGTTTGGCCATAAACTGCAGTTCGTACAAAAAAAGTCCTTAATTTCGTACTTGTAACATAAATAGCTATTTTCAAACTTACACAATTTCATTTTTAAACAATAAATAATATGCGTGTTTAGTCCCACTAGTAATATTTGTAGTTTCTAAGTTTTTATTAGATTTCAATTGGCATTGGCGTCGGAAGAGTTGTAACAACCCGTATCGTAAAGAACTACCTCGTCGGCGTCATGATGTTAGCGATGAGACAAAGTCATATAGAAAATAAGTAACTCTAGTGTTCAAACTATAATACAGTACTAAGTTGTAGAATTATACATCGTTTAATTTTTTATGCCAGGCAAGAGACAACAACTACCAGCACATGGTAGCAGTAAATTCGGTAAAAGGCCCTTCGAGTCTGGATACCCTAACAATTGCATTTCCAATTGCACCGTTTTTGCAAAAAGACTGCAGGCCTTGCTGCATGAGAGTCATAGCAACTGGGAATAGTGGACATATCCGGCGAAACGATCGCTAACCCTTGACCTGATAAGCAATTATCAGTGATCCAGGAAGCGCACCTGAATAGTCTAGTTACCATTCGGCTAATAGGCGCCCGATGCTGTAAGCATCCGTGTTACAAGTATTATAAGTACATCATCGGCAGTGCATCTGAAAATCATCCCCGATCGAGATATTCTAGTACATACTAGGGGACTATCACGGGGCCCGCAAAACTCCTAGTACTATCACCCCGAACACATACTGCTAAATGTAGTAATGCTTGCTTACTTTTGTTTACATACCTGGCTTTATAATTTAGCTATTTTGTGCTTATGCGATCGAGTGTGGGAACTCATGCCACATGAAACGGACCGCTGACTGGGGTCGTATTTGTGACCCAGAATTCCCAGAACGAAGAGGCGCTTCTGAATTTCGGTAAGTTATCAGCCTGTAGTTTATGCATGGGAACCCATTTAAATTCAAGAAAAAGTAAATTAGCCCCGAACCAAAATAAATGTGTCTACAGTATTCAGCTTTAACTTGTATACAGATAAAATTTTGAGTTAATTATCTGTAGAAACTTAACTTTATTTTTATCCTTAACTACTCAGCTTAACTTTTGTTAAAGACAAATATTATCGCCGAAAATGTATTACAAACTATATATTTGCTACCTCTACACTGCTGCGGCGGTAGAAGGGGAAGGCTAAGTAAGTAAGTATATTTTCTAAACGAATAGAAATATTAGTACAACCGCAAACACGCACTACTGCACTGTAAATTATTTTATCTTCATCAGTGTTGTTATAGCCTCTTAACCAAATTAATTTTAGTATCGTTAAGAGCTTCAGTACCGCACTCGGTGCGGTAATGTATAGATATTACCGCACTCTTTTTATATAAAAAAAATACATTGAACCGAAGTTTATTGATGAAGATAAAATATTGAAGAATGCACGTTTGCTTATGGCACATAACGAAACTCGTTTGATTGCCGCAAAACTCGGCTCACCGCCTCGTTTTAGCAATCAAACTCAGTTCGTTAAAATGCTCATAATCCAACTTGTATCGTTAATATCTATTATTTTATCCTATTATATTACTATGATAATAACTCCTTAGCAACGAGTTGCGTTAAGATGCATTTAACAGTACTCGTGTTGTTAAGAAAAATAACATACCGATACTTATTAGTAGAGGTCGGACTTTTAGGCATTAGACACCCCTAAAAGAAGTAGGCATTTAAGCCAAGAAAATTGATAAAAAAGGTACATAAAATCAAGAAATAGACAAAAAAGGCAAAATTTATTTTTCACAAATAAATAACACAAACATTAAACTTTCAGAAATCAACTTAAAGTGAAAATAAATTCCAATAAAAAATGCTTCTAACACATTTTTTTAAATTATTAAATGTCTGTTCGGCTGTTAAATTGCAAACTATCAACTGTTCTAAATTTTCTGGTGCAAGTTTATGTCTTTTCTGAGTTAATATGTTCTTATACCTATATAGAAAAACTGCGCTCCACATCGAAAATTATTGACAAACATTGACGTAATATTTTGATAATGTATACCTAACCTCAATGCAACTACAAGTCTAGCAAAACAAGAATTTTCCATCTGCTTTAAAATAGGTTTTATTTTTGATCCGACCCCCAATTTTCGAGGAAAGCGACGATTTCACCTGTTTCGGCATTATTGTACTATCAAACTTTATAACAAACCAGTGAATCACCCGAGCTCCGCTTCGCTTCGCTAATTACACGATTTAATTAAATTAAATATAATTTAATTTGACTTTACTTTTTCGTACTTTTTTTGAAAATAAAAACCAGTCTACGGTCTGTCTAAAAATTAGCAAAATTTAAGCTATCATACACTTTCATCGGTCCAGTATCTTCGGAGGAGATAGTGAACAAAGATACAAAGAAAGAGACCACCGATTTTATGGTATACACCGGGTGTGGCATCGATTCGATTAGTTAAGTTATCAGCGGTAAATTTAAACCAGAAAGATTTCGCAAAAAAATTAAAAATCAAGAAATTAAGCATTTTAGGCCGAAATATAGGCACCTAAACAATAAAAAGGCAATTAAACGCTAAAAAAGGTATTTTTCCTAAAAAATACAAAAATAGGACATTTAGGCAAAAATAAATAGGGCTCAAAATTATTGTTTTTTTGTAATTTGCACTGGTGTGTGAATTTTATTTTTACCTGTAATTTTAAATAAAAGGCATTTTTCCTAAAATCCGATGTCTACTTATTAGCATTTAATCACATGTTGGCGGTACTGACGTGTATTGTTAGTGGCACTGTCAGTCTATGTCCAATTCGATGTTAGTAGGTTAGGTTTTCTTTGTTATTTGACACAGACTGACGCGAAACGTAACCTGATAATTTCAAATTTAACCTAACCTGACATGCTACCAACAATACAGTATTGAGTGACTTATGGTTTTTATCTTACTAGTGATACCACCACAGCCATAGCAGATATTATATATCTCGCTATTGTGTCATTATTAACAATTTTTCCTATTTTGACTCCCTTTTACGATAAAGGAAGTATTGGATTCACCCCAAAAATTCGAAATTGAGTTTTCAACAGATCTTCACATTTTAGACTCCCCTGAACCCAAAAAACATGTTGTCTGTCTGTGTGTCTGTCTGTGAACAGAATATCTCAAAAACGAAAAGAGGTATGGCGTGGAAACTTCATATATAAGTTTTGTGTACCATGTAGATGCGACAGCAAGCTTTTGAAGAAAATCGCATTTTTCAGTTTTTTCGATTTTTTCAAAAACGGCTCTAACGATTTTTTTCAATCTTTACATTTTAATTACATTTTTAATGTGTATTGATGTGAGATTCGTTTGTTTGCTTTTCTATTATTTTTATTAACTCCTATTTTAAATCGAACGCCCAGTATATTATTACATTTTTGAATTCAGATTAAAATTCTAGAGAAAATTTGTCTCTTCAACGAACGCTCTAGTTTATACGGTTTTTGTAGAATTTGCAATTTTTGAAAATTTTTGACAAATGCATAACAAAAACAAATTTTTGGCTAATTATAAGATAAATGTAAAAGGAAGTTGTGTGAGTGTATCACACCATATTTTTGAAAAAGATTAGTATTTTAGGATAAAATAAACCGTGATATACGTAACGGTATCTGCCTTCTACATTACTCGAGGATTTTAACTATTCCAACTATTCTCTCGTAATGTAAAAAGCTTGATAACGTTACTTCCATCGTAAATTACTATTACAAATATCAATTTAAAATCACCTGACAAGCATAGGGAATCTAAAATTTATATGTAAAGCGTTAAAAAGCGCAGGTCGTTTAAGAATTTTCATGAATACCAGCAAAAAAAAATACAGAGGACTTAATAACTTAACACGGACACAATAATACGACCCTTGAGCTTTTAAACTAATGAAAATGTGTCTGAAGATAATGGCCATGCGAAGATGGAATAAAATTAATGCTAGAAATTACAGCGCCTTCCGCGGTAAATAACACTTTGGGACGATATTCATCGGAAAAGTAGGATAATGCTATTGTGTCCGTTGAGAATGAAAAACAAACAAGAAAAAGGACGACAATCAACCTCAATCAGAGGTGGGCTAGGAAATGCGACGAGTTTCGGTTCCTCCTTTGTGCAAAGTCTTTGTGCGCCTGAAAGCCAAACAACGCCAAACAATAAGGCTGATAATTACCGGCGAATTCTAATGAACGCGTGATAAATATCGCGAGATGAGTTATAGATTTTCGCAGCCTTTTACTAATAACGACATAGCTACTCAAGATGATATTAAACTTGGTTCTTTTAATGAACAAAGTAAATAAATTGCCGAGAGATGACGTCAGCAAACGGCGCTTAATAAAATGATGAACTAGCTAGAATCTCAAGTTAATCACTGCAAGCATTCAACATTAAAATGTATTCAATCCACACGGGACGCACTGTGGCTACAAATACTTGTATATTTGTTATATGTTGACCGAATTTCGAATGGGAATTTTTAGTTAACTATATAAATCATGTTTATTCATTTACAAAAAAAAACATTGAAAAAAATAGAAATCTATACCTGAACCTCATTGGGCACAAAGTACAAGTAAGAACGAAATTTACAGAAAGATAACACCGAATAAATAGATAATTACTCAAAAATATGATCCCGCGGAAAGGGCAGGACAACGAAATTCGAAACTTATTGTGGTTTCTGTAAAGGCCTAGCTGATATTATTGAGATTAGAAAATCTAGTAGACTATGACAAACAAAATATAGTGTTATTTCGAACAACTGTTTACATATCATTTGAGGTTTACTTGGTGAACATTAGTTACAACTAGTACAGTCTTCTTGGTTACAACCCAAGTCCTTAATTTTTTAAACATTTGAGGTGAAATGTGGAATTAACCAGAAAGCATTTTTGAAACAAGATTTATTTTAATTAAAAAATAAACGCTTATGAGAGCAAAGAGAGTGTAGAGCCACCTTTTAGTGAACACAGCCATACGCAGTCACCTGTAGTTAAAAAAAGTCAGTCATTTTGCGCCGTTTCAGCTTTCTTATTTCCAAAAAGCAGAATGTGTAACAATTTGCCATGAAACTTTAAATATATTAAGTAATGACGGACACCAATTTTTTGGCGACGAAAATTATATTCCCCCTTTTGATACCTACCCTTCAAGAGTCTTCTATGGATTCATGAAGATCAAGGAACTCCAATAATGACCAAAAGGGAGCGAGCTATGAACAAGCTATGTATGCGTTGTTCTTTAAAAGTACGGGCCCAATATATAGAATTAAGCTAGATGGACAAAAGACAGTTACACATAAATAATACACTGGAAAATGTTGGCCCGAAGTGTTCGGTAGAGTTCCAGAGAATGGGATAATGCCCCATACGGCAGCTTAACTCTCCAGCTTTTGGCTGGGAAAAATATAAAAGCATTAGAATTAGAACACCCGCCCTGTCTTCACAATGTGCAACTTTTGACTATTTTATGGGCTTAATAGACATTTGCTAGGTACAAGGTTTATGTCTGAGGAAGAGATTAATATCGCAGTGCACGATTATTTTGAAAGGATTCATCATGAAGATTGGTTGGGAGTTTTTAATCAGTGGAAGGAAATAATGGTTAAGTGTATTATTGCTGTAGAGAAAATTTAAAATAAAATTCCAAAAAGTATTAACCATTTCCTTTAGTCAGTTTTCAGAAGCGCGCACATCAGGACAGGAGTTTGATAACCACACCCCCGTGTGCGGCAACCACAGATCTGGATTATCAGATACTTGGCTTACAACATACCTAGATCTTTGTAAAGTGCCCCTGCTATAAAACTCCACTAATGCATATTTGTTCATTTCGCGGGGTCAATAAATACAATTACTTTAGCTTAGTAAAAACGAACTTATTTTACAAACTAAAACTTGCAAAAAACCTTTAAAATGTCAGTCAAACATTTCAAACTAAATATAATAATAAGATGCTAAAGAGATCACATTTTAGCAGGAATAAAGATGAGAAAACATGAAAAAACAGAATGGAAATACCAACGAGCGTAAGTAAAAGATATAAAATGGAGAACTGCAAAACGAAAGAATAGCAAACATTTAGAAACGCCATCTACAATAAATGGGAGAAAAGGAGAAAAACTGGTACAAGAAAAATGAGAAAAACCTAGAAGAAATAATAAAAGAAGCAACAGCTGAAAATATACTGAGACTCAAGAAAGAAATAAGGAAAAGCTGGCTATAGAATGAATGTAGAGTAGAAATACAAAAGAGAAGAGCATTAAGGTTAAAGATGATCCAGACACAAACGATAGAACACAAATTAGCATATTAAGAGTAGTGATGGGCATAATCGGATGATTTCAATAATCGGAATGTTCCATTTCGGAATGTTTATAAAATCGGAATATCATCCGATTATTTTACATTCCGTAAATGCAAGCAAGGGAAAACGAGCGAAACAACAACAAGCGGAAGGAAGATGAAGTGCGTCCAAATTTGCGATGCGAGCACTCGCCGTTGCGCCGTAAGCGCTTATCTGCGTTGGCATCTATTGTTTGGGTTTGTTAGGACGGCCAGCAAAACAATTTATGAGTTTAAGTCGCATAGTGGGATGTGTGGAAATAAAATATTTTTTCAAATTATTACAGTAGTTACCTTAATAGACTCTTGGAAAATGGTAGTGATAAAGTTTAATGGCACATAAAGTACATAATAGATAGTATAAAACAATACATAAATTTGAAGTCTGTAAGGTGTACTATCTAATAATTAATCTACGAAATACAACTGCCATTAGTGCCATCACATAGCAGTCAAGTGAGTCAACACAACATTCCGTATTCCCTTCAGTTCAAATTGGCATTTCGTTTTCTCATTTTGTATACCGAATAGTAAGATAATCGAATTCCGAAAGTTCCGAATTTTGTGCACCGAACAGTAAAATAATCGAATTCCGAAAAGTTCCGAAATAATCGGAACCTTCCGATTTTTTGAACAATCGGATACTTTCCGATTATTCATTCCGGATAGGCCCATCACTAATTAAGAGCAACGACTGAACACAGAGGAATAATAAGTCATGGAAACTACTAACCTTAAAAACAGCGGGAAAGGGAACGCATAGAATTAAAGAAAGGACAAAAAAGAATTGAAAACGTATAAATATGTATGAATTACTTTAAAAAATGCTGAACCCAATCCTGGAGGACGAGAGAGATCGGCAGAAGAAGATGAAAAAATATTAACAGAAAGAAGTACAGTTGAAAATAACCTTCCCGCATAAGAAGGGCTGGAAAAAGTGATAGGAACAATGAAAAATGGCCAAACAAAATAACAGCGGAAATCGTCAAGATGGACGATAAAAATTTTGATACACAAACTATACGAAATAGTTAATAAATCTGACAAGAAGAACGAATCGCCAACACATGGAATAAGAATAAGACACTAATACTCCCAATCTACAAGAACGGGGATAGCACAATATGTAACAACTACAGAGGTATTGCCTATTAGACACAGTTTGCAAAATAACTTCGACATCGATAAACAAAGGATTGAATCATAAGCAGAAAATAGTATCGGGGAGTATCAGAGATTTGGGATTATGGAAAAAACTATTTAGATATTTGCCTACTTTTCTGTAGTTCGGTAGTTTTAACGTTCAAGTCAAATTAATATTTTCAATACATAATAAAGTATAATCAATATTCAAAGAGTTAAATATGCATACTTCTAGATAGGAGCCTGTATATATTAATTATGGTTTAAAAGCTGTTTGTCCAAAATGCAGTATCGTGGCACAGCCGTGAATGCTGTTAATTAATCCGAGTGAATTTCCTCTGTAGTCGTGCTTGGTTCAAATTGGCCTTGCGCCAAATTCGCCATGTTAATTGCAACTGGAAGCGCCAAGCAGACCGCGTCAAGTTGTCCCATTCTAGAGAAAAGGGCCATTTGTCGAAGACGTTTTGAGCATTAGTAAAGAACGTGATTGCATCATGTCTCTATCCCAGTTCCTTCAACATACAGATTTTTATAAGAATGAAACAAACTGCAGGAGCAATAAGTCCATTAACACTATTATTAAACTTTTCCTGAAATATTGACATTTTATACACGTTAACGTTACAAATCAACGATAGCTTATTATGTAAATTAGGGGCATTCAGTTATTAACCCAATCATAACCCCTAGCTATCGATCCGTTTTGACGAATTAATTTACTACAATAAATCCACTCGGCAGGTGTTCGTTTATATCGTTTAAAACCACATGTCAAGGGGTAGTGGCAAATATTAAAATAGCCGAAGAAAATGTTCTAATAAAAAGAGTTCTCTGTATCTTCAGGCAAGCTGCTCCTTTTATCAAAATTTCACCATATGGATCTGGTTTAGTGTAAGAGATGCCAATAACTTCGGCTAAGATGGGACGAGTGAAGTGCCTTACGACCACACAGAAATACACACAGGCACGACTACTTGAGCCGTTGTGATTCCTTCAACACACGTGAGATACATAGAAATTAAAAATGTCAATTTATATGTCATTGTCAGGTATGCAGGTGGGCTTCACCCGCCTTATTTTTTAACCTTTATATTGCTTTCTTTGCAATACATGTGAAAGTGTATATTGTTTACTGATGTTATATGTAGAGATCAACAGTGATAGGATCGATATGTACATACAACTTCATTTTCATATGGGCACACTGTACTATTAGAAATGATGCCGATACCTTTGTCATTCTCTCATTTTAGGTTTATAAAATAAAATCTGACACAATTTAAGTGCCCATGGTTGTACAAGGAAAGAAAAATATTAAGAAATACGAGTAAGTATATCTGTGCATCTCTGCTCTTTAAAAGAACTTCAGTAGTGTCTTCTCTTGACCTGCATTACTGTAGCATGTGGCCAATGGGCAATAATAGTTATTTACATTACCAGTGCTATAGGTTGCATTTTACAGCGCGAGGTTTCAATTTTTGAAGCACGACGCGAGGTGAAGTGCATTAATAAAATCGAGCGCTGTAATAGTTATTTATGTATTAAGAGCATAATCAATAGATTATAGCACGAAGGGCGACAGAGATCTTTACATTTCTCGAGAGCTATAATCGTGATTAGGCATGTGGTACATACAACGTTTTATTTAATTTTGGCTCTCAGAACAGATTCAAAGAATCAGTATCTTGGTTACAGACTACTGCGTCATCGTTGTGCTGACCGTGTAAATTTTGGTGTGCTATGGTTTATATGCACATTGTTGTTGTTGCTATACTACATTGTTGGTGCTGGTTATACTGCTTAGCAACTTTATAGGCCCTAGGGCCATAAAAGCCATTTTATGCCCGCTATCGAGGGCCAATAACAAGATTCTGGTTCCAAAATGAACTTCAACTGTGTATGAATGAGTTGTTTACATGTAAGAATTTCAAAAAGGCATTTCAATTAAATATTAACGAAAACGTAGTGCCTCTGACCTATCTATCGTTATTCTTACATATTCTCTATCATGTTTTTCGATCTCGTCGGCAAGTTACATTACTGCACTCCACAGTATTGACTTTCTTCCTCGTACTCCTCTCGTACCTATCCAAGGAATTGAGTATTTTCCCATGAAGTTTTCACCTATTTCCCTCTCTCACTAGAACCTCCGATTGTCTCAAGTGTATCCCTGATTATCAACTATTTTCAGAATGTCTCCATTCCAATTAGTCCACGATCTGCTTTTCATTGGTTTCTTATCGCAGCCTACTCCTTAGACTTTTCCACGTATGTTCTAAGTTCTAAGTGACCACACCATTCAAGATTTGATAGAGGGCAACATACATTGATAATAATAAGGAATGACGATTTTGCTAATTGAGATGTGGACGAATAGGTATCGCTAATTGAGCAGTTCCCCGGGAGACTATAGCAGTGAGGCATTGTTATACTTAACGCGAGTTTTCATCTTCTGATTACTTAGAAGTGAGGAGAGAGTATGTTAAGTTGATAATCATCAAAAGTAAGGTTTATAAAAGCAGTCGGACTTTGCACACTAATATGTAATATTTTGCATGTTTTTTTTCACTTCTATTAATGTTACTTAAATATTTTGCCACAACTTAAAGTGCATTAAGGTACTGTAAAAAATAATTTTATTGAGATTTTTACTATGTTGAAATCGTCTGGTTTATACCAGACTTCTCGATGCATCAATATTCGATGTTCATTTCCTACGTATTTTGACCTTTGAATATTTGTGTGTTTAACATATATCTATAATTACCATTATACTGTAAGCGCTGCGTGATCATGTCGCGAATTTGGTATTGGAATTGCTTCAAAATATTTAGTTTTAAATATCATAAATTCAGGACTACGTCTATAGATATAGTAGTACGAACAACTGCCTATTTTACATGCAATACATGCATGTATTAAAAGATAAAAATAATAATTATCGCTTTAGTTGTGTCGCATTTATGTCTTGTTCTTACTTTAGCAAGTTTTAGATTATCACAGACCCTACATTTGATAAAGGCAACTTTTGAGATTTCATCTTCATTGCAAGTTATGATTCTCAGTTTACGAGTAGGTTTGCGAATTATTGGTTAATTAAATAGGTGGCGCCTGTATTTTAATGTAATCAGTTTGGAGTTAATCCACCACTCCTTGAGAGTAGTTAGCTGGACCGTTGGATGCATTGGTCATGGTACCATTTTTGGGTATTCTCAATTCGCTACCTGGCTTGCTTTCAAGAGTGTTTTAATTGTCATTCGTTTAGTTTGGTGCCATTGATTATTGGAAGTGTTCAGCGGCTAACAATTTCAATTAGGCTAGAAAGCTTTCAAGTTTGTGTAAAAATTGGTTCTATGAAGGCGAATCAGGCATTTCATTTACAAAAAGCATTTTGAAAAAGGATATTAGTAATTGTTTAAAATACTAGAACAACATTTTTAAAATCAATCTCACTTACATAAAACAGTATGTCCATTCAAATGAAAAACCGCTACTTCTAACCATATTCATGTTCGACTAATATAATTAAAATACACCTAATTACTCATAAAACTGTCACCAGGAGTTATAACTAAGAACTTAAAAAATCCACATAACGATGTATGTTAAACTATTGATAACTCACTTTTATAATAGGTAGTGAGGCATGAAAGGTCAAAAACATGTTGTTATGGGCAACGGGCTCGCTTTTCCTATAAAGTGGAATTTCGCGTAAACAAACGCAGTTAGTTACACATTCAAAATTCGACCTTTGAATTTAGAAAATGGCGCATCCCGTTTGTTTGGCTCTTTGTACTTCAAAAGACGTTGAACCTAAACAAGAGAGTATATACATTCAACCTTGGTTTTTTGTCAAGTAAAGTCGTTAACGCCTTCCTTTTGTCGCACAAGTTGATGCACGTTTAAAAAGTGACCTCATTTCTGACGGATTAAAAGAAACTTTTTTATTTAAATAACGTTAAGCTGCTGAAAGTTTGAATCGGGAAGACAGCAGTTGCCAACGATAATGCAAAAGCTGTTGGTCCTGAAAAACGAATGAACGAAAAAATGTGGTTTATTGAGCAAAAGGCATTTAAGTAAAAATATTAGAGTAACACTAATTGCTACCGAGTAACGTAATGCCCAACTAATTCGTGAAACGTCGGGCGTAATTTCACACATGATTTATTTCTGAAAATACTAGGTACTGGAGTTCCTGAATGAATTCGCAGTTTGCACGAAACCTTGAAATAACGAGATTGGGTCGAGGATGCCACAATTTCACGGATGTTGTAAAACAATGTAATGGTATGACAAACGAAAATATAGAGGTATCGTAAATTTTGAAACTATGTACATGGAACGGATGTTCTGTAGCTTTCATTTTCATTAGATTTTTTAAGCGTAACCTTGCTAAAACTTTTGTTCTAACCAGGAGTATTACAAAAAATGTTTGGTGTAGCATTTTCTACAAAAATACTTCTCGTTTCCTACGTTTGATATTTATCAGCATATCCACATTTTTTTTTAATCATATGCACAACTTGAAGAAAATGTATCAAAACATATACAGTATGAACAGAAATAAACAGTACTGAATTAGAAAAAAACATATTCCTTAATTTGGAAAAATAAGTTTGACGTTAATGTCACTTCCATGGCAACTAAGATTAGAATTACAACTTCGGTACTGTATATTTATGGGCATAGTGTATTTGTTAAGTAAATTTGTGAAATATGTCTAAATGGCTGATATTTTAAACCTATATTGCAACACTTTCCGTCTCTACCGCACTAAATATAAAATTTCCGATTTGGTTAACACATCGTAATATTAATGATCTCATTATTGATAATAAAAACATCCTGGATAAAAACTACCGATCATTGGTATATGTATATGTATAGAGAAAAATTTACAAGTCCAGCTTAGGAACAAATATATTACGAAGATAATAAAACATGGAAAGTAGGTTTATGCATCACAGCGATAATTAGCACTTATCAAGCTAGAAATAATTCACTGCCTTTCGTGATAGCTGGCAATTTAGTACACGTTATTACAGGTCAGGGGTTGAATACATTTTCCTAGTACTTATTAAAAAATGTCCTAGATTACGTAAAGTTAATAATTCGATATTATAAGTGATCTTCTAAATCTAGTGTCTTCGCAAAACCATGTGTTTAATAACGTTCTCGGCATATTACTCACTTTTACTAAAAATAGTTATGCTGTACGCTTGCTCTCCAATATTAGTGACTACGACGCGGTAGTATCATTTACGGTTCAATTTAGTTATTTTAAGTTATTTCTACAAAATGACATCATAGGCATTTGCACAGTACACTCCACTTGAAAAGTTACAATCACGAATACAAACTGAAGAGATTATTGATAGTTTCAAAAAAAGATATTCTTTCCTACCCAAACTAAGTTTTAATCATAAACTAATAATAACAGTTTAGCAAAGTTTTACAAAATGCTGTACACCAAGCGTTAAACGAAATATCTTTTCCATTTGCATCACTATTAGTTCTAATAACACAGCTGGCAGTTTTTATTGAACCTTGAGGATCAATTAAAAATAATCAGAAGCCGACATACATCACGCAAATACGACGTTTCCCCTTAGTGTGTGAAATGATACCGCTATGTATCTTTTAAGGCAGGCAGGAAGATTCAATGTACGTATTTAACTGAGATATCGCGCACAGTCGCCCCTTCATGATATCAATTGTGTGCAGACTGAACTGGAGCCCTTCATAAACGGCCTCATACAATACGGCCTCCACCTAAATTTTAACAAGAAAAAATTTGGAAATTTGTAGATTGAATGCCTTGTTCTCTTTGTATAGAATCGCGCATGAGGCAACGAAGGTGTAAACGTATATGGATACGTGGCCCTTGATAAATACAAATGGGGAGAGAGAAGCGACAATTCCAACATCCAATTTTCCTGGAACCATCTATCAGCACTTTTACAAAGTAAATTTGTTGAATCAACATTTTTCTTCGGCAAGGTGTGAGCGTGTTCCAGATATAAATCTCCATATGCGGTGGAAAAATAGATTTTCGGAGTGTGTAATTTTAGTATCAACCCCATTACACGGTAAACAAAGCTCAAGTTGGGGATTTCGGTATAACTCTTCCCCAAAAAACGGTGCCTACTTAGCCTTTGTCGCTAACGAAAGCTCACAAAAACAAGTTGATATATTACCGTTTCTAAATGTGCTCAGAAAAATTACGCGCTCGAGAGGCTTTTATTATTGAAAAGCAGTTCGCCTGATTATACTTTATTTTACGTAAATTAATATATAGGTTCAGACTGCTGTCTGTCCTTTTTCAGCTAAGCAGCATATAGGAAGCAAAGAATTAGTGCGTGATTACCATCAAAATATTGAAGTACCTAATTAAAAATGCTACTACACGCGTGCTAAGAGACATGTTTACATGAGATCAATAGGTAAGGATATCTGTTGAACCCTTGTTAACAGGTTAATAGGAAGATTACAGCACTCCTGCGCACAACGTGGATCGTGATAATTTGATTAAGCCTATAATTAAGTTTAGATATATCAAGTGAACTAAAAATAAACGCCAGTCACGAAACTAAGCACGTAAATAATTGAATTTCCCTGATAAACTCTAGCAAAAATGAACCTTAGTAATCTACTGTATTCTAATTATGGTAATTACAGGTATTTCTTAATATTTTCTAAAAACACCTTGTTTATTCTGATGCTACATTTCATCCAAGTGGAACGTGGCTATTTACATATAATATAATAATAGAGTTACGTATACAGTAACTACCTACTATTCATATTTATATATCTACATATATTAAATAAAGAGATCTCATTGAAAGATATGCTCTAGGTAACTAACAACGTTTGTAGAAAGGTCACAAATTACTGAAATTCATCTCCTTATAACATCCGTTTTAATTTGTTTCTGTGACCTGCATTGTTTTAAGACGGTTGGTAAACATGCTGCCTCAGGAAAATAAAGTGGCTTCCAGCTGGGCCAAATACAGATATAACGTGTAATACATAATGGGCCATGCGAATGGGGAATATATACGATGCAATAAAACGTAATAAAAGGTAAAATCCCTTAATACAGATTAATAATTTAAACCGAACCTCATTGAAACTGTAATTGAAAATTATGTCTCATAATCTATAAACGAACCAGCGTAACCTTCAAACTTGCCGTTACGTTTCTGAGCGAACCTAGGAATTTCAAATTTAGTTTGCTCACTCGGACTCCATAAACTAGCTACATTAACATGTTCAAAACGTTCCTTAATTAAAACGACGGTAACGATGGAAAATTATAATCAAAGGAGTTTTGCACGAGTAGCGATGTTTGCATCACTAACAAAATTGAAGCGAATAAAGTTAACAATTAATTATGGCCAAGTACGACTTTTTCAACTCAAGTTTCGCCGTTTACTTCGAATTTGGCAACTTTACTAAATAGGAAAGAAAAGAGCCATTTCATGCCTAAGTAACAATATAGGAATAACAATTAGAAGAACTGTAGAAATATTTAAAAGCTAAAAACTCATTTGCTATAGAAATTTAATAATATATTTCAACATAAATATTTAAAAATTGTTAAAAAGTGTAATTGCTCAGTTTTTCACAGTAGATGGTGTCCCGTTTTTTATGGAACACCCCATTTTGTATTTTTACAAGTTTACAGCCTATTGCGTTGTGCTAATCGAATCTAGCTGAGACCTTGTACTTCCCTTTCAAGTGGGCGTCTGTATTCATTAATCTTATTAAAATTTGATTACAGCGGTGGCTATATTAGTATATTTTACTTCGAAACATCAACAAAAACACTCTTTTCCACAGAAAGTGTAACGTGGAAAAGCTATTTCGAGTTGAAGAACTATCAATATTAATATTTTCTTAGTACATATGTAGTGTGATTTCCTCATTAGTAAAAGTTACTTCGGGAGCTTACTTATTTCTCATTTGTTCTATTGCATTGGAATCTCATAGTTTTTTGTTTCACTTTTAATGCAATACCCAGTAGGTACATAACAGTGTTTTTCAATAGATGGGAGATACCTTGCATTATATATGAACCATTTTATAGATCGAAGCATGAACACGTATACGAGTATTTGACGGTGAACAAGCTGTACTCACATCGTTTAAAATACACGCTATAAATAACGTAACTGCTATCATACTTTTATCAGTTTCATGTCATATGTCAATGCATATATCACACCAATAATTACATAAACGCCAAACATAATATTGCATTATTTAAGTTTTTAAAATAACTCCAAGATGGCATTTCTTAATTTATTGATAGAATAACAAATCAAGTTATAATTAACATTACCAGCACTCGTTATTTTCAGCTAACCATATGGTCAAAGGTCAAACATTTTGCGTATACACACCATCTTCATAATTAGACATTTAAGAGATCGGACAAAACCGTAACCGGGCGATGTTAAAGAAAAACACGCCCGCCATAAGATGAACATTCAGTATTTCTTCTTCTACCACTTTAATCGTTTCTTCTAGACTGGGTACCCTACTTTTCGTGTCATATTCCAGTCTTCACTCATCCTAGAAACATTCTTCAGTCTGTCTTGATTGATTATTTGCACAGTTCCTGTATTAAAATGTATAAATAGTCGTTCAGCAATGGAACATCATCTTGTAGCAATATACCGGGTGGCCATAAATATCTGATATCACATTACCTTTGGAATCAACACCGCTTTATTAAAGTGATGAATCCAACTATACACTAAATGTCATTAATGTCATTAGAACTAAAATTCCTATCTGTCAAAAATTATTACAGATTGCAATAAGTATTGAAGTTAGAACGGGAGGTTTTTATAATCGAGTCGTAGGCTTAACTGCAGAATCTGGGGCACATTCCCCTCCTCTTATTTGCATTTTATTACATTTCATACCAATACTTATTATAATTGAAATATGTATAATGCTAACCAACATTTATAAGTAGCTAATTCCATGGCTACTGGGATCTCAGATATTTATGGCCACCCGGTATTATTAAAGTTTGTGCCATTGCCTTAGACGACAATCCAGCGTGTTGGACGCATGCACGCAGCTTCACTCGCTTTTATAGAGAGGCTGGTTCCCGAGTCGACAATGTGAAATCTGGAGGTACAATGTAACATAAAAAGATGTCGAAAACTCCTGTAGTTGTTTTACAGCAGATCAATAGTTTCCGAAACGTTTAAAAGTCACGTTTGAAATATGAAGAACGCGTGGGTAAATTTGATTGTGTATATTCAGTACACCACACTGGTGTATGTCATTTTTTGAGATGATATGGTTATTATCTGTGGACTACGAATGAACGAAACAGGGATCTCACGACACAGATCAGACAGTGACTCTTTAATGGCAAAGTCGACAACTTAAAGAAAATTCCAGAAAGAGGCATGTATTGTTAATGTTTCTTGTGTCGTTATTTTTTTTATATACATGGTGTTTCTCCCAGATTCAATTTACCTTTTCCAACAATAAAAATTGGAAAAAATAACGACACAGCGATCACAGAATCGCAAAACCCCCATAACGGGTCAGATCACAGCTCTCTTGCAAATTCTTCGAATTGTTTCTAGGTGGTTTTTTCGGTTCACTTGGCAACCAAAACAAAACCGCTCAGCCAGATAGAAGTTATTAAACGACCGTACCAACACTCACGGCTAGTGATGGGCCTATCCGGAATGAATAATCGGAAAGTTTTCGATTGTTCAAAAAATTGGAAGGTTCCGATTATTTCGGAACGTTTCGGAACTTTTCGGAAATCGATTATTTTACTGTTCGGTGCACAAAATTCGGAACTTTCGGGATTCGATTATTTTACTATTCGGTATACAAAATGAGAAAACGAAATGCCAATTTGAACTGAACGGAATACGGAATGTTGTGTTGACTCACTTGACTGCTATATGCTGGTTGGCGAATGCCGACGGGTCGCGCAGTGTGCGCACGTGTATGATACGTGAAAGGCACTAATGGCAGTGGTATTTCGTAGATTAATTATTACATAGTACAGCTTACAGACTTGTATTCATGTATTGTTTTATACTATCTATTATGTACTTTATGTGCCATTAAACTTTAAAATATCTACCATTTTCCGAAAGTCTATTAAGGTAACTACTGTAATAATTTGAAAAAATATTTTATTTCCTCTTATATCCCACTGTGCGACTCAAACTCATAAATTGTTTTACTGGCCGTCCTACAAACCCAACCAATAGATACCAACGCAGATAAAAGTCTTACGGCGCGACGGCAAGTGCTCTCATCGCAAATTTGCACGCACTTCATCTTCCTTCCGCTTGTTGCTGTTTCGCTCGTTTTCCCTTGCTTGCATTTACGGAATGTAAAATAATCGGATGATATTCCGATTTTATAATCATTCCGAAATGGAACATTCCGATTATTGAGATCATCCGATTATGCCCATCACTACGCACGGCAACCAAATGCACAACTTAATGGAGCAGATTATGCGATACATCAAAACCCCACTGAAAAGCTATTCGATATGAAATATCACGCACAGATTCACTCAATCTGCTGTCAATCTTCAACATGTCAAAATAAACACCAAATTTGTCAGGTAAATATCGAGTTCCCAGAGTGAACATGCCTCTTACGGAAGGCCCTATTCCAATCAGGAAACATCACAACACGAGGAGGAAAATGCAAGAGTCCAACTGAAACGTGCACCTGCACTTCTCAAAGTAACCTATATCCTTAAATTTGTATAGTCAATAAGTTGCGTTTAGGCAAACTGGTGTTAGTAAGTAAAAACCAATAACACAGGCTAACGTCGAAATGACCGTAAGAAACTAAAGGGAGAACCCTTTTATTTCTAAACATTTCGGATTGCATACCGTAATTAGTAATTACTCACACTGGGTGAAGCCTTGATTTAAAAATTTACTACAAACTAGTCGCATTTTAATGTTCTATAGTATTAATAACAGTTGTTCCCATCAAAAAGTTTATATTTGAGAATTTGAAATTGAAAATTCCAACCATTGTTAGTGTCGTTAGTATTATTTCTAATCAGAAAAGAAATTCTAAGAACACAACATTATTAAAACAACTGGACAATCACATGCGTATTTTACTATTTATTACAATTGTTTTACCTGACCAAGAACATTCCACAGGCCACCATATCCATTAAAAAGATCTCCACTGCCTGTAACTCCATTGTGTTGGCCTTCCTATCCAGTTAAACAAGCAACTTGTTCCAGTCTGTCTCATAAACAAGCAACGCTTTAAGTATTTAGAAACAGCAAGTGATAATATTAAATAAAAAAAGAACGAACGACTGTTATGAATACATACCTCAATGTCGTTCAGGCACATAGATTCGAGCTTCGGGGCTAATTTATTTTTCCCTGGATTTAGATGGGCCCTCATGCATACATTTACTGGCTGGCGAATTAACCCAAAAATTCTGTAACGCCCCTTCGGTCTAAGGGTTATGGATTGTGGGTTGTGGACGAAACTGGGGAGAAGTGACCAGCGTTCATGTGGTATGTGGTCACATACACTCGCTCGTATACACAAACCAGCCAAATTCTACAATCAGGCATGCAAGCAAGAATAAACAAACGATACGACATTTTTGTGACCCCCCCCCCCCTCCGCGGCGTTTCCATGTAGCGTCTAGTAGAATATTTCGTTCAAGAACAATCTTCAGGTGCACCGCCAATGATGTACGTGTAAAATGCTGTAATACGGATGCTTGTCGTATCTAGAGCTTAATAGCCGAATGCTAACTAGACCAATGAGCTACTACTCATGTCAATGTGACATGCATCTGTGGCTGCCGTCTCCGCAAAATACCGGAATCACAAGGCATTTGCGGGGAATGGGCATTTCAGGCTATCCAGTCGCGCTTTCTGAAATCACTGACAAGCTATCCCAGGTACGATAGAACTATCAGCGGTACCTGGTTGGGCACAGCAATAACCAATGACCAATGATCCAAACAACGAAGCTCTCTACGAGCAATGTCAACGATTAAACAGTGTCCAACTTAGCTGCGC
This sequence comes from Agriotes lineatus, assembly GCA_940337035.1. Taxonomy (NCBI): domain Eukaryota; kingdom Metazoa; phylum Arthropoda; class Insecta; order Coleoptera; family Elateridae; genus Agriotes; species Agriotes lineatus. The sequence continues at coordinate 146,151 of CALNHX010002140.1, read as the reverse complement.
CTTCGAACTGCATACAACGTCCATTGAGAAGCTAATCAAGAAATAACAGCTATTACATACTTTATTATTTTACTCCCTTCTTATTAATCCATATAGTTAAATTACCATAAGCAACACTCCAAAAGCACAAAAGAGCTCTTGCGTTGGAATGCTACCCTCTGCGGTAGGTATATCAGCTTTCACAACATTCACACGTGCACGCTCTGGGATAACTGACAGCTAGGCCCATCGATATTTTAAAACAACCCCCGGTCCCTTAAAATAACTTCGGGCTCGGTTTAATTCTAGAAATATTTAGAACGTATTATATTTCAGCGGTTGGTTTAGGTCCATAATTATACGAATATTAATAAATGATAGCATATTTTCAAACAATTCATAAAACACAAAAGTTAATATTACAACAATATATTCCAATTTGTTTCCGAAATTAATGTGGCGGGTACATATTGCACGACATCTACGCACACAACCTCAGTTCCGAACCTTGTATTTCAAATTAAGATTTTCGTATTCGTACTCGACGAAACAGGCAACACGTATATTTGCACGCCGCTAATGGCATCTCATTAGAAGGAACTTGGAATCTTAATAGAACTGTCCGCAGTTCTCTCAAAGACAATCGAAATTCGCTTCAGTAAACTGTTCACAAAGCTCCAAGAAACCCGGAACCTTTAGGGTCGTTTTCATGCATGCATAGAAAGACGTCGGATGTCCCTGAACCCCGATAGACTACACCTTTGGAACTTTAGGATGTCGAACATGGGTTTCAGATATACAGAGAAGCAGAGCAAAACGTACAACGATGGTTGTTAAATCCTCGGAGGATAAGTTTAATTCTTGGAAGTTTTGTGAATGCGCACAGCTTGCATTCCCGGACAACTAGGAAACGCAAAAGTTAATCAACTTTTTCAAAACTTTTAAGCTGACAACAGCAAAGAGAGACTAATACATTGGTAGTAAATCGTTGAAACGCCGGTACCTGAACATATAACTACATGCAATCACTTTTCTATTCACTAACGTAGAGGGATAGATAGATATCCGTCTCTTGAACAAAACCGAACAAATGCCATTGACCTGCGGATGAAATTATGGATGATTAAAAGTTGCAGGTCTGCAGTCTGTTAAGTCTGTTCGTTATTTATATTTCCGATGCTATGCAGAACACGCAAACGGCACTATATAGCTCAGTATAAACCAGATATATACGTAAAATAAGAGGAAAACTGTTAAATCTTGCATCTGCATGGCATGTATATGTAACCTGATCGCTTCAAGCATCAATTAATGCAACAGAGAAGTAAATACGAAGTTCTCATTTAAAACGTTAATTACAGTACATGGAATCATAATTTATGTATAATATGTAAACCTTGCCTTAAAGCAGTAGAACCAGAATGATGAAGTAGAAAATATTTGTCAATTTATGTAGCTTTAGATATAAACTGAAATTGCGTGTACTCTTAAAAGTACAATGCAGTGGATGTTCTGAACTTTTTATTAAATGTTATTTAAAGAAAAGTGGGCCTGATATGATTAGGATTTGAACTGCACAAGACGCTGCCATGTAGTTAATAGTAAAGTTAATAATTACAAATTCACTCGCAGCATGGGATCATCACAGGATGATATTTTAACCAAAAACAGTACTTTCAGCTAAGTAATTTAAAATCTAATCATATCTTTTGCAAAGTACTCAGATAAGTATAGTACAGGCAGACCTCGCCGTTCGCGTCTTTGCGGTTCGCTGATTTGATTTTACAAGGGGCACTTTTGTGCTCCCTTTTCTTTGCCGTTCGCGGATTGCTTTGCTGTTCGCGGATGGAATTGCCAACTGTTTCAACTTTCACACACTAACGGCCGGTCTTATACAGGCCACTAATCTGACGTTAACTTCAATTCGCTGTTAAAATAAACAAAAGCGCATAAAAATTTGTTTACTACTGAATAATTTGTCATAAGCGGCAACGTTTTGAAGAAATTTTGTTTATTTTAACAGCGATTTAAAGTTAACGTCAGATTAGTGACCTTTATAAGGCCGGCCGTAAGTAAATAAAGCAGACGTATGCGGTTTATGTCATGAACACCTAAATAACATTATTTATCACGAACTTGTAAGCACACTTATCGAGCATATTCCTTTGAATCTCTTATTACCAAATTGGGCCTGAAATAAATTGTAAAATTATAACTTGAATAAACAAATGGACATTCGAGCTCTAGATGCAAGTGGCAGACTTACGTTTACGGATAGAATTTTAGTTCAAGCTTTACTGTCTTCTCGAGCGTTTCTGCCGAAAAGTCAATTGAGTTTAATTTTACAACACGGAAAACCATGTCGTCAAAGCGTAAAGTTTCTGCTTCAGATTTGCCAGACAAAAAACGCCGAAAAGATTTGGTTTTTTTGAGGTTGCATAGTATAAATAAATCTAGTTCATGGAACCTAACCCCGTTTTTATCATTTATGTGTTTACTTGATCATCGCGGTTTTGCTTCGCGGCATTCTTCTGGAACGTAACCCCCGCGAACGGCGAGGTCTGCCTGTATTAGACTTCGCCGTTACAGAAAAAAATAATACACCTTGGTAAATAAGCAACTTTCATTTTTATTATTGTTCAGACATTCTCAGCGCTATTAAAAGTGTAGGTCATTGTTCGTAACTAGACATACTACTCTATTTTTATAAATCAATACTTACATTAAAAATCTATTAACCTAACTAAATAGCAGTACTCACTTACCACGGCTATGCTGACTTAGAAATATGTACTAAAGTGGTGGAGCTTACCTGAAAAAAAAAAATACATTGAATAGTCAATCAAATATTTTTTTAATAAAGATTTTTTCAGGGGCGACAATGAATTTGAACACATTACGTAGGTTAGCTTTAAGTTCGATTAATATTTGTTCAATGTGTAGTAGTGCTGGTAAAACACCGGTTTGACGCGTGAATCAAGAACCGGTTAACCGAAAACCGGTTTCTAAACCGGTTTACGAATTGGTTTACAAACCGATTTACGAACCCGTTTAAAACCCCGTTTACGTACCAGTTTACGAACCTTTTACACAGTAATTTTGGAAAGAAGTTAAAGTTACCTATACCAGTTAATTTCTTAAAAACTCAAGATAAATTCCATTCTTTTTAGGTTAGTACAAGTGCACGCAAAATATTCATTTGGAAATTCATACTTTATAATCTAATCTGGTTTAAACTGGTTTACAAACCTAGTTCAATCCGGTTTTAAAACTGATTAAAAACAGTGTCAAAACCGGTTTGTAAACGGTCAAAAAACCGGTTTGAACTTTTTAACAATTTTGCCAGCACTAATGTGTAGTGTGTTTGAACGCGGGGGGAAATATAATGAACAGTCCTCAACAACAAAAGAGAAATTTGACTAAAGATTAATGATGATCAACAAACATTTGTATTCTATACATTGTCAAGTGTTTCCATAAGCAGCAAATTATCAAACAACATGAAATATCATTTAGTCCACCCAATGTACGATGTTTTATTGTAATAGTAACCTAGTTAATTACGATTGACTTGAAGTAGTTACGATGCACATTAAAAAGTATACAATAAACCTAGCAATACCTACTGCTTCTACTATGAATAATAATAGAAAACTATTAAAGCATTAAATTTGAAAAGTTTAGATAATTATCTGTTCTAAAAAAAATTATAAGGACCTATCAGTACGCTATGGAACAATTTATTGCAAAAAATGCGAGAAAAATGAGAACAAAAATAACAAGTAGCAAGTGTCTTTAGGATTGCAATTGGTATAATATACATTATTGTAATGGAAAAGCACTTTTCATAGCTAGCATGCATGATATAAAGAGCCGTTTGTACAAAAAGCTAGCTTATTTCTTTCACTTTGCTTTATATACGGCCCCACATATTTTTCTCTCTCGTAAGAACTTCTTTCTTCTACAAACACCCTAAACTTCATTTAGAAAATACGACGACCGTAAATTACATCACGCTGAAATTTGATTTACCATCAAGCGAAATTTTATCAGTAATAGAAAAATGTGTAACTTTGACAAGACACTTCCAGGTTTTTGCCTTGTTTATTGGGCCGTATTATCGGTACAGGTTCATTCGTCTTCGTTTAAATCGTAATCCCTTTCGATAGGAATCTCTGAATTCTTTTAAAGAAGTTTCTACACTACAGTTAATTCGTTAGCGTTACAATTCAATTATACTAAGTAGTCGGACTACTATAAAATATAAGTAGCTACAAAATTGAAAACATATTTTTATTTACAACTGTTAAACAATACCGTTGTTATTTTGCGATTATTTGTCAATTATGATATACTAGCAGTCCAGTGAGACAAATGTCTCATTTAACGCGCCTTCAAACCTCGATCGGTTAGGCAACCACCCAGACCTGGAAGGTGTCAAAGTGGTTGCCTAACCGATCGAGGATTTAAGGCGCAGAGGGTCGGAGCTACGTTTGGCGGCCGAAACAGTTTTTATTTAATACGCGTTCTATTTGAAAAACGGTATTTTTGTGATTTCTCGAAAACCGGAAGTGTCACGTGACTGAAATTCGGTTCCTGACCTGACATGACCATTCCAAACATATAACTTTTTTCTCTATCTCTTACGGTTTGGCTGCTGAAACAGCGTCCCGGACAAAACAGCGTCCCGGACAAAACAGCGTCCCAGACAGACACGTCTATTAGATAATAGTATATTATTATATGAGCGATTATGACAGCCATTATTCACGAAGATGTCATCTGAGTGAATAATGGCCATAATCGCGAATATAATACGATATTTTATCTACTCCTATGCAATAGGAGACGTGTGTTCATATTTCCGAATTTTGACATTTGTGACATCTGTTAACTTCAAAAGTCATTGAATAATAAAAATGAATGCTGTGATTGGCTACAACCTATTGAATAATGAAAATAGAATTTTCTGATTGGTTGCAACTTGCAAACTATTGAATAATGAAAATAGAATTTTATGATTGGCTGCAAACTGTGAATTATGAATCATAATTAATGGTCATTGTACAGTAGGAGTAGATAAAGGATATTATTAACTAAAATCACAATGCCTGTTGTTTACATTTCATAACTACATCGATACCGCCATAAATGCATGGATACCATCATAATTACATCGCTAATACGGATTTATGTGCATATAATCAAACAGGCCATAAACTGCTTTTTCGAGTTGACAGTTATCAGTCTGTCAGTTTGAAAATAATAATTTACACTTCTTTCGTCCCAAACCTAAAATGGAAAACGGTAGCGACAATAGTGCTGTATTCCCCCTGAAGTACGCCAAGCCGGAAAACAAGCTACACAAAATTTACTCCCAGAAAAGTCCAAGAAAACTTATGATATCGCATACAAAAATTTTCTGGAATGAATGTAAATAAAGTAGTTGTAAATAAAATAGCGTATTTCACTCGCATATAATAGCTATTATTAGTACACTCAGATGGCTTAAAGAACTCGCTCGCTTTGCTCGCTCGTTATTTAAAAGCCATCTTCGTGTAATAATAGCATCCATTATATGCTCGTATAATAATATACTATAATTACATGTAATTGTTGTGTACCTAACAATGTATAGTAGTGGGTGTGATTATACCGGTATTTCCACATTTAGCTGGATACCGTTCATACATTATAATTTACTCTATACGACGTTAAGAACGCTGTACCACATCAGTGAAAATATTTACACCAAAAAGAATATTCTTATTTGGAGAAACGACTAGAATGTACAATAGCTGCAATTTTGCTACGGCTTTTTTTACAGATAAGTCAAGAAACCGTAAGATTGTGAAAAGTTCAAGAACGAAGCAAATAATTTTCGTTATAAACGCTATACACACCAAACACGGAAAAATTATTAATCACTCATTCGAATGAATTAACTCGGTACGTAGCGTCATAATGCATAAATAATATAATATGTAGCCTAAACTGTTCAATAGTGCATTAGCCAGCAGTCTACTGCTAATCAGCTTTCCGAGAATATAAAACGATTTTCTAAATAGGTCAATTCATAAATACGAAAATGTACGGATAAAGGCGATTCGAACAATTGAAGTTCAATTATTGCAAGTACTTAAAGTATAATCGATACAAGTACGTTAATTCTGCTCACTATTGTAGTTCTGTCAAGATTGCCGTAATAATGACGAAGATCTTGACGCGACTAATTTAGTATTGGCATTCGCTTACCTCCGTGCTATACTTAACTGATAAGTGATGTCACACTATCACAGTAAATTGAAATTGTATGAATGTACACCCCAATACCTTGGACATCTATAAACGTCTATAAAAATTACAAAAATAATTCTAGAAATGAAAAAAAAAATTACAATAAATATTGAGAATTTTCAGACAACGCCACAAAATAGTTGAAGACAGATTCAGTAGTATAGGTTTATACTGTTATAGTACTACTGTGCGTCACTGACACTGGTAAGGAAAATGCAACAGGAGAGACGAATAACATATCGACACATACAAAAGACCCTGGATATCCTTGCACCGGCTGTGCATGCAATTCTTCATGACCACCGCAGTGTTAAAAAGGTTTGTTCTCAATGGAGTCCACCTGAATGTTGCAAGGCATCGATTCACATTCATTAACTAAAGAGCAAATAAGATACCGCGTTGTTTGGTATCGCGAAATGCTGAGGAAACTTCAAAATTGAACATCTCGTAACGTCGATACCAGGTGATAGGAGGTGATGAAATGCGGTTTTATTACTACGATGTCTTTTCGAAATCAGAGACAAATCGAAGATGAGACAACTCCAGTCAGAACCAAAAGATCACGATCGGTAAAAAGTGGCTGTGTTCTTCACGGCAAGGTAAACTTTGGGGTACGTGATCTAGCACATACAGAAGACGGTCACTGCTAAGTAGTACAAACACATAGCTATTCCCTCGGTTCCTATAAGAACTCAAAAGTCTTCGTCCAAAATAATGACCTAATGGTTTCTGCACCACGACAACGCTCCTGCACATTGGATCAATGCGTGTGGCGTCTAGTAAGCAACAACCAGGTGTAATGTGTTTTGCGCTCCCTCCCTAAAGTCCTGGTCTTGCACCCTGTGCACTGATCACTGCTGAAGGCATGTGATGCAGAATGTGCCCAGCTCCCACAGGACACGTGGATGGGTTGATTCGACGATTGATTTCGACGAACACAGCAGTATATTTATTGAATGTAAAAGAAAATACTTTGAAAGGTCATTTTCCTAGTGTCCTTTGTTGTTTCAGTAATTTCCGAGATTGATCCACACTTACTAGCACTACAAATAGAGATGTCACACATAATGTAAAAACACAGTATGTATTAATCAGTGGCGTATATAGCAATTTATTTATGGGTGAAAGCGTGTCAGAATTTGTGACGGACACCTCCACGAATTTTTACTTCAAAACTAGGTTTCCGTAACACTTTTTTTTCGATAAAATAAAACACACCACCAGATAATCAACAATTTTTATTATTTTTAAAGAGAAACGAAACGAGACTTAAATTCTCAACAAAATGGTTGTATAAAAAAAGTTCAAAGATGGAAGATATTCAACAATTTGGGAGAACTAATTAGCGGGGTACGAATTACCTGTTAAACATATTGTTTCCCATTTTAAAAGTTTCAGGGTGCCCCCCCCTCCCCCCTCCTCCATATACCACCCTGGTATTTATAGTACATTTTAAATAATAGTGGACATATCCTATATTATTACAGCCACAATAATAGTATATTATTATATGAGCGATTATGACAGCCATTATTCACGAAGATGACATTTGCGTCACAAGCCGAAGGCGCGTGGCGCAAGTCATCTGAGTGAATAATGGCCATAATCGCGAATATAATACGATATTTTATCTACTCCTATGCAATAGGAGCCTTGTGTTCGTATTTCAGAATTATGACATTTGTGACAGCTGTTAACGTCAAAAGTCATTTAATAATACGAATGAATTTTGTGATTGGCTACAACCTATTGAATAATGAAAATAAAATTTTCTGATTGGTTGCAATTTGCAAACTATTGAATAATGAAAATAGAATTTTATGATTGGCTGCAAACCGTGAATTATGAATCATAATTCATGGCCATTGTGCAGTAGGAGTAGATAATTAGTATATTATGTTATTAGGATTGCTCCAAATAAACATTATTTTTCCTTCACACGTTTATAACAAACTATTTACAACAAAATCCGAAAAAAAAAACTTTATCCGCAAACGTCACAAAAGTGACAACTTATTTGTCTTTATTGACAAGGTAAAAGTGTCACTTTATCTGCCTAAGCAGATAAAATAGCAACTTTTGCGTACTTTATCTGCCTAAGCACACAAAATCGTTGCTCTCTTTCTTTCTTTCTATGTTTGTTCGCTATCTCCTCCGAAGATACTGGACCGATTAAATTGTATGATGGCTTAAAATTTGCTAATTTTTAGACTTAGATCGTAGGCCGGTTTTTATTATCAAAAAGGTACGAAAAAGTTTTAATTTAAATAAACCTTTAAGCAGCGGATCGGAGCATCTGTCGCCGTGGGTTATGGTGTGACAGCTGCTGTGGCCGTGTGCTATTAGCTCGGGTGATTCAGTATGTTCATATATCATTACAGTAGCGCGTTATTTGAACAGCAGAGGTTGGCGCAGGGGTACAGTGCTCGCCTGTCACGCTGTGGCCTGGGTTCGATTCCCGGCCGATGCATCCTTTTTTTTTATTTATATTAATGAAATTTACCTGAATACGTTTGCGGATAAAATAGTATATGTTATTCGGAGTAAACATAACTTTATGTGGCTTAGCTGAATTATTTGCCTCACTGACGTTCGGCTAAATAAACTTCAGCTTCGGCACATAAAGTATCACTTTTACTCCTAATAACATAATCTACTATTATCTAGTCAGTGGAAGCGGCAGATAAGCTGTTTAGATGCCATGGCAACTGAAGTGACAGTTTACCATCATCAATCAAGCAGCATAATATCACATTTTACTGACGTTTAAAGAAAAAATTGTTTACACATTATGTATAAAAAGATTGCCATAACTCTTACATACTACAGTTAAATATGATAACGTATATATACAGGTTGATTCAGAAATATGGTCATTAAATTTAAGGGTAGTTAGAAGACATCAAACAGAACAACTGTGCATAATAAGCTATACGCCAGAAATTAATAATCCCACGAAAAAATAAAAACATTTGTAATTACTTAAACTGATCGATAGTCACTGCAATGAATTTCTATGAACGTAAGTTGGCACTGGTTGTTGCGACCAAACCAAATTTGGATAAAATGCACTAGCAAAAAAGAGTTGTTTGACAGTCAATCACATTGGTGCATTACGTTAATGTACTTTTCGAAAGTACTTATTTAGCCAATGGTTATCAAAAGTATGCAGCAGACACTAATGCATTTTTTCCATATGCGATTAATGTTTAGCGCAATGTACTTCTACTGAAATCAGTATATACCCATTTATTTTAATGACCAACTTATGAATCATCCTGTATTTGAAAGATATAAACATATGATATTTGATGGAGTCAAAGCCAACTACAACTTGCATAAAAAATAATGTTTTAGGTAGTAACTGCAAAACTGTAGGCGACATATTAATTCACACTAGATTACATTAATATAGCTATGTAAAAAGTGCATTAAAGATCACTATTTTGTTTTTTGGTGTTTTGAAAATGAACTGTGACGTCGAATAGTCTGGAAACCAAAAAGAGATATTCAGGTTTTGTAAATGAATGTAAATGGAGTCCAAATGAACTCCGGGTTGTTTGAATTGGCGTGGACTGTAACTTGTTGTTTTATTTTTGTGCCCTCAACGATTGATGAAGGGCAGCATGGTTTTGCGTTTCCAAATGTAGAAAGGCACTGAATAAACTTGACGTTGGATTTTGAAATTTTATTAAATGTAACACTTAACACTACATAGTTAAAAATGGATGACTGTACAGTTACACCGTTCAACTTACAATACAGAATATACCGGGTAGGTGGATATCCTCCCTTCCCAACGACAACCGGATGTGCGCCCCGCAAATGGCGCATGACAGTCTTTTGATTTGAAATTAAGCGGTACTCAACATACCGGCCGCCTTGAAACCAGACAGGTTTCAAAATATGTGGACGTTTAACTGACATACAATACATTTAGATATAAAAACTAGAAAAATAAATACATATTAAGCAACATTTTAACGCTACTTATATACTAAACAGATATACATAATATAGGCATGTTTTGAGTTCAATAAGGCGCACAACGCACATTAGAGTTCACATTTCCGGTAAAACACATAGTTTTTGCACTGCACGTTTCACTCTGTGTCCATTTGCAACCTGAAGTGTGACAGTTCGAAGAACCCCATCTGAACCGGGATGCAACTCGAGTACCCTGCCCAGCGCCCATTGCAAAGGGGGCAAAGCGTCTTCCTTGATAAGGACAACAGAATCCACCTTCAGTAGTTGTGGCAGATTCCGGAACCACTTGGTTCGTTTTTGAAGCTCTGGTATCACTTCCAGGCTCCAACGCTTCCAGAAGCATTGCACCAATCTTTGGATTCGTTGGTAGGTCGACAATCTGTTTTCCTTGAGCAGCAGTAAGTTAGGATCGGGAATGGAACAAAGGGATCTACCAATAAGAAAATGTGCAGGAGTAAGGGGTTTTAGATCATTAGGGTCAGTAGAAAGTGTGGACAGAGGACGAGAATTTAAAACACCTTCAATCTGAACCAATGAAGTATATAATTCTTCAAACGTAAAATTTGTGTTACCAAAAACACGCTTTAAATGAGTTTTTACCGACTTAATTCCACTTTCCCAAATTCCTCCTTGAAAGGGTGCTTTGGGAGTAATAAACTCCCATTTAATACCCTGATTTGCCAGAAAATTAAATATAGCATGGTGATTGTCATCAGATTTGACGAACTTATGAAGCTCTGCTAATTCTTTAGAAGCGCCGATAAAATTACTGGCATTATCTGACGAAATCGTATTTGGTTTGCCTCTGCGACCTATAAAACGTCTTAATACGGCGATGAATGCTTCGGTGGTTAAACTTGTTAATAATTCTATGTGTACCGCTCTAGTGACGAGGCAGACAAATAAACATATGTACGCCTTTAAATACTTGGCACCGCGCGTTTTTCTATCTTTGATCATTACCGGGCCGGCATAATCAATACCTACATTATAAAATACAGGAGTGTTAATTTCCAAACGTTTAGCTGGCAAGTTACCCATTAAGGGATTGGTAGATTTTGGATGGACCCTGAAACATTTTATGCACTTGTGAACTATTTCTTTGGCGCAGTTTCTGCCTGATATTGGCCAATAATATTCTCTTATACATGCTAAGAGCTGTTGAGCGCCACAATGCATTAACTCAACATGAAATTTCTGAAAGATTAATTTTGTAAGCAAGTGATTATTTGGCAATAGGATCGGATGTTTTTTATCGAAGTTATAATGCGAGTTACAAATTCGCCCGCCTACTCGTATGATTCCGTCATTGTCCAGAAATGGGTTTAATGACGAAATATTTGAGGTGGTTTTTAGCTCCTCTTTAGCTTGTAGCGATTTTACTTCCTTTGAAAATGCTTCAGCTTGACACCTTTTGATTAACACATGCAATGATATTTTAAGCTCTGCTATTGTTAGTGGGCCGTAGCATCTTCCTGGTTTTGCAACTTGAACGTTTTTTACGAATCGCAGAATCCAAGCAAACACACGTTGTAATGTGTTTAGGGACGAAAATCTTTTAAAAAGGTTAAATGCCTCTGGTGTGAAACAATTGACAACGGAGTTTGGTTTAGTTTCAGAAGTTGGCAAATTGGTAGATTTAAAGTTCTGAACTGGCCAATAATCTCGTGATAATTTTAAAAAGTCAGGTCCATGCCACCACAATGAACTGCATTCTAGATCTGCGGCGCTACATCCTCGAGATATCACATCAGCGGGATTTAATTTTGATGGTACATGAAACCAGTCTTTTACGTTAGTATTTTCTTGAATGGAAGCTATTCGATTTGAGACAAATATTTTGTATCTGTTTGGAGATGAATTTATCCAGTTTAAAACTATGCTAGAGTCTGACCAAAGAAAGGTGTTATGAAAATGTATAGTTAACGACTCCTTGGATTTTTGAACTAACTGTGTCAGCAAAACCGCTGCGCATAGCTCAAGTCTTGGTATTGTGGCACCTTTAAGAGGAGCAACACGTGATTTTGCGCACAAAATTTCACTAGTGATATGGTTGTAGCTATCTTGACATACAATGTACAAAACTGCACCATATGCATAAGAACTGCTGTCTGAAAAACCATGCAATTGAATATAAATGGAGTTCACTGCTAGTGCGCATCTTGGAATTTTAAAGTTTTTTAATGTGTCTAATTGATTCTGGAAAGAATCGAATTCAGAATTCAAGTTTTCTGGAATGCTTTCATCCCAAGCCACACCTAATTGCCACAATTTTTGAATTATAAGCTTACCCTTAATAATAATAGGGGCGAGAAGACCAAGAGGATCAAATAGCTGTGCTACCGTGGACAGTATGGCCCGCTTTGTATTGCTGGTAGAAAGAGATACAGATTTAGTATCATAATAAATGTAATCAGCCACAGCGTTCCATGAAAGACCTAAAGTTTTGGCATTTTCACGGTCGCCTAATGGAATAGTATGAAAAGTGGAGATTGATTCGCAACTTTCATTTAGAATTTCCGAACTATTAGAAAGAAATTTTCTAATGGGAAAACAGGCGCTACTCAATATGAGAACTATTTCCTTTTGCATCTCTTGTACCTCTTCTACGCTATTGCCTCCACATAGGAGATCATCCATATACAAGGAAGTTTTTAAAATATTTGCAGTTTTTGGATACTGATCAGAATTTTGGTCTGCTAAATATTGTAGGCACTTTGCTGTTAAATAACTAGCACTGGCGGTACCATAAGTAACAGTATTTAACTCATATACATCAATAGGTGAATTAACTTCTTCACGCCACAGTATTCGCTGGAATTGTCTTTGATCGGAACGTACGAGTATTTGGCGATAACATTTTTCAATATCACCGGTAAGAGCATACCGATGTTGTCTAAACCGCAACAGAATCGAGAATAGATCGTCTTGAATTACGGGACCTACAATCTGCGTGTTGTTTAAGGATATTCGCGAGGTCGTTGGAGCACTCCCATCAAAAACTACTCTTAACTTGGTTGTCAGAGAACTTGATTTAATTACCGCATGATGTGGTAAATAAAATGGTGGTACATTTGAAATATTTACCTCTGCCTGAAAAGTATCGAAAGCCTTTTCTGGTTGGAAATGCTCGACTTCGCTTAACCTAGGGAGTTTGGACATATGCCCTAGTTGTATATACTCCTGAATAAATTTGGAATATTCAATTCGTAAATCTGGATTCAGCATTAATTTCCTTAATTTCCTTTCTAAATTAAGAAATCGTTGAGTTGCTTGCTCTTTAGAATGCCCCAATAAGGCTAATTTTGAATTGAAAGGTATAGTTACTATAAATCGACCAGATTTGTCACGTGATATTGTTTTATAGAATTGCTCTTCGCAAAATCTTTCTGCTGCTGAAAGCATAGACAGTGGATTTCGAGGTTTAATGTTCTCAATTTCCCAAAATTGTTGTACAGTATTATTTAAACGGTCTATACCTGACTCAATAGTTAAATGTGAGCAAATTAAGCTACTGCCGCAGACTTCTTTAGTTTTATACATTCCAGATATTATCCAACCCAATAGGGTTTTCTGTAAAACTGGCAGATTCTTGCCCAGACTAATTTGGCCTATACACAACAGCTCATAGAAATGACCAGCGCCGATTAACATGTCCACGGGCAAGGATTTATTAAACGTAGTGTCAGCTAATCTGATGTTTTTTGGTATGTTGAAATTTGAGCGATCAAACGACACGAGAGGTAAATTTTCAGTAATTTTTGAAATAATTAACGAGTTCACATTTATATTAAAACTACTGTGTAAAGATGCTATTTGAATGTTACTGCTAGAATTACACTGTGAAGCGTTAGAATTTAGTCCAACTACTGTAGTAGCAACCGTTTGTCGTTTTAATTGTAATTTATTTGCCAAATCTTCAGTAATAAAATTAGCGTGGGATGCAGAATCTAGTACTGCCCTTGCATTGTGCCATTTATTTTTAATATCTTTGACTTTAACCCAGGCCGTCGATAATAAGACATGCTGTACGTTATTCGTTAAACACGAAAGTGTAGCTCCTGCAGGTGGAATGGCTGAAGAACTAGCCACAGGTACGATTGGCAAAGTGTCACTGTTTACTGCCGTATCTGTGGATGCGTTCGTACTTAAAATTGCATTGTCAAAATGAAGTAGGGAATTATGTCTTTTATTGCATGTTCTACAGTTGTATCTAGAATTGCATTTAGTTGATGACGAATGTGATAAACAATTACGGCATAATTTTAGCTCTGTGATTCTGTCAAAGCGTTGTTTTACAGTGGAACCTACAAATGAAGGACATTGCGTTATAACATGATCTTGTTGGCAGTTGAAGCACTTAGATGGATTACTTTTATTCGCAGTAATGAATGACTGCTTGTAATTATTTGATTTAATTTTATTGAATCCATTTTTGTTAAACCCTGCGTTATGCTGATTAAAGACGGAATTGTTAGTTGTAACCCTGTTGGTATCTACTTGTTCGAGCAACTGACATCTAGTTTTCAAAAAATCATCGATGTCTTCAAGAGTAAGAATTTCCCTAGGTTTAATTTTAGAAAATTCAATTCTTGTCAAATTATCAAACTTATTTAAAAGAATATGTGTAATAAACATTGCACATTCATCTACTGGCATTCCAAAATTTTGTAAACTACGAATGTGTTTGTTCAACTCGTCGTGGAGTTTGCGTAAATCGACTGCATTGTCCTTACCGACTGGTTTTAAATCAAATATGCCCTTAACGTGCGACTGAATAATACATTTGGGGTTGTTATAACGCTCGCATAAAAGATCGAATGCTACCTTGTAATTTGAACCAGTTGGTTGAACATTTGCAACAAGTTGGCTTGCTTCTGATTTCAAACTAGAACGCAAATGCAAAAACCGTTCTACATCGGTAAGATTTGTGTTATCATGTACAAGCGCTTTAAATGTTTCGTAAAACGACGTAAAATCTTGGTAATTACCATGAAAAGAAGGTAGAGTGATTTTTGGAAGTTTAGCATTAACGCTATTATTTAAACTTGAACTAATACCTGCATTTGAATGCGAGGATTCGTTTAAAGGTGATTTGCGTGGCCCTTTGTTTAAAATGTCGGTAGCTTTAGAAGTAAGCTCCATAAAATGTTCATAAAACTCTTCAGGGTTTTCTAATTCGAGTACATTCGCCGACAAGGCATTTAAATCTATACAAATTTCTTCGTATTTGCTAGCTAAAGGTTTGATATCATCTAATCGTAAGCTAAGCTGCGTTAATAAATTTTCCTCAACAATATTTTCTGGTAAACTATCTAGAAAATTTTGAAAGGATTTCAATTTCGTAGCTATTGAGTTTCCACTGGCTATTAAACGTTTAATGTCTTGTTTCTTCGACATCTTTGATAATTAACAAATATGAACCTTGTGCAAAATCTAAGATGTAAACGCTGTAAGACGCTAAAGGCAAACCAAATATAGCTTAAGCTGCAAAAAGGCAGTTGGAATTTTAAATGCGGCAATAACTGCAGTTGCTTTAATGAACTAAAATAAGCTCAGTAAATATATCGGTTCGTAAAACCACTTTTGATAACGTGGTGTAAACAAATTCTAATTTCGAATGTAGTACTTTGATTAAATCGGCAAAAATGCATCTAAAGCGTGAATATTGAACTACGATTACGTAAGACAACGTAAATAATAGGAAAAGGAATTGAACAGAATATTTGCTGCGTGCTCAAGGACGTTAAAGATTTCGTAATATCGTACCTTTTGCGTCGTTTTCGTGAGTGCGTGCGCTGCAGCTTCTCAGTCCGTTAGGGTTGTTGACATGCCTGATAAAGCCGTGACGTCAGCGAACACAAAGGGTGCCCCGGAGGCTAAAACGCTCATGGGCAAGGAACGATGAAGCGGGCTGGCGTCGCATCGGCTTGCATCCAAAATGGCTAGCACGGAAGACAATGGAATGTAGAAAAATGATACCTGCAATTACTGATCCTTTAGGTGATCTAGTGTGGTCCTTTGGTTGACCCCGTGGTTATCCTTTGGTTGATGATCCTGCTCGAAGTGACCAATGTAAATGAATGTAAATGGAGTCCAAATGAACTCCGGGTTGTTTGAATTGGCGTGGACTGTAACTTGTTGTTTTATTTTTGTGCCCTCAACGATTGATGAAGGGCAGCATGGTTTTGCGTTTCCAAATGTAGAAAGGCACTGAATAAACTTGACGTTGGATTTTGAAATTTTATTAAATGTAACACTTAACACTACATAGTTAAAAATGGATGACTGTACAGTTACACCGTTCAACTTACAATACAGAATATACCGGGTAGGTGGATATCCTCCCTTCCCAACGACAACCGGATGTGCGCCCCGCAAATGGCGCATGACAGTCTTTTGATTTGAAATTAAGCGGTACTCAACAGGTTTCACCATCGCATTGCTCTCGAAAATTTAACTCTATTATGTGCAAATCATTTTCCTTTATCTCTAATAATAACTGAATTTCCATTTAATCCCTTGGAAAATGGAACACCCTGTACTTGGACCAAGTCTTTAACTAAACAAAACTCACAAAATTACCTTTTGCGATTAAGCACATAGTAAAAGATCTGTGTGTATCTGTGCCCATATATCGGATTAACCTCTGTTACATTATTAAAGGTAACTAACTATAGAGTGATTTTTTAAAAACCCAATTGCAGCAGGCCCTGGATAGCCTGACTCAGTTGACAGTACTGAGGTGTATTGTCAGTCTATATCAAATTCGAGGTTAGTAGGTTAGGTTTTGTTTGTTATTCGACACACGCTGACGCAAAACATAACCTACTACAAATCTCGAATTTGACATAGACTAACAATACACTTCAGTACTGCCAACTGAGTCAGGTTATCCAGGGCCTGCTGCAGTTGGGTTTTAAAAAAATCACTCTGTACCTGAGTAGGAACAAAATAATATTGGATGCGGTATATTTTTTGAAAATATGGGACCTTAAAAATTTGATTCTCAGTGTATATGATGTAAACATTACACAAGCTAATTATATGAATATAAATACTTTGCCAAGTAACGAAAAAAAACCTCAAGAACGGTTAAAATCAAAAATTCAAAAAATGTATTGAAAATATCAAAAAGAGAATGGTGGCTTTAATAAGTTGTATAATTTATTGCTAATAATAATACAAATGCTAAAAGTGACTGTTTATTGCACGCGACGTAAAAATTAAGAAACTCAGCATACGGAATGGTTATAACATGTCAAATGCAATAACACGTTTAGTACGAGTTTGTTTGCATACAATATATTGCGTACGACCAAATTTACTGTGATTAATCAATAAATATAGATTTAACAGAAATTTAAATTTTTAACAGATATAATGTACAGTCGTGTTCAAAAATGTGTTGTACACAGACGACTATAAAGTACGGTCAAAACTGCTTTTTTTAAATTATTAGAAAATTTATTTTCGTCAGGTTTTTCTGTAAACGACTTGTGTCATTTTGACATTTAAAATGATTTTGTCAGCTTTTCTTTTTTGAAACTGAATACGCGTAAAAAACGGACTCCATTTCTGAAGTGTTCAGAGGAACTGTTGGATCAGCATCCTAACATACCAGAAGAAGACGTGTACGAAAGATTAGCAAGAGCTTTTGATGTACATAAATCTTTAATGCCAGATTTTAAATTTCCCATCAATTTTTAGTTCTAACAAGTTACTAAAACAAATTTTATCAACATATATTTTTTAAAGGAATTCAAGTTATGCCAACATAAACCCTAAATTCTTTGATCTTAAAAATTTTTATAGGAAAAAAACGTACTTTACCTTCAAAATATTTGTATATACAACACTGTTTTCAACTTTGTGTAATGAATTCATATTCACAAAGCACAGATGCTGTACAACACTTTAATGAACACGACTGTATATCATAATAAAAAATGGCAGTGGATAAGGTAGCCGGCACCGGCGAGTATTTCTGCAGCTGGTAGTCAAAAGTAATTAGTAAAAATTATACTTTATTCGCTACATTATCCTTTAGTTACTCATTTAAAACAGTTTACCTCAATAGAAAGAAGTAGAATAACTCAATAACCTCACTTGCAGTTTACAGTACGTAAAGTAAAAATCAGCTATTTATTTTTAGCGTGTGCTAAATGTAAACAGCTGATTTTACTTTTAGCACGCTGATCTATAATATTTACTATGTTTTAGTTCGACAAGCTATTGGTACAAACGGTCTAGGTACTTTTAGTAGGGGCTGTAGAAAATAGTTATTTCAGTTAAGTGTTCTATCCATGTAACTAATGCAGCCTAGGTTAATAAAATCTCGCCATATCTTCATTACTATAACACAAAAATGTTGTTATTATTGTTTTCCTATTCAAGAAGTGCCTCTAATAACGTAACGTGGAGTTAATCCGCCATTGTTACATCACGCTGTATATCCATACATTTATTGAACTAGCTAATGCTACATATTTTTTATAAAGAAAAATTAAATGCTCCTAATTTAAATTTTGCCAAAAAAAACAAAATACTACCCGTACATCAACTTATGCATTAGCTTGTGAAAATATTAATCACGGTCTAACATTTTCTCTCTCTAATTACGTTGCCGAGTTACTCTCCATTCATACATTTAATTGGTTGGGCAAATACAATCTCTTCGAGCAAACAGGGAGGGCGTGTGTTTTCATTTCATTTCCGGCATATTGCAAATTTCGACAAAATATAAAGACAAATAACTTCTCAGTATTTACAAGCGCGGCTGTATTTTGGCGCATATTTAATACCTTTTGTCCGCCCTACTTTTTCACTTTCGGGGTTCAAGCACGTAGGTTATTAGATGGAATGGAGGAGCGAAAAAGGATACAAGAATTTGCTCACAGCAACTAGGAATTCGCCAAACGGTCTGGCCAGCCTCTGCAACAATTACTCGGGGCTTCGCCATGAAGCCCTGAAGTAATAACTGCCAAAAGAATTCACTTAACGATTGCAGCTCAGTAAATTGGTACTAGATACTGACTCTGCAGGCTACAAGGGTTGGAAAAAACGCAAGCCGGTCAAGTCCGCTCGAGCAGAAATTAAACTTGGGGTTTAAGAGGTATTCGGAACATTGTCGATAACGACTACGCAGTAAAATGATCAGGAATATTAACACAAAATTTTACTGTGACTTGTAACTTCTAATGGACTGTGAGAGTGGGCGAGGAAAATATTAATTTAGCTACTGTGGGGGGCTGAGGGAAACAGCAACGAGGTGTTAACTAGAATGAGAAGGTTGAAGGAGATTGGGTCTAAGCCAATGGTGAGTGGGTTGCTAGATGGAGCTAGACAATAAGCTCCTCAAATTTATATTCGTAAACTATTGATATGTTAGACTAATGGGATAAGGTATTTAGATATTTATTGTGCTCTACCGCATTCACAAAAATTCTTTTCGAATTTATCCTACAGTGGTAAGTTACTATTCACTTCGTGGACTACGTTCTACTCTATATTTCTTATACTGAACTGGATAAAAATAAAATTCTTACACATATTTATTTAAAACTACCACTTGAAGTATGGCATCAATGCAAAATTTTATTTCAATAAGTTGCTAAAGACTACTTAGGGGCGTCACTGGTTTGTAGAGTCCTGCGCCAACCTAAAATTTTACGAGGCCAGATGGGGCGATAACAGAATTTCTGATGCGAACACAAGCTGTTCAGGAATCAGTTTATCGACAAACACGTTGGAAACACATATTTAAACGGCTGCTAAAATACTAGCTGGACATTTTTGCAATAAAGATCATAATTATCCAAATTGGTGATGGAAACTAAAAAAAATCAAATCAATTATGCTGTTGATAAACTGAAGAAGCAACTCCCAGTTACTCAACTTATCAATGTTGGTAAGTCAAATAATTTAAATTGATAGTAAAAATATAAACAACTCTCCTCTAATAAGTAGGATTCTAACATTAGCAAAAATATCGGATGTAATTCATTGTTGCTAAGTGTGCTAAATGCGAAAATTATGTTTTCCTGCCCTGCAGACATTAATGCCAAAAAATCTATATGAATTATGTTGACATTTACTATTAAAGTTGGTATATATATATATGTACATAAAGACGATACTATTTTGAAAATTTGCAGAATTTGGCAATTCAATTTTACTTCTTCGCAAAAGTTCGTTCCTTTTACTTGTTGGTAAGAATACATATAATGATTTGCAATAACTTCTACTAACGTATTTCCTTAAAACTAAAATCGTGGTAGGTATAGTCATAAATGAATTTATTCAATATCTCGTCAAAATGGCTAGTTTGTTTTTCTGCAAAAGTGCCTCTAATTCTACTAACTTTCACATCACAGCGCTCTTAAAGCCTACATACTAAAAAATTAATTGTTACTCCGAGGGTGAGGTAGTTTATGGATTATATACGACCACGACAGATATCAGAGTTTCTCAAAGAGCAGCGAATGATTTTTTTTAGAATTACTACAAAAAGCAGGCTTTTGCACTTGCTTTTAACAACGAAAAATTGACGTTTTTTGTCCAATGACAACAATCACCAAGTACAACGATTGCTTGAATAGGAATTATAGCAACGGTCGCTAACGTGATGGTAATAGAATATATAAAAATAGAAAAAACACCCTTCTTTACTTTGTTCTTTTAAGGCAATTGTAGAAAAAAGCATGTGTGCATCTTGAGCATAAAATGTCTTTGTCGCTCTTGAGAGACTTAGGCGCTCCGCTTCGCGTCGCACGACAACTTTCTTTCTCGGCAACACAGTTGCGCTCTAAATTTACAAACAGTTGTTTATTTAATAATCGATAGATGACAGAACCACAGTAGAGCATACAATCACAATATATTAATATGCTTGCAATTAGTACACACTAAGAAAGTATCATGTAAAAATTTAGTTGCCTAATGTAAAACCATTAAAGGCAGGCATATCTATACTGGTTCTTTCAATATATACGATTATTCATAAGTATGGCTATTAAAATTAAGGATAGTTAGACGACATCAAACATAACAACAAGTAATTTCTCAAACTGATCGATGGTAAAGTTAGGGAACTTCATTCCATGTAGGAACATGGCTTGCGACAAGGCGGGTCAGGGTCGGTGAAATATCTCTTTCTGAAACCCAGTCAATCTGGCATTCTGTTAACGGCGTATTGGGTGATGTGGTTAGCATCACGACTGCCTTACGTTCCCTACTTCTACAACTGGTGTTTCGGTACCCAAATTTTAAAGTGTCTGGGTGGGACACCCTTCAGTTGCTAGATGTGGGAATTGAACCCCGTACCATGGCGCCGCCGTCTGAGCTTCCTAACCGCT
Source organism: Agriotes lineatus (assembly GCA_940337035.1). NCBI lineage: Eukaryota > Metazoa > Arthropoda > Insecta > Coleoptera > Elateridae > Agriotes > Agriotes lineatus. The sequence continues at coordinate 124,531 of CALNHX010002140.1, read as the reverse complement.
CTCCCACGCTGGCGATCTAATTGATAGTCACTGGAGTGAATTTAAGTTCGAGCAGGTGTTTACGATAAGACCAAGTTTCGATAAAATACAAAGTAAAAAGTAGCTCTTTGGGTATTTCGACTACCTTTGATGCATTATGTGAATGTCCTCTAATCTGAACCAGTTGTTCTCAAAAGTTTGCACCAGACCCTTAATGCAAACTTTTTTCCGTAATCAATTAAATATCTGCTTAGTGGAATGGCAGCCGTTCTCTGCAATTGAGGTACCTATAATTTACATTTCTAATTATATCCAGACAGCTACTCTTTTTAGTAGAACAGTTCAAACCCTTCAAAATAAAAGTGTCTAAATTTCCTCTGGATATGCCTGTTCATTGTAAATAACATATTAAATTCCTCCATTCTCTTTTAAAAGTAAGAAAAGGCAATTTTAGAATCAATAGCGCTATCCATACGACCATTTAGAATCAGGTCATTTGAGTGTGGCTATACGTCGCAAATCCACTTATTTACAATCATGTAGCAACGCCTTTGAATTGCTTACCAAAATGGCTATAATTACATAAATTATGTAATTTGTGTCATAAAGCAGGCACACTGTTTACTTTAATTACCCGGAGAATTCGTGTTTTGATATAAATTACTGCCGCAGCCAGGAGCACTTTCCAGCCATGCCCTCCACGCCAACAAATTATTCCGAAAAATTGCCAGGTTAAACTGGCGAGCAGGAGGTCACTCGTGCGTGTAGTCGCCGCGACGGTCACCTACAACGCGTGTAAAGTCCAACTTTCATAGAGGATGAGGTCGCTATGTTCAGCAGGGCATATGAAAACGTACATCGTGAAATAAAATTAATACCCTCTACTTCTAAATATTTGTATAAAGAAGTCGACCGCGCAGTGGTAGTTCGAACTTCATCAACGTAAAGGATTTTTCAAAAATCCATCCACTCTGAGATCGGTGTCTGACCGAGCAAAGCCATTAATCGTGCGGCTACAATAAACGATTCTATCTGCGAAGTGCTCAGTTGCAGATTAAAGCTAAATAATACTCTACCAACATTTACATCATCGGGCAGGCGTTTAAATCTGGCTGCAACATTCTTGAACTAAGAAGTATTGATCACAGAAATTTTTTTGAACTGCTGCTTCAACAGCGTCATCTCTCCTAAATTTTGTTCCTCAAAGACTCGCATTTAGCTTTGAAAATAAATAAAAATCGCTAAGAGATAATTAATATTACGAACTGCATTCATAGAAATAAGGTTTTTATGAACCGGAGCGTTACCGTGAAGATGGAGAATTCCATGGGACAATTTTTGTCTTTTTGTTTAATACAATAACGAAGTTCTGTAACCAATATTGCATAATATTGACGAGTGTTGTCAACCTACGATATACTCTGACTATGTCATTCACATGACCAATGTTTTCTTGAGTACACGCAGAATGCGGCGGATCAGTACTTTTTGCATGTTCGCAACTTCCTTTGCCACCATTTTTTTACTACTGGAAAAAGAAGCAGAATTCTCAAGCACGCCAATCATATGTGCATTCATTTGTTTTGGAGTTCAAGTGTTTGTGTTAGTGATTAAAGCTCACTTTTTCCCATTTATCAAAATCTTCGAGCAAGCACTACTTCCAACTTATAGACTTTCTAAACAATTAAAGCTCAACCAATCAAATTTACCAGTTTTTTGTCAATAAAATAGCAACATATTCCAAAGACATGTATGCTCGAAACAATAAATACTGTACAACTCTCATAAGTCGGTTGAATCCACCAGTTCAGTCATATAAGAAATATAAGAAATTAAGAATTTTTCCATCAAACACCAACATAATTGGGTTCTAAAAGGGGATTTTGTTATTTCTTCCTGGTTTTACCTAGTAAATAAGAAAAACATTTCGCGTAACCTTTCAAACAATATAAACCAAGAGCTGTAAAATTAACATTGTAATTGGCAATAGTAAAGTATTGATATTTTCGTAATCCAAAAAAATACCGATAGCCTATCGCTGATATATGGAACATATCGAAGTACATTGTTAGCTCAATAACACTAAAATACTCAAAATAGTTCCGTAATTAACAGCATTGAATAGGCCAGCTACTCTAGAGGAAGGGATGAATTAACACTAAACTGATCAAAATCAGATCGCAAATCTAAGTTGACGATTCCCCGTTCCGGATATGGTACACGCAATTTTGAAGAAAAATATCTCAAAATAACCTTCATCAAACGCATGCTCTTTGATAAGCTATAACCTACTGTAGCAATAACAAGACATGTATATACGGCGCGGTCAAAGTGACATTCATTTATAATACAAGCAGGTAAATAAGGTACCTATATACCAAAAATAGGTATTTAATTTTATGTTAGTTACTTGCAAATAATATTAAAACAGTGACGTGATCACGTAACGTTCATAGCGTAATGTTTGTATTTTAAAATTTAAAATTAATAATAACAGTCAACGCGCAAGTCACATGCATATAAGTCATTGATGCATACATGGTTATACATACATGGTATACATTTTTGAATTGTGGTAAATATAGGGTGATAACTTATCTTGGTGAATCCCATGTCGAGGAAGAACACCAACTTCAATATCAACACGCGAAATCATAGTTGGAAGGTAGCCGTAAAATTCACAACGAAAAAAATTAGGAACAATCCACAATTCTAGGAATTCTGTCCATAAATCGTTTCATAGGGAATTTCGAGAACATGAAAGCATGTAAACTTATGAAACTAACAAGATGAACCTTCTGACGGAAATTTGCTGGACGTTCTCTTCCCAGTTCTAACCAGCTTATTCAAGAGGTGTAGACTTGTCAACGGACATTCTAATACCTTCCATCTCCCAAATGCATCAGCTGGTGTATTTTCCTATATTCTCTATACTAACCCTAAACTAGAAAAGGGAAAACCAATGGAGACGCAACAAACCAACATCACATATCTCCCATAACGGGTCGGACACAAACGTTTCTACATATATCAAAATATTGTTAGTTTTTTCGCCAACCGGCCTTTGGTTCCCTTGGAAACCAAAACAGAATAAACAAATTTATGAGTACATTGTGATGAAATAACACTTAAATCCCTAAACGCCATCGAAGGTTAGTGCGCTACCGTGCTTAACCACACAGCTACCCAAACACATAGCCTCACGAAATAGAGCAGAAAATACATCAATACCCACCAGAATACGTTCTATCAGTTAAGCTAAGTCAATACGAAGTATCATGCTCAAATCGACTGTATACGTCAAACGCATCAGTGGACACGAGCTGTCAAGAGATGCCACTTCTGCGGGAGAAGCAAAACCCAAATCACCACTGCCATGTCATCCTGTACCACTCCTAATTATAAGCCAAACAAATTGTTATCCCAATTACTAGAGCTAGGTAATCGAAATATCACTTTCCTACGAGTAATTGCAACCAATCTTTTTCAATTTGCCTGGCAAATAAGTACCGTTTAAGGCAACTATGGGGAGGTAGAGCACATAGGGCTAACGTTAATCAATAAAGCATAATATATATATGCTAATACATAATATATCAATGTATAGTCCAGCGAAATTAGACAAAATAAAAGCAAAATTTCAGAAAAATTCCCGGAAAGCTGGATTTTGGTGTGAGCCTTGATATTGTGGTTCTAAAAAAAATGTCAAAACTCCCCATAAATTCCAGTACCGCAAAAAAATTTTACCCGGGGTCAAAGGTCACCAAAAACGTTAACGGTCACTTTTACAGAAAAAATATCAATTATAAAATTTGTAGCTTACAAAATTTCTTACAAAAAAGATATTACTTTTATTCGTAAAAGTGACCGTTTTGGAGATCATTCGATTTACAGAGTACAAGGTGCTTTTTTTCATGTGGTGTCTCCAGTAGGCTTAATCCACGTTTATTTTTGTTTGAAACATGTTTATTTTTTTAAAATTATTATGAACTTGTTCATTAATCAATTTTGGATTCAAAACAGGAGTTATTAATCTCAAAAATTAATATATTCATCTTCCGACTCTATTTCAATCTGTATGCTTTCCTCTACATCATCTTCTTCTTATTGTTGTTCTTCTTCTGCTGTCTTCTGTATTTCCATAGATTCAGTCAGAAAACGCGATAGACCTACATCGTCAATGGAGTCGCAATTGTCGAAGTCATTTATATTGGGTGTTACATTTAAGTTAGACTGACCACAAACTGGTGAACAATATACACCAACTTTTCTGCAGCCGCAGTTTAAGCTAGAGCCCTTGGTGCAATTACAAAAAATAGTATTCAGCAGAATGTCTGGAGCAGGTGGAAGCAGAGTTTGAATTGGCTCCAAAATGTTATCCTTTAACGTCCATCCCCAGTCTTCAGGAGTAAGCTCGTTACCTATTTGAACGTGGTAATAGACTCGATATAAATGTTGCCGAGCAGCACTAGATATTGGCGGAAGCATAGATAATTGAACTGGTTTTTTGAGCTTTGTAGATTTTACAAAAGTTGAATATCCGTTGAGTATCAATAGATACTTCTTTTACATAGCCCGGAGAACACGAATTCCATTGTTGAAAATCACGTCTGAAGCATTCTGTCTTGTAACGAGCTTACTCTTGAAGACTGAGGATGGACATTAAAGGATAACATTTTGGAGCCAATTCAAACTCTGCTTCCATCTTCTCCAGACATTCTGCTGAATACTATTTTTTGTAATTGCACCAAGGACTGCAGCTTAAACTGCGGCTACAGAAAAGTTGGTTTATATTGTTCACCAGTTTGTGGTAATTGCCAAGGTCAGTCTTGCTTAAATGTAACACCCAATATAAATGACTTTGATAATTGCGACTCCATTGAAGATGTAGGTCCATCGCGTTTTCTGACTGAATCTATGGAAATACAGAAGACAGCAGAAGAAGAACAACAAGAAGAAGAAGATGATGTAGAGGAACGCATACAGATTGAAATAGAGTCTGAAGATGAGCATTAATTATTGAGATTAATAATTTCTGTTTTGAATCCAAAATTGATTAATGAACAAGTTCATAATAGTTTTTTAAAAAATAAACATTTTTCAAACAAAAATAAACGTGGATTAGGCGTACTGGAGACACCACATGAAAAAAAAAACGCACCTTGTACTCTACCTCGAAGGTGGCGTGGAAAAGAGTGCACGTTTCATGAGAAACAAAGGTTTCAACTGTTAAATCGAATTATCTCCAAAACGGTTACTTTTACGAATAAATATCGTAATATATTTATTGTAAGAAATTTCGTAAGCTACAAATTTTATAATTAATATTTTTTCTGTAACAATGACCGTTAACGAGATGTTCACGAAACGTTTTGGGTGACCTTTGACCCCAGTTAAAATTTTTAGCGGCACTGGAATCGATGGGGACTTTAGGCATTTTGTTTAGAACCACAATATCAAGGCTCACACCAAAAGCCAGCTTTCCGGGAATTTTTCCGAAGGGCCATGTCTAATTTCTCTGGACTAGTAGTGCTATAGCTATAGACAATCTACTTACTGTAAAAAGTTGAACTGAAAATACAGCGAAAAGCAAACCCAACCTTCCCCTATATATAGCTTCTCAAAAATGTATTTTATCAGATTTTATACTCAGAATAACAGTACAAGAATATAAAAAACTAGCTTACAAAAATCAGCATTTACCAAGACGAAAACATACAGGGTGTTGCATTACAAAAACAGGTTTTTTGCACGATAGAACGATTTTACTTAGTTACCCGTGTTTATTGCCAAATAAGTAAGTTATGTTTACCGTTCTAGAACGGTAAGTAAAAAATCGAGGCTAGAAGGTTAGGTTTTCGGTCAGTAATCTGCTAACCTCAAATTTGACATAGACTTACAGTGCCACCAACATATTATTCTGTGGTATAATGTCAGATTTTACTGACTTTTGAAGAAAAATACGTCATAAGCATTACGAACGTTAAGGAATTTTCGATCTCAGAGAATAATTGGAGTCGTCGCTTCGCTCCTTCTCCAAACAATTGTCTTCGATCGGTAAAATGTCCTTACCGTTCTTAATACTTATTGAAAATAGCCCTGTACAATTTTATATATATTTAATCAGTACTGAACTGGATTTGCAAAAACCATATACTGGGTGTTTCATTTAAAAAAAACATATTTAGTACAATACTCGGCATGTGAACATGCTCTATGAGCGAAAGTAATTTTAAAATCTACACAGACGGTTTACTATTATCTCGCCAAACAGAAACAGGAGCTGTTTTCTGTCCATACACCGATGAGACACCCTTGTACAGGGACCGGCAGAAAAACCGGACGGTTTTGAAATGGTTTTTACGTTTTTCCTATTTGAGGTTGGCGGTGTAGAAGAAGACAATTGGTTGCTTCAATCTACGCCATTTAATTTAGTGACAGCTAAAATGCAGCAGTGGAACCCAAGCCACCGTGCTTTCGCAGTAGAAACCTACTTTAAAACTGGCGATTCTGTAGTCAATACTCAACGATTGTTCCGAAGAGAGTTCAATATTGGTCGTCATGGTGCTAAACTCAGCCGAAATGCAATAATGCGCTGGGTCAGAAATTTTAGGCAAACATCTTTGGCTGCGAAGAGCCATACCAAACGACAAGGTACTGAGGGCGATGAGAAATTTCCGAACACGGCTGCAGCACTGTGTCAGAAATGGTGGTCGTCACTTATCAGACATAATTTTCAAATAAAGTAAATAATGTTGTTGTAATTTTGTAATTTTTGCAAAGATATATTTTAGTAAATGGCAATTCTTTTTTTCTCATTTTTCGTAAAATAAATGTATGTTGTTGTAATTTTGTAATTTTTGCAACCATTTTAAAACCGTCCGGTTTTTCTGCCGGTCCCTGTATATACAAAACTATAATTATTGCTCTAAAAGTAATAATGCTACCATTACATGATATTTTTGGTCGCGCTATTAATATTTACAACAAAAATAGCATTTTCCAAATGTCAATAAGATATATCCATTACGTAGCCGCAGCAGTACGCGCGTATAGACCACTGGTTTCATGTTTGTACGCAAATAGGTTACACGCTGTTTTGCAAATTATGTTTACATCTGTAACATGACAATTTCGCCAGTCTGTGATAGTAATTCAGTTCTAAATCAAGACAATCCACGCAGAGACTACGGTCTCAGAAATATATTCCATTCATCGGATAAAAATTGCTAGAAAATATGAAGACGCTAAGTAAAAGTTTGGAATTAACATATACAAACCTTAAAAACACGGTTTTTATATTTTCTACATGATGTGTAATTAGAAACTCGGAACCCAACTATTTACATAAATTAAGGAATTTAAACTAGAACTGAAAATGTAAGTAGTTATACTAGTGTCTCGATAAATCTGGAAATGTTCCTACCACTTCATGCTGTATTTTCAGTTAACTTAGTGCGACGTATCTAGTGAGAACTGAGAAGTACGATGTCATAATACTCGTTTATGTGCAGATAGCGTTATCGACATATAGTATGAACTCATAAAAACTTCAAAGAAGACGAAAGTTTTTTGTGGATCATACACTGAGATTTCTCCTTGGGAGTTCTATTTTTATCTTAAGCACGGGTTCATTCATACGTCGTTGAAAGAAACTCATATATTTCAAAAGCTTGTTATTATAAGCAACAATACGGTTAATTCAATAATAACGTGATTACTTGCAAATATAAACCTGAGTATTTTACACAAACATAGATTGGCGGTTTTCAGCGAGCTAAAAACCTACACGCTGCGCTGTGTAGAGATGTCTCTATTCATATATAACAGCATTAGTTACGCATGTAGTTTAAAACAGGACAGAAAGCAGAGAATCCATGCAAAGCAGATTTCCACCACAAAAAAAGGCAAATGCCCACTTCGTTTCAGAATTAACAATAGCGACAGCTTTCAGCATTTTGGATATGTTTGTGTGTGCCATTGCACGTTTTTAAAACCCGGTGTGTGGAGGGGCGAGTTGAAAATACTTTACATGTTAGATTTGAGTCAACGATTTTGCAGATATAATGATTACGAGCATTATTAAATTATGAATGACAATAAGTGAAACGTGTTTACTAGAATTTAGGTGTAACAGGCAGTCGTCCAATATTGCAAGAGGCTACTGTTGTAAAATACGTAATTACGTTTTAATTTGCTGGCTTAATACTCGAATTTTAAGAGCAGCAATCTCTCGTTATAAACATTTTATTTTAGCACTTACGTAAATTACAGCAAACAACTCAAATGTACTGCGATTAAAATTTAATAATTAGTTAAAAGGGCATACCTAATGCGCCAGCACTTCCTTCACTCTTCATTAACTCACAATGTAATCTCAACTCATAAAGGCCCTTGACTACTAAGGATGGGAATCGTGAAAACTTGAAAATTTATAATTCTACCATTATTAATTGTAAACTAAATATACCTTCACTTAAACTGATGAGATTACGAAAAAAAAATTAATTATTAAGAGCAAAAGCACGAGCAAGATTTAGCTTATGTTAAAGTAACGTTAAAAATAGCATTTTGATTTCAAAACGAAAAAAAACCAAACGCTATGAGATAAATAATTTTGTAAAAAATATTCAAAATGTCATTAGATTAATAACTTCTTAAAAACAGTAAATTAATGTTACTAAATTCTTAAACAAAGCAACGGTTGCTTTACCTTACCATTTTTAATTTGTATTTAGCAGAGGCAATATCTATTATAAGAAACAGAAATTAATTCGCTGCCTTCACGTACATTTTTTTAATCCTAATTTTAAAGGGGATGCCTCTATAGAATAAAAATTTCGAAGGTAATATTTCATATCTGAAATTGAATATCCTACAGAAAATATCGAAAAAATTTACTAATCAATTTAATCCTATAAACCCATTTCAAACTAAATTAAGATCTAATATAAAATATCTTGAACATTATAACTCAATAAAGCTGTATTTCGCTACAAAGTCTGGTATAAATTCTCTACCAACTACATGAAAAGGCACTACTCGCTAGTTCTCCTTAATTCCAGGAGATGACTGAATTTCCGTTTCTAATATGACTGAATGAACTGTAACGAAAATTAAATTGCTCGACGACATGATGGGAAGGGAAACGCCGCTGCTAAAATTGAAAACAAACTTAATCTAAAAATTTACACTTTCATAACCCACCTTATTCAGCGAATCCTTCAATTAGCCAAGTTATTCACGCTTGATTAGATAAGTTTGTTAAATGTCGTGATTGAAGTCATTTCAACTTTACAAGTTAATAAACATGATGGTGTACTGTACAAACTTTTCAATAGCATGTACCCAGTCAAAAACAACATTTCATTCTGAATTTATGCAGATCTTTTGCTAAATAGAGAACTCTTTCAAAAGTAATTTTCTAAGCTAATTGATTACGCATTGGAAGGTTGATCGTCTCTCCCGATGTACGTATGTATAATTTATAATTACGTTACCTAAATTCATTTATTTTCAATTAAATTCGTGTTATCTTGTATGCTTGAATCTCAGACGAGTGGGTTGGGTTCAATTCATAATAACTATAGTGAGATGTTAAATATCGTACGCTCTCTAGCTAAAGCCGAGACCACGAAAAATTGAGTCTTGCTTATAGTTCCATCTCAAGATTGTGTAACAAAGACAAACATTATTGCATCATTTTCTATTACACAGCTTTAAATGCAGCGTAAGTCCAAAACTGAAAGAAACAATTCAGTCGTTCGTTTGTGCGAGGAAGATGTTTACAAGTTTACAGTTAGAAGTCACCAGTGGTTGGTCGTTGACAGCTAACATGAAACTCTTCCCCAATTTCAACGGGCAAGGCTAGCCACCTATCCGGCTTACGAGCAAAGAGGGCTTACAGAAACACAGCTTTCTGGTTAAAAACAGGCTATTGGCCTAATTCAAGAGGAAGAAGAAGACGAAAGAACTACCTACGTATTTTACGGTATAAAACCGAATATCGCCTTCGCAATTTCGAAAATGATATGTAAAATTTTTGTTAAACCTTAAAAACATTTTACCAAACAGATGCTGTTTATAAAGCTTACTGCATTATGTTCTTAAAATTTATTTAGTGTAACAACTACTACATATGTAAGTATGCAAACAATTTTATTATTCACCGTACTTTCATTAATACACCTAGCATCCCAAATCCTTAGTCTTTTTTACCTTTCGGTGTTGAGAACCATTCTTACCGCGCAGAGAGTGCAACGAAGGTAATGGGTAGCATGCGGCTTTAATTACACTTCCTTACATTCAAACACACAACACGTTCAATGAACCCTAATCTAACTTAAAACGACATTTAATGAGTTCAAATCCATTGCTGCTCTCAGAAAATTGTCTGTATCCAGCTTTGAACCCCCCCCCCCCCCCCCCCCCAAGCAGCGTATGCAGCATAGGGATCTAGGCAGGATTCCAACTGCTTATAATAATAATAATTTAAAGTGACTGGGTAGGCGGCCCGCCAGGCATCGATCTAGGATTTGAACTCCAGACTTCCGCACCGCAATCCAATTCTCTAACCATTGAGTTACGCTAGCGCTAGAATTCCAACTTTGGTTGAAATAATGTCACTATTTATATGGTGGGTGCTGCGGCAACGCAACCTATCTTTTACGCAAGATATTTTTAATAACTTTTCCTTTAATGGCTCTTTTTAAATGCTATTTAGAATATACTCCATTTCAGTCTATTTCTTACTTTACATTAAGTATCGGTTTCTAGAACAATGATGAAGTTCATTGGTATACAGCAGAATATGGAATACATTTTAACTGAGACAAAAATACTAATTGCCATATCCCGAACAAAACAATAACATTGAAGCTCATAGATAAAAGCTGGCATTGCTCAAACAGTAACTATCTCACTGCCATTATCCTTTATCTAATAGACGTGTCTGTCTGGGACGCTGTTTCAGCAGCCAAACCGTAAGATATAGAGAAAAAAGTTATTAAAGTTATATGTTTGGAATGGTCATGTCAGGTCAGGAACCGAATTTCAGTCTCTAACACTAATTATTATCTTAATTATATCCTAATCCTAACTTTTTAGGTTAGATTCTAGGCAAATTTTATCAAGGCGAATGCGACTGGTAGTTTGCTACCAACAATGACGTCATATACGTACGTGTGGTGAATACGCGTTCTATTTGCAAAACGGTCTTTTTTGTTTTTTTAATTGAAACATTTGTCTCACTGGGTTGCTAGTCCTTTATCTAATAGACTTGTCTGTCTGGGACGCTGTTTCAGCAGCCAAACCGTAAGATATAGAGAAAAAAGTTATTAAAGTTATATGTTTGGAATGGTCATGTCAGGTCAGGAACCGAATTTCAGTCTCTAACACTAATTATTATCTTAATTATATCCTAATCCTAACTTTTTAGGTTAGATTCTAGGCAAATTTTATCAAGGCGAATGCGACTGGTAGTTTGCTACCAACAATGACGTCATATACGTACGTGTGGTGAATACGCGTTCTATTTGCAAAACGGTCTTTTTTGTTTTTTTAAATGAGACATTTGTCTCACTGGGTTGCTAGTTATTTCTAATATGTTATTTGCATATTGAAGAAGCGATAACAATTTTTATTTACCCAATGACAAATAAAGTGTTAATCTATCTAGTAATTCGATTTTGTTACTATTTTGTTCAGCACAAGTTTAGAAATAGATAATTCTATCGAAAACGGCCACTAATAAAAAAGATCTGTAAAAGGCTTTACCCATAACTTCCCTCGTCGACATTGTGACACTAAATCATTTTAAAACTCAAATTAAGTTAGGAGTAAAAATATCTTCACCTTTCTCATAAATTAAATAAATTTTCAAATAAAAACAACGTTACCGGTGGTCGAATTCGAAGGGCAGGCGGACCGCGAATGCAGCCCCAACGTTTTGTGGGATATTGTAAGCGACTGGGCAATTTCTACCTGCGCCACGGAGGACCGACCTTTCGATTTCCTGCGTCGCAGCTATATTTAGTAACACGCTAATTTGTCCCTCCTTTTTGTATCGTAAAACATTTATTCTGTATCTGTTGGCTCCCTTCTTTGGTAAAAATAAAGCCTGCACTATGTACAAATTATTACTTGTATCTATTACTAAGTTATATAAAAAATAAACAAAATTTTATTTTTTTAAGGTGCTCACCCTGTATATATTTGTCTGAAATTTTCACGCTTTCATTCCAGGTATATATATATTGTGTATGAAAAATATCATCTTCCTCCAACAAATAGTTTTTGAGTTATACCGCCAACAGACAGACAGAGGAATTGAGAAAACCTGTTTTTCATCATCTAAACGTGAAGATCTTAAGAAATCTAGGAAGGTGAAGGAAAATCTGTACAAATCGCTATCACATATTGTTGAGATTAAAATAGGACGATTCAACCAAATTACCTCTATCTAAAAGTACTTCGTTAAGGCACCATGGATCAAGATTTTTAAAAATTTTCATTTTTTTAAGAATAAAATATTGCTCTTCGGGATGGGGAATCAGTTTGGGATAATATATCAGAAGAAGGCTTATTCAAAACGTCTTTACAAAATTATAAAAATATACAGCGTGCTCTATTTAGGAAAAAATAGGAAATTATTAAATTTGCAAATTTTGAGCACTCTGTATAGCATTAATAATAACCAGAGGCAATATAAAAATCTTTTTCTTAGCGTTTTTTTTCTTTTAACTGATTTCTGTTATAGCAGCTTCTTGAAATTCAGAATTATTTTGCATCAAATGCAAACCAGCTAACTTTAGAGCCATATAACCTTATATTGAAGTAAGTAGCATTTCGGGGCACATTAAGCCGAGGGGCCAACCACCACTGGCATTTGGTGTACACATCACTGGCATTGACAGCATTAATTAGCATTATGGCATTTTATTGGCATTAATGGCATTTTCATGGCAAAATCGGCATTGTATTAGCATTATCGGCATTGGATTGGCATTATCGGCATTGAATTGGCATTTACCGGCATTATTCGGCATTTTTCTAGGAACAATCTACCATTTTCCTCGAGAAGAAAACAAGAAAATGGGGTATTCTATCCAAACAGAAATAATACTACCCGATACTGCACAAATAAGTCTCCTAATCGAAACGGCCAGAAATGACGCTATAAATTCAGCTCAAGATTTGGAAATGATATGAGAAAATCCAGTGAAACCAGCAACTGATATGTTAATCCCAAGTATGCATTTTAAAATTGCTGACAAAACTATAACAAAATATGGCGAAACATCCCAGATAGACTATGATAAGGAAATTTTACAAGAAAACCAAATTGAAGCCAAAAACCAAGATATCCAAAATGATCTTTCCATTTTCAATTTTTTTGCTGACTTAAAACTTAAAGATTACACCACAACTAAAACGGTTTCTCCTGACTCTCCTTATATCGAAGTGGTATTAAATGACAACCAAAAACGTGTCGTAAGAGAATCCGCCATCTGTTGGTTTTTCGGTGGTAAAACTGGCCGTTTATCAACAGATAGAATACACAGAGTCAGAGGAATGACTGGTAATTCCACAAAACCCCGGCCGACAGCCTTTAAAAAAACAAGACCAAAAATAGTAATTTATTATACAAGACGATAAAGTTAAATTTTATCCACGAGTGAATTGTTTAACGTCGAGACGAAGTCGAGACGTTAGGTAATGATTCAAGAGTGGATAGAAATAACTTTATCGTCGTGTATAATACAATATTTTTTTCTATAGCAAGAACTTTAACAATTTCAAAAGAAAATAATGACAGTCAATCACATTTCAAAATGTCAGTAGCTAGATTAGGTTGCTACGATAATACGAAGCTGTCATATTAATTTAAACAAAAGTTAGAAAATTAAATTACTTTATCTATCCTTGATGTTAAAGTGCTACTTTATCTACCCTTGCTGTTAAAGTAAAACTTGACCTTTTGTTTTGAGTTGATAAAAGCACACTTTAACATGTGCTATAGAAAAAAAAATAATTAATGCAAATGCAAACAAAAAAAAAACAGAAAAAAATAATTCTTGGGTTGATGTTTCCGGTGACGAAACAACTGATACTGATGGCGATTTTTCATTAAAATCTGATACCTTAAGCGAAGAGTTTTCAGATTTAGAACGCGATGAAAACCCCGCTGAACATAACAAGATTAACATTGGCATAGAAGAATATTATGCCGTGTTTTATGATTTGCGGTGGTACATAGGGCGTGTTATAGAAACAAATACTGAAAAGAGCGTAATTAAATTTTTAACACTTAATTTAGATCATTACACATGGCCCAAGCCAGACGACGTAGCCGAAGTTGACAACAAATATATATTTTATTGCCCTTTTCAGCTAACAGGAACTTGTCCATTCTATTTGAAGCGAGCCGATGAACTCAAAATCATTAAGAGTTAGAGGGATTTAAAAAAAGGATTAGAGTAACTAACTGATTGGCTATTTCTCAGGGGCGGACTTAGAAATTTGAAAAGGCTATATCTCGGTTGTTAGTGACGGGACTCACAACAAATGTAGGGGCCTTAATAATGGGCTCACTGAAAGCGTTTTGGTGAAGAAAAAAAAATGTTTTTGAAATTTGCAAACAAGAAATTTGGGATCTTGAAAAAAATTAGGGTTTTTAAAAAATTTTAAATGACTGCTACTTTTTAGTAAATCTTTTTTTCCTAAAATTAAAATTTTCTTAATAAAACAAGGTAAAAACTAATTTAAAAATAAAATATTCAAAATTTTAAAAAAACCCAAAAATTCCTTTTTTTTTGCGATTTTCAAAAACGTTGTTTTCTTCAATAAAACGATTTTAAGTGGGCCCATTATTAAAGCCACTAAATTTGGTGTGGGTCCCGTAACTAACAAGCGAGAAGTAAAACCGGAAGTCATCCATTTTACCTATATCTATCGGCCAATCAGAAATTATGTCTAGTATCTTGGTATAAAATTTTATCCAAATGTATTCATAAATAAAGAAGATATAAGCATGGCCCTAGTCTCATTGCCACCTGGTATAGGCTTAAGGGAAACACCTGGGATCCTCACTGAATTCAGTCACAAAAGTAGCATTTTATTGGCATTGACCAGCATTAATTGGCATTGATAGCATTAATGGCATTATTTGGCATTTTTAGCATTAATTCCTGTCATTGGCATTAAAGGCATTAATTGGCATTTTAATGCCATTTTGGCATTAGGTGTACAAATTTTTGCTAGGTGGTTTGCCCCTCGCATTAAGCTACCATAAGGGGTTCTAAGTATTAAAAAATGTAAGTTTGGTTTTTCACACTCTTTTGAGCCACTATGTACTTATAATCAAATATTTAGTAGCTTTTCCACTTTCGCATCTACAATTGTTATATAATCAAATTTCATGTAACTTCCATACTTCTCCGCACCGTTGCCGAGCCCCGTTTATATTGCGATGAACACGATTTAAGTAAATACAATTATAATAAGAATTAAAAATAATTCAAATATTTCGATTATTTAAAATATATTCCATAAAGGTGATAAGTTGAATTTGCAATTGTAAAAGCATTAGCCTTGAAATAATTTGAATTTAAAACTATTAAAAATAGCGTTAGTCTTGACTCGAATATGAAAATATAATCATAGCAAGCTTGGACTTTATAATCAGGTAAGAACAATGTAAACAAAAACAATTGGGGGAAACCAGGAGCGTAGTTTGTGTATTTTTTGACTTCTCACAAAAAGCCCAATTAAAAGATAATAAATGCCAATTTATCCAATTACAAACAGTGTTTTCACATTAGCAGAGCGTCATCGTTAGGCTGCAGAGGTTTTGCTTCCATTTCTGGCACCTCTCCAGATGGTAAAAGTGTTGATGAGTGCATCGAGTTAATTTGTGTTTTGGGTGCAGAGTTGTGCGAGGTCCGGGGCCCGGAAGCCTGGGGTAGGAGCATTCATAGTGCATTGCAGTGGAGCCCTAGCTGGGTGCACAGAACCTGCGTTTGGAGCTGAGAGCAGGATGGAGCTACAGGTATCGCTGTGGCGAGTTGCAGACGGCTTGCACTGCAGTCCAAGTAAATAAAGCGACCATTTATCGCTGAACTTATTGGGGTGACGGTATAGGGATAATATCCATCGCAGAACAGACTATCAAGGGCAAAAAACCGTTTATCCTAAAATTTAAAACAGTGAATTTTTTGTGTCTTTTGGCGAGTTCTATTTCTGGTAGCGTTCGTTGAGAGTTTTGTTTTAATGTGGCGTTTATTTACTTACGTAATATCACCTAACCAACGCAGTGTTATGTAATAGCAGAAGTTTTCTTTTTAATTAAGTCAACTTTGATTTGTTTTCCTGCGTAAAATGTGCGGCTGTGTCGCCATAATTTGACATTTTGAGTTTTTCCATCAGTTCAAAAATTTTGTACAAAGTGGTCCCACTAGTGCAGTGGTTCCCAAACTTATTTGGACTACCGCCCCCTTTTCAGAAAAAAAAATATTCAGCGCCCCCTGGAAATCTACATTATTTAAGCGAACAAACAGAAAGATATTGTAGTGGTAGCTTCTTGAGACTGATAATTATCTATAAGAGTATTTCTAGGTATGAAATTATTTTGAAAGAATAAATTAATTAACAATTAAAAAGTACAAGGAAGGATTTATACATTAAAAGTACAACATAAATATTTGAGAATTGTTTAATGAATGATACATTAGATACAGTTACTGTTAAATTGCGAATAGTTTATTAGAAAGGTCCGAGCATATAAGTTGATTTAGTTTGGATAGTTGTTTGGTAACATCAGAGCTTAGATTTTAATTTGTAGGTATTAACTGACAATCGCAATAACTAAAGTGAAAGCCAAACTCAAATGATTATCTAAAAAAGCCAATTATGAAATGTTATAATAAAATACCGTATAGATATTTTGTATAAATTATTATTGCTAGAGAAAATGATATTTTTAAAATGAACAAATCTTTTCTGAATTTGTAACCTCTATTTTGAGTAAAAGCAAATTTGAGTAATAAAAGCCCTTTATTATAATGGTATTTACTTTCTGGATGGTGTATTAAAGGGTGTGATAAAGTAAAATTAAAGAAACGGAGAATAAACAGACTGAATTAATAAAGTAGTAAATTGTATGAAGAAGAATAAGAACATTTAATAATGGTTGTAGAAACTTTTGCCCATTTCGCATTGTGCGCAGGGCTGATTTATTGGGGTAGCGGAAGGGGCACCTCGAAGGCTGTTGAGCGAGGTTGCTAGCATTTTAAGTTACTCTGTATATCATAGCTGTACTGTTCAGTTTATGTATTTTCGCCAATATACGTTTATTTAATTCAACCGTGTTATTATTTGATAATGGTAAATAGTATTCATGGAATAAATAAATCTGTAACTTGCATTTTGTGTGTTTATTTGGAAAATAATGTTACAGTATGTTACACAACAGATGAAATATGTACGAATGGTTTTTCTAAATCTTCTTATCTTCTCTTCCTTCTTTAAGCTTTCACCGCCCCCTTATTTTTATTCACCGCTCCCCAAATGCACCCGAGCCTACTATCGCCCCCCTGGATCGTTCCAGCGCCCCCCAAGAGGCGATATCGCCCACTTTGGGAATTACTGCACTAGTGAAATAGGCAGTGTAAGAACGATTGCATAAAAATCAGAACAATTTATAAAAAAATCTGGTGTGATACACTCACACAACTTCCTTTTACAGTGTTCTTATAATTAGTCAAAAATTTCATTTTTTAATTTTTAACCATTTGTCAAAAATTTTCAAAAATTACAAATTCTACAAAAACGGTACAAAATAGAGCGTTAGTTGAAGAGACAAATTTTCTCTAGAATTTTAAGGTGAATTCAAAAATGTAATAATATACCGGGTGTTTTTATTTAAAATAGGAGTTAATAAAAAAAAAATTGAAAAAAAAACAAAATAAACCCACTTTAGAAGTATTCAACTGGAAAATCACCTATTTCACATCAATACACATTAAAAATGTAGTAAAATTGTAAAGTTAAAAAAATCGTTACAGCCGTTTTTGAAAAAATCGAAAAAAAACTAAAAATCACAAGAGTAAACACCTACTTCCGGTTATGCAATTTTCTTCAAAAGCTTGCTGTCTCATCTACATAGTACACAAAACTTATATATGAAGTTTCAACGCCATACCTCTTTTCGTTTTTGAGATATTCTGTTCACAGACAGACAGACACACACACACACACAGAGACAGACACACACACAGCAGACAGACCAATGACAAAAAATATGTTTTTTGGGTTAAGGGGAGTCTAAAACGTGAAGATCTGTTGAAAACTCAATTTCGAATTTTTGGGGTGAATCCAATACTTCCTTTATTGTAAAAGGAAGTATAAGTCAGTACATTGTCAAGCAATTTTACATAAAAAGAATAATGAATTGGCAGGATGTAACAACCCAACCCTTTTAGATTATTGTATAAGCACCGTCGTTATCACAATCATATAAAAAATACCCCTGTATATAGATCTACGTTGCGCCTGCGTGAGTCGCGTTTTCATAGGCACAGTTTGTCCGTCATCGGCCGTGTCATCAACGCGTCCTTTACACACTGTCATAAACAAGTACCGTGGGTGAGCGTTCTTGAGTGAGCGGTTAAAGTGTCTGACTAGCAATCAGATTCCGCCTGAGAGCACGAGTTCGAATCCCACCGGCTGCGTTGTTTTGTTTTCTTCCTTGTTCTTTCTTCAAAAAGTGAGTATTTGTAAGCGCGCGCATATGTGAGTAGGTGAGTAGTTACGTACGTGGGTGGATTTTTAAAAATATGCAAAGAATTAATTGAAATTTGCCGTCTTAGTTTTCGAGTTTCGTTTTTTTCATGCAAAAGCCGATTATTATGTTACTTACAACCAAAATATTTTTACAGTATTCATAAACTTTTAAAGAAGAATTTAAAACTGGTTTTAGAATTTATGTGATTGTCGTAGTTTATGAGATATTGGCACTAGCTTTTATATTTTATTAATTACACATCAAAGATGGTTATAGCACAATAGACATCGTTTTTATCTTTTCAATCTTGTGCATTTAAAATTAGGAAGTATCAATATCTGGAAAACTATGAAAATAAATGCGCAGTTCTCCTTTCAAAAGTGTGAAAATAGTTTTGTTCTAAATAACACAATAGCCTAATAAATTATAACGAAAAAAAATGGTTCGTTTGTCGTTTTGGGTATAACTCAAAATCTATGACGGCTATGTCGAATTCATTTTCTGAATATTATTCAGCATTTGAATTCTCTAATTTAACCGTCTTAGTATTGGCTACGGTTTGTTTCCATCTCAATAATAAACCTCGAAATTGAATAACCCTGTATAAACAGACGGTTATCGTATTTTTTGTCGAGGCAGGTATTTATATTAATTCTTAAGAAAATTAATAAATCCGATCTATACGTAGCATTGTTTGCTACATTTGATATTAAATTTTAAAATTCCTCCTCTTGTGTGCTAATATAATAATATTTTAATTAAGAAAGCTTCATTCACAACGACATATTTCCTGAATATGTATTCATCTCAACAAATGTCTAACATTGTTCCTATATATTTTCTGTAAACTAAGCGTTATAGCTAAGAACATAGAATAATACAACTGCAGTATCACATTGGTCACGAATGGTTTTAGCATTGCCTTCAGATAGTGCTATAGAAAAGACAGCAATAAAGGACGACAAATGGTGCGAATCAGTCTGTATATCTACACTAATTTTGGAAAATATCACCGCTGAGTAGAAGCTTCGCCCACAAAACCCCAGTACAAGCGACTGTCATGTTTGCCTCTTCCATTTCATAGAAGAGCAAAAAAGCGACCTACATTTCAAACGATGATTTATAATACTCTAAGTAAACATTCCTGTAATTGCGCATCCCCATAATAAATTACTTTATCCACAAAGATAAAATGTGATAAATTTTCACATGACAAACAGGCCTGATTAGCATCTGAAACATGGATGGATGTGCGGCTGAAAATAATTAGAATGGCTTGTATGGATTTGCATATATATTCTGCGAGACTACGGATGCGGTCCATAAACCATTTTTACTCGTCAGACTAGTTTACTCGACAAATCACACCACACAAATGCAGATAATTCCATAAACAATCAAAATCCTGCAGCTTTATGAAATTAATTTTACCTGGACAGTATAATGGGCCCGCTTTAGTTATGTGACACATGCACAGATAAAATTACTTTTTCATTTAGATAAAAAAACGCTATTTGTATTGCGAAACATGCAACTTGCATTAAGACTCGTTAACAGCGACGCAATTTAAATTGCAAAAATGCATTAACGTTGTGTAATATCAGTGTATAAAGTAGTCGGCAATGTAAATTGTTTAAGTGTTTAATCTGAGGTCAATTGTTTAACTATTTCTACCACAAGTACTTTACTCTTGACATAAAAGTATTATTATTGTAATAGTTTAAAAGACAGTATGATGGTTCTATAAAATGCGTCTTCGAATTCAGAAAATTCTAAAGTAAATTAGATGATAATTAAAAACAAAGAAAATACCACGTTAGTAGCTGCATATTTGATAATATGCTGTTAATATTATAAAGGGGGAAGCTGCATTATTAATTTTCAAATAAGCTATTGAAATATATGAATTTACGAACAAATAATTGCCTCTTGGTTGAAATTTTTCGTATCATGCACTTAATCCAGCGGTTCTCAACCATTTCCTTATAAATATTATTTTCCCCACCCCCTCTTCAAGGTCATTCGTTGTGAAGCCTAAAATTTTGATGCAAACTAAAGAAAGTGAAAGAAATTTAATAGTGCGCATACATTTTTTTCTTCTTCCAGAAAAAACTAGAAAACGCGTTTTGAAGCAATTACCCCATGGTATTCTAGTCGATCACTTAAGCTCAATACTGAATGTAAAAAACGAAAATGTTGTAAACCAGA
Source organism: Agriotes lineatus (assembly GCA_940337035.1). Taxonomy (NCBI): domain Eukaryota; kingdom Metazoa; phylum Arthropoda; class Insecta; order Coleoptera; family Elateridae; genus Agriotes; species Agriotes lineatus. Next base: position 103,563 of record CALNHX010002140.1, on the reverse strand, counting down.
GAACTGAAGAATTAATTATGAATTGTTAAATACGCCATTATTCAAAAAATAAGTTTTGAAATACATCTTGATATGTACCTACCTATACAGGGTGAGTCGGGAGAAACGGACCAAACTTAAGCAGTGTATTATACACGTGAAAATAATGTAAAAAAACTCAAATGCCGATTTTTTTCAAAAACTCAGTTAAGTTCTCCATAAAAAGTTGTTTTTTGTAATGCTATAACTTAAAAACAAATGAAAATCGGATAACAACATTTGAGTTTTTTTGCATTATTTTTACGTATATAGTACACTCCTGAAGTTTGGTCCGCTGCTCCCGATTCACCCTGTATATAAGAGTAGCATTTTATTTTATTATTAGAATGTAATTGTCTGTTGCCTGTTTACCAAGTTTAAAATTAAAATAAAATAAATTAATTAAAAAAAAATAATAATAAAAGTTAGAAGTAGTGATACATGTATACGGTAAAATTTTTCTTTGTAGACATTATTACTTTTTGGGATAACATTTCTTGTTTCTATTGCAAAATAGGTTAAATAGGATAGTTCTATTAATAATTTTTAGTATATAATATCTTAATTTTATTTTCATTTAGGCTAAGTTAGAAGTAGTGAAAAATGCAGAATGTTAAACTTTCTTTTTGCAAGGAAATGATTTGTTGGATATCATTTATATTTATATATCTATTTTTGTTTTTGCAAGATATGATAGAAAAATCTTAATTTTCTTTTCATTTACGTTACGTTAGCACTAGTGATAAATCTCTAATGTTAAAATTTATTTGTAAAGTGTACAACTGCATTACATTATATTCATGAAAGTAAGCGATATCGGCTCTGCCGCCTGCTTACTGTACTTAATAATAATAATAATAATTTATTTTATGTTCTCTGGCTATTTTTTATTCAATAAATAGATGTTTTACTTTCTTTCTTAATTTTTACGCGCCCCCCTTCGAGATATCTCGCGTCCCCTCAGGGGGGCGCCCCACAGTTTGAGAACTACTGACTAATCACTTTATACTGATTTTTCAGAGCGGGGAAAAAAGAAAATACATTAATTGCATTTCCTATTTTTTCATGTTATCTTGAAAAAATTTTCATTTCAAATAGTGTTTTTTGATCCTCACTATTCATACACTGTATCCCCATTGGGGACAATATGTATTTGACATGTTCAAGACAACGGTTTACACGAAAGGAGAAGATCCCGGTGGAGGTTTTCCTTTTTTATACCAATGTAACTTGTCTTATGTGGAATTGAAATAAGCTAATTTCAAATACAAACTAATATTATATGCATCACCGTATCTTACTCCTCTTGAATATATCCTTCAACTTGAATGGAATTTTATTGATCGATAAAGGCATTCGGTTATTACAAATCACCTTTTTGTTTTTTTTAACTTATTACAACACAATATTAGCCTGTGTAATAAAGACCAATATTAGAATCACATGCATTAATTTCATGTCTCACGTAGTTTCCATCCAACCTGTTTCTAAAAAATACAAACTGCAAAAAAGCAATATTATCATCAAAAAACTGCACCGAAAATGTATACTGTACTTTTAACGAGCCGATGACCTAGCACAAAGGTTGAGAACGAGCGAATAAGCACAAGCTCCTACAAAGTTAGCCTCTTTCAGCACGATCGATGGATTTTATAATATTGATTTCAATTGTAATTGCGAATACAGTATTACAGAAGGTTGTATTTGCATTATTTAGACGCGCTCTGGCAGTCAAGGTGACTGTGACTGGCAAATTTAAATTGGTTTGTTATCCGTTTTAAACATGGTTTTTACATATTACATTTGACATATAATACCTTTTAAGTAATAAGATGGATTGAATCAAGTTTTCTAATTAAAACATATTAAATAATTATTATAAACAAATCAAACGTGCATTTTTAAATAATAAATTCAACCGAATTTAAGATAATGTATAAACATATAAAACCTTGAAATGAACGAAAATAATCGTTTCCATGTGATATACTCGCAATATCGAAAACAATGTTTTAATGTAGTGGAACACGCAACATTACTACTATTTTCGCTACCTCGAGACTATTTACTATTTACAACATATATGTATTATTTTTTAAATTTTCGCTGTAAGAATAGTAACGCCATTCGCCTTTTCAAAATTATGGATGAATTGCCTTCGTCTGTTACATTTTGTAATGGTTTAATGTAATGTTTAATTTATTCAAGTATTGTTATATACTAATAAATGCACAAGATATGATTAGCAGTAACTATATTTTGATTGACAGAGGTTAGCATTAAATTAAACAGTATCGGAAGGGTTACGTTTAACTTAAATTTCAATAATTTATTGTGCTCGTTATAACAGATGCACTGAAATTATGTCGACTGACAGAGTTGACATTGTAAAGTCAAGGCAATATTGTAAATTTGCATTAATACAAAAATTAGATGCAACGTTAGTGTTAAAATTGCGAGGAAAACAATCGCCAACGCAGCTGAAACGTAAAAAGCGGTATAGAGGAAGCATAGAATGCGAACAGCATTGATAAGGCAACCTACAATAGGATAGAGACATAGTGCAGTGCTAATAAAATTCGTGAAAAACAGTGCTATTTTAAACTAAAGTGTAAAAAGCAGAGATGTGAGGTTATCAAGTGCTACGATTGACAATTAACAAAAAAAATACTTTAATTTCTAAGAACAACATTGTAGCAAAACTTACTTATGTTGTTAGTTGCTAAGATACGTGATCTCGCTTGTTATTGTTGACAAGCCAAGCCATAGAACAGTTGTGTGCAAGATTGGCTCCCATAACTTGTATTAGTTTTCAATATAAAAGTTATTTGTTGGAGTCAAAAAGCAGTTTTTATTAATGTTCAGTGTGCAAAGTGCCTGTGTGTAGAATTTCATCATGTTATAATCTTCCAGTGAAGAGGGAAGAGACCTGAAAGTTTTGTCCAAGTGAGTCCGACATCGAGAAAAGTTTTCAACGAGTTCCGGAGCAGCAAATGGCTGAATTTTGGGCCCAACGTGTAGAGGAGGCTTTCCTTGAGCCCTACTTGGAGAAAGCAGAAGCCAGGAATAATCCAAATTAATTGAGAGCCATAGCGTCCCTTGAAAGTGCAACGCAGCATTCAGGTTCACTTTTCGAGGTAAATTTCAACAAGAAAGAAGTTCCGAGGGTCCTTCAGCATTGTGCAGCATCAGGAATAGACATTGTACCAGCGCCAGCAGAAGCAGGTTCCAGTTCCCAGGATCCTTCCAGATGATTTTTATTGCGATAGCGTCCCTTGATTTTGCGGTTGGCGTCAGATTTAGATCGAGTTGCAGGAAGTTGAACAATTGCAGGTTAACGCGCCCCTGTTACGTCACGAAAGGAAATTACAGGTTAGCCGAACTGCTTAAGTCAAGATTACATTGCATATTTACCTGACGCGAAATTTGTTGCTTGTTGGGAAAATTACATTCATCTACGTTGGTTTTTGTGCGATCATTCGTCTGTGTTTCTGCCGTCAAATTTAGAGGTTAAACTGTCAGACCAGAATATTTGGACATTTGTCATACTTGTGTATAAATCATACTCAACAGTGAATTTTATACTAGATGTTACAAGGTTACAACCCAACCCTGTGATTTCGAGTTTTCTCATACAAAGCCAGAGCATTTATTTTTTATTTTTTATTCTAGTTGCCAATGGATAAAATAGAATACGCAATAAACCATTTATTTTGCTAGTAATCAATACAAAGCGTAAAATTTTTAATAAGCTCTGAAATAAGACAACATTTTGAGTTCTTTGTTAAAACTAAACTATTAATTATCTTTATTTGTGGTGATTATCCCTAATTAAATTATTTATTTATTATCACCAATCAATTATTATAGAGTAAGGGATTCATTTGAATATATTGCGCCAAAAAAATTGCCAAGCATTATAGCAGGACATTCAACCTTGTAAAACTACCAAATAATTGTAAATTTCAGTTTTCCTCTATTTAAAATTTTGCATCGAATGATACCGTTTTCCACCAGCTCAGTTTTTTAAAATCGACAAACCCTTTACGTATATTTATAGGGTGACAATTCAACGAACTTGTATCAATTACTAGTTTTCTTCCGAACAGTTTAAAATTTGCTATACTTCGGAAACAGGGTCAGCTGATATATGTTTAAATTTAGACATTTATAAACAGACATAAGTTAACATGTAGCGATGTAAACAGATGGCGGAATCGGCAAAGATGGCTTACTTTAATCAGGTTATAATTCAAGACTTGCTGATTAGCAGATTTTAAAAACGGTTACCTAATGCAAATTTGCAGCTGAATCATGTGGGGCTTTATTTAGTGTGAATGTTTGAGAACACATCACAAATTTGACGTTTACTAAATAAAACGTTTGGGATAGAAGAACAATTTTTTACCGTTCCAAGGCACGCTTAAAAATTTATTTAAAGTACCTAATACTCTCAAATCTGTATTTTCGCTCTTGCAAAACGTAATACCACCGTATCTGTGCTTCGATGACATTCACTGACATATCTAGACCGTAACAGCTTCAATCTTAGCGGATGTCCCATATCAGTGAGTTATCCGATTACAAAAAGCGAGCACCAAATATACCCCAGATTTTTAAATATTCTACTTTACGAGATATAATTGCGAAATGAACCCTTTTTCTCCCGCACAACTGTTGGGTAAAATTATTATTTAGTCCCAAGGGGCTAGGCGAGCAACCCCTATTTAAATACATGAACATCTTTAAAAGCTGCAGTTGTCCACTCTTTCATAAAATTCTGCATTAATAGCCACAAGTACAAATTAAATTGTAAACAGTTTTTATTGCAAGTATTAAAATTGGCCAAGAGCAAAACAGATAAACCTTGGCATCATTTATTAAATCTAATGGACACTAGAACTAAAGTACAGATTAAGCTAAATTGCATTCACTTAATTCAACAGCTAATGTACATACATATCTCTCGTTATTGCTACTATTCACGCTAGTTGCTTTCTGAATAATCCATTTCAATCTACCAGGCCTACACAAGCAAGAGCTAGAACAGGTAGAATTGCCTTCTCTACAGATCCTTTCAAAGAAATTAAGTAGACTTCAACACTAGAAACTTTGTAAAGCCAGGGTAGAGGCAGGAATAAACCGAAAACTTTCCCATATACCATCTGTCGTCATTTCTGATCGTGCTGTGGCTGAAACTTTCTACCCCTCATCGTTTTACAAATAAAGCATCGATTCCACTTGTTTTTGAACGCTAGCAAATTGCCGTTTGAAAACCTCGCGAGTCGCCAATGAATGGGCAAAACTACCACGATAAAAAATTAAACAAGTAGCAGCAATTTAAACCCAAATATTTCGGTGATAAAAGAAACGCGGGCTAATTCGCGTCCCTGAATAAAAACTACTTTAGAAAAACATCTCGGGGCGCTCCACTTAATCCCTCGTTTTATTCCAACTGGGGAAGAATTTTGCGTGCTTTAATTTGTGGTAGTTCAAGCTTTTAACTAAGGTAGAACGCATACTATTTATCTGGTGACAAATTATGTATCTAAATCCAACCTTAGAGAAAAAAAGTTTATTTTTTAACAAAAGGAGATAGGTTGGTACCTTAAAATATTAATATATGTATGTAGTTTGTAACACTCAGATAAGTCGGTTTTTCCTCGGGCCGCATTATCAGCCGACCATAATGAGGGCTAACGTGCAAAAACTTATTCGCACCCGTTTCCTCCATTCTCAATTTCCGGGCTAATAAGCCACGCGTTCTATTTCTACAACCGAACGTTTACGCAGACCGTCAACTGACCCAGTTGAAACTGTAAACCGTGGGTCCGGGTAATAATTTTCACAATTTAGCTAGTGAAGCAAGCAAATTTAGCAAATGCTCCATAATCCTAAATTCAAATTTGCGCTTGCCGTTTCTCACAACTAAGCACATCAAACACTATTGCTATGCCGGAACTGGAGCTTGTAATATATAGCGACTAGCAGACTCAATGCCATTGTCACCGTCCATTTATTGCAATTGCGTATTCGTCCATTGTACTAACCTGTACACGACCGGCTTTTCACGGTTTCTATTGTATGAAATTTCAATAACTTCTGAATAGTAATGACGGTGATGGTGATGCATGTGTCATATGCGATCGCAATAATCAGAACTCCTGCATTTATTTAAAATCTGAAGCCACCAAAATAGGAACAGGCACTACAGCCCTCCTAAATTATGTTGATGGCAAAAGCTCAACAATCTGAATGCCTTTTGTCGAGCAAGGCGTTCAAATTTTATGGCCAGGCCGCAAGAGCGCTTACGAAATTCGAAGAGAAAAATAACAGACCCTTTAAGACCTAATGTGTTTAACATAACCATTGACGCAGAATGAGTGTTCAGATCCTTGTCTACCAACTTTCTGAGAATGGTTATGGTTGTGTGAGGAGGAAATAAATACAGACACACAAGCTTGCCGAAAAAATTTTTAACTTTGGAAAAGGTACATTTTCACTTTTTTACGAAACTGCAGGACATTTCTATTTACATACTATTATATACACACTACATTCAATATGTGCAAAGCAATTTAATTTATTTTCACATCTTAGGTACAGTCGTGTGCAAATAAATCTGGGACAGTGTTTTTTTCACATGCAGATTCAGTTAAGAATTTGAAGAATATTTCCATGGATTTCCTCTTATCAGAGAGAGTTACGGGTTTCAGTACCTGTTAAAGTTTAATGTAACTCTTTCTGATAGCAGGAAATCCATGGAGATATTCTTCAATTCTTAACTGAATCTGCATGTGAAAAAAGCACTGTCCCAGATTTATTTGCACACGACTGTACATAAAATTGCCATTTATAATTTTACAGAACAAACATGTTTCTCGAAATTTCATTTTATAACTTAATAATAATAATAAAAAATAATACTTTATTCAACAGGCTAAAGCTCAATTCCAGAACAAAGAAAATTATATCAGAAACATTAATACAAACAAATCGATTAACTACGAGTAATGCAACCAAATTAAATTAATAGGTTAAATTTATAAAATAGATTCAAGGCTTACATTTTTAGGATTAAATTAATGGTTATGTGGTGCAAGACATTTCCACAGTAAAATTTTATAGCTATTAACATATCTAGGAATGTTATGACTATCATAACTGCCGCAGATGTATTGAAATCCGAGGATTTTAAAACATCTGAGGCTGTTATGATTCATAACATCTGTTTGATTCACACAGATGCGTGCATCAAAACCTTTTTGATTATAATTAATCACGTAATTCAAGTCATAACTGTTTTATCTCATTCAAAGGTCGTGGTAAAGCCAAATTTGCATCTTGCCGTATTTGTTTGCCTCTGTTAATGTTGGAAAGGAATTTGTAAGCTTCCCTTAATGGCTTTAAAGCGGATGGATACATTTTCTACTAGAACTTAAGCCGACTTAGCATATTTGGGAATCATGGGTTTATGGATTTCGTTCAATTGCCTCATTGAGAGAGCTTAGCATTAAGGTTTCTTAGAATAAGCATTTTTCCTAAATAACGTGCGATGCTCCGATTGGCTACGCAGGATCGCCTCAGCCAATAGTGTTTGAGCTTGCCCCTCCTTGAATTGGCGAGTTCGTCTCGCTGTAAATTCAGAGTTAGTTAGATCCAGAGCCTCGAGGAAGCAAGTTCAGCTATGCTTTGTGCTAGTTTGCGTTTCGGTCTAACTCCCTGGTAAAGACGTTTCCAGGTTGTTTTGTGTTACGGTTACGCGCAATTCGCTATTTTCGCGTGGCCAATCCAAGCGTGTCACAACAGTTGAAGCTTTTGTAAAAAACCATCGGTCCATCAGTGACGTTTGTAATCGTTGTTATTCAATATACTCGTGTTTGTTAAGTCTTGTTTCACTCCAACAACTAACTGAACCCAAGTTAGGGTTATTAAGTGGCAGTTCCCGGCAATCCCATTGAACCGGAACTCGCAGTGGATTAATTGGGGGCCCCATTCGTGGAAGCCTCTTATCAAGTTAATCGTACAAAAAACATTGGTCCTTCGAGCCGGATGTGAAAGAAGCTAAAAAACGCGAGTGTACAAGTTTCCAGTAGCTGGTGGATGCAATTGCTCCAACATCATTTCGTCGGAGAGCGTCAAGAAGCTTCGCCAACACCAGGAAATTCAACCATCGAGAGCTTACACCGAGTCCAGGTCCCACGTCAAGCGGCAGCGATCGGCAGCGGGTTGGTTTTCTGTTCGTCAAGAAGTTACTGCGTTCTCAAATCAAAAGTAAGTCCTTTTCCATTACACCTTCGTTTAGTGTTGTTTTTTGCTTGTGTCAGTCATGGTGGAAACTCGTTCGGCATCAGCGGTCATGTCGGAAACTCGTGCTTTAACCACTCGTTGCAAATTCATAAAAGCCAAAGTAGATCGTTTCGAAACTCTATTTCATAGAATTTCTTCGTCCAGCCCCGTGAAGGCTCACGAGGTCGGCAACTTGTCAGAAGAGTTTAGTTGTTTCCAAAATTTGTTGGATGAGTATGAGAAGTCAATGGAGGGCCTAATGGAGGCCGACGCTGAACACTTTGATGAACTTTTCAATGAATTCGACTCTTTTATGACTCATTTTAGCGAGATTAGTAGCACAGTCAAGGAATTCTTATCAAAAAATAAGATCAGTCCGGGTATAAAACCTAATCTAGGTCAAAATTCTTTGCAAAGTGGCCCTTCAGGAGAGCTCGCTGGATTAAGATTACCACCCTTAGATTTGCCTTCATTTTCGGGGAAATTCGAGAATTGGGTTCAATTTCATGACTCCTTTACGTCGCTTATTCATAACAACGCTAATTTGACCAACGTTCAGAAATTTTACTATTTGATTTCTTCCCTTAAGGGAGAAGCTGCTAGTTCAATCTCGTCGTTAAAAGTTACCAACGATAACTATACCATTGCTTGGGATATCCTAGTCAAGCGATTTGAAAATAAGAAACTGATAGTAAAATCAAACATAAATGCGTTATTCAGTTTAGAGAGCGTAAAAAAGGATTCACATTCGTCTGTTCAAAGGCTGCTCGATAGTGTAGTTAGAATTTTGGAAATTTTAAAGGCGTACGGGGAACCCACAGTCGACACCATACTAATACACATCATAGTTTCGAAGCTCAGCTCAGCAATGCAGACTGACTGGGAATTATGCAAACATGCCGGACAATTTCCTACTTTGCGAGAGTTGTTAGATTTTTTAGAGAGCAAAAGTCACTTATTAGGTTCGCTGGAAGCTGCGAAAATAGGTTCGAGTTTGGGAAATCAGGGATCCGAGCAAAAAAGTCATGCACGCGCTCATGTAGCCAGAGAGCAAGGTAATCACTCTTGTGATTTTTGCAAAAATAGTAATCATTCGATTAGCGCTTGCGAATCATTCTCAAAATTGTCGGTAAACGCTCGTATCGAAGAGGCGCGTCGTTTGAAATTATGCAACAATTGTCTCAAGCCCGGACATTTCGTGGTAAAATGCACATCGTCGAGATGCCGCGTATGCAGAAAAAAGCACCATACTTTACTGTGTTTGCGTCCAAAGCGCGACGCGCACGAAAATACTTCGTCGCCGCGTCCTGGACCGCCAGAATCCAGCAGTGACGCACGGGAGGTCGGGGCCGTCTCCCCGAGCGAGGCACCCGTCGCATCCGTTTCAGCAGCTTGTAGCCGTCCTGCAATCGCGGCGCCAGCGCAAGTTTTATTGTCCACGGTTAGCGTATTCGTAGAAGGATCCTCCGGGTCATTTTCCCGGGCAAAAGCTCTTTTGGACCCCGGATCCCAACTTAACTTAGTTAGCGCCGACTTGTGTCAAAATTTGAAAATTGAGAAACGAGGTAATATCACCTCACTGTCGGGTGTTGGTGCCAGGGCTCTGAACGCTGAATTCAGAGCAAACGTTCGAATCCGCTCCCGTAACGGGAAATACGAGGACATTTTGAGCTGTATTGTGTTAGACAAAATTACGGACCCTCTGCCGGCCCTTTCTTTCTCGTTGAGGGATTTGAAGATCCCACCAAACATTGTGCTAGCCGATTCAGATTGTAATACACCGGGAAAGATTGATCTTTTATTAGGCGCGAATGTCTTTTGGCAAGTGCTCTGTCAGGGACAGGTGAAATTGGGCCCAGAGAAGCCATTCTTAACAAAAACTCTTTTTGGTTGGGTTTTAGGCGGAAACATGAACATCGAAAATCGAGCGCTCATGCTTTCAAATAGAGTTCATTTAAGTGTAGCCGGCATCGAGCACGGCATTCAGAGATTTTGGGAAATCGAGGGGGCTTACGGTTCATCAGGCCGACTCTCTGCTGATGACAAATTTTGCGAAGACCATTTTCAATCGACTACGAAACGGGCGTCGTCGGAGCCGCGTAGGTTCATCGTGAGCATACCTTTCAGGAAAGATGCTCCATCGCTGGGAGACTCGCGCGGTATAGCGTTAAAGCGTTTCTATTCATTAGAAAACAAATTGTCAAAAAATCCCGAGTTGAAAACCGCGTATTCCGCATTTCTCAAAAAATACGAGTCGCTTGGTCACTTGAGCAAGGTGGACGACGAAGCGAGCCTTCCTCATCCTAGGTTTTATTTACCACATTTGCCAGTCATAAAGGAGGACAGTTCAACGACCAAACATCGCGTTGTTTTTGACGGCAGTTGTGCGTCCTCCTCCGGAGTATCGCTTAACGACCTTCAACATAAGGGCCCAGTGGTCCAGCAGTCGTTGTTTGCAATTCTTTGTCGCTTTAGGCAATTCAAGTACGTGCTGAAAGCAGATTGCGCCAAAATGTATAGGCAAATTCTCGTGGACCCCTCGCAGACGCAATACCAATTAATTTTATGGCGTGACGGCAAAACCTCAGCGGTAAAATGCTTCAAATTATTAACGGTCACCTACGGTACTAAATCAGCCTCGTACCTAGCAACTAGGTGCTTGATACAAATCGCCCAGGAAATCGAAGCATCGCTTCCAGAGGCCTCATTAAGAATTAGCCGGGATTTTTATGTAGATGACCTACTGACTGGTTTTGAAAATAGGGCGGAAGCCATAAAAACGCAATTCGAAATTAGTAGCGCTTTGTCGGGGTACGGGTTTGAATTGCGAAAGTGGGCATCCAACGACAGTGAAGTAGCTAGCGCCATTGGTGTAGATCGCGGCAGCATGGAGCCCATTTCTTTGACGGAAGACGCCACGGAGAAAACTCTCGGCATTTTTTGGGATACTCGGCGGGACGTGCTAAGTTACAGAGTAAACCCTAGCTGTTGCAAATCAGTTACCAAGCGGGCTATACTCTCTAGTATGGCTCAAATATTCGATCCCTTGGGACTACTTGGTCCAAGCGTTCTAACTTTGAAACTTCTCGTGCAACGGCTTTGGCAGTTGAAGTTGTCATGGGACGAAACGGTGCCCATGGAGATGCGCTCCAGATACGACGAACTCCATTCTTCATTACGCTCTTTGGGCTCGTTGGCAATTCCGAGACGGGTAATTTGCGATGACATAAATTCGATAGATCTCCACGGATTTGCGGACGCGAGTTCTGTAGCCTATGGGTGCGCCGTGTATATACGTTGCGTTGACGCGCGCGGTAATGTCACCACCAATTTGCTTTGTGCTAAGTCAAGGGTCGCTCCATTAAAAACAATATCCTTGCCTCGTTTGGAGCTTTGCGCAGCCTTACTGTTGGCTCGTTTGATTAAAACTATACTCGATTCCTCCGCATTTAAATTTGACCGCGTGTACTATTGGTCGGACTCCACCATAACTCTGCACTGGATAAATAAGGATGCGAGTAATTGGAAGACGTTCGTCGCGAACCGGGTGTCCGAGATTCACGAACTAAGCAATAGGGAAGAATGGTTTCACGTGCGTACAAATTGCAACCCGTCCGATATAATTAGCAGGGGAATGTTACCCCAGGAGTTACTCAACTCACGCTTGTGGTGGCACGGGCCAGAATTTTTGTCACAGGCGGACTTAAAACCCCAGCCCGTTAAAATTGATTCGGGTGAGCTAGCAGCCCAAGAGTCGCGCCCAGTAGTGGCCACTCTTCACCATCGCGTCCCAGAATTTGAACTTTTCAGGCGCTATTCCAGTTTTACAAAATTACAGCGCGTAGTCGCGTACTGCCTGCGTCTCGCGAGAAACAGAAACACCGAAACGCGCTGGTCGGGACCTCCAGCCATTGACGAATTGGAGGACGCGACTCGCCGCCTGATCAAAATTGCCCAGGCGGAAGTCTTTTCCGGAGAAATAGCAGTTTTGTCTAAAAAAGCGCCATTGCCGAAAAATAGTGCGCTGCTTTCTCTAAACCCATTTCTGGACGATCAGGGCCTACTGCGCGTGGGCGGCCGTCTAGAAAACTCCAATCTAAGCTTTGATCAGAAACATCCCCTTTTGTTACCAGCTAGTCACCCTTTGTCGTTGCTAATCGTGAAGCAAGAGCATTTGCGGCTCTTGCATTGTGGACACTCGGTGTTACTGGCCTCATTGCGGGATAAGTTTTGGATCGTGAGAGCCAAAGACCTAATACGTAAAGTAATACACAATTGCGTGATATGCTTCCGGGCCAAGCCTAAGATGAATGAACACTTGATGGGATCACTACCCGAAGCTCGTGTCACACCCTCTCCCCCTTTCAGTAATTGCGGGATAGATTACGCGGGTCCCGTGTTTATAAAAAACAAATCCGGGCGAGGCGCGAAAGAAGTAAAGGCTTACGTAGCCCTATTTGTGTGTTTAGCCACGAAGGCTATTCATCTTGAACTCGTGGAAGACCTCACGACGGAGGCTTTCATCGCATCATTGAGGAGATTCATCTCCAGACGCGGTTTACCCTCCAACATATTTTCTGACAATGCTACCTGTTTCACCGGTGCCAGAAATCAGCTATCGGAATTAAAAAATATCCTGTCAGGCTCTAGTGAGCAATGCATAAGGGAAGAATTGTCGAAACATAACATTAAGTGGAATTTTATTCCGGCACGCTCTCCGCACTTTGGCGGCATTTGGGAAGCGGGGGTAAAGTCATTGAAATATTATTTAAGGCGAATATCTTGCAATGCAAAGTTAACTTTCGTTGAGTATTACACCATGCTGACTCAAGTGGAGGCGATACTAAATTCCCGTCCACTCTGTGTTCTCCCTACCGACGCCTCATTCCCCAAAGTCCTTACTCCTGCCCACTTCTTGATCGGTCGGAAGCTGACTTCGTTTCCGGAAGCCCAACTCCAGGGCATACCGGAAAATCGTCTCAGCCGCTATGGGCTGGTCCACCGGCTGTCCCAGCAGTTTTGGGATCGCTGGTCCCGGGACTACCTCCACCTCCTGCAGCGCCGGCCTAAGTGGAAGTCCTCCAGCACGTCTCTAGCCCCCCAGGTGGGCGACGTGGTACTCGTCCACGACGAGGCATCTCCAAGCTACCGTTGGCCACTGGCAATCATTTCGGCCACATATCCAGGAGCGGATGGTGTTGTGCGTGTGGTGCAAGTGCGCGATTCCCGAGGGAATCTCCTGAAACGCTCGGTGCGTAAAGTGTACATCCTACCCAAAGACGATCATTGCGATCAAGGGCAATAAACATTGACTTTGCTCTTAGTTGGTAGTTTTCGCTAATTGAACATTTTGCTAGGTTTAGTTGTTTCTTTGCTTGTATTCATGCTAGTTGTAAGTTATTTGTAAGACTCTTGGATTATCATCTGTCATTAGTTCTTGTTATGCATTTGATTATTTTGTAGTGTTAGATTTCAGTTTAATTTTGGGATTTAATCACGTCGTGCCATAGTCGGCACTTCGGGGGCGGCATGTTTGATTCACACAGATGCGTGCATCAAAACCTTTTTGATTATAATTAATCACGTAATTCAAGTCATAACTGTTTTATCTCATTCAAAGGTCGTGGTAAAGCCAAATTTGCATCTTGCCGTATTTGTTTGCCTCTGTTAATGTTGGAAAGGAATTTGTAAGCTTCCCTTAATGGCTTTAAAGCGGATGGATACATTTTCTACTAGAACTTAAGCCGACTTAGCATATTTGGGAATCATGGGTTTATGGATTTCGTTCAATTGCCTCATTGAGAGAGCTTAGCATTAAGGTTTCTTAGAATAAGCATTTTTCCTAAATAACGTGCGATGCTCCGATTGGCTACGCAGGATCGCCTCAGCCAATAGTGTTTGAGCTTGCCCCTCCTTGAATTGGCGAGTTCGTCTCGCTGTAAATTCAGAGTTAGTTAGATCCAGAGCCTCGAGGAAGCAAGTTCAGCTATGCTTTGTGCTAGTTTGCGTTTCGGTCTAACTCCCTGGTAAAGACGTTTCCAGGTTGTTTTGTGTTACGGTTACGCGCAATTCGCTATTTTCGCGTGGCCAATCCAAGCGTGTCACAACAGTTGAAGCTTTTGTAAAAAACCATCGGTCCATCAGTGACGTTTGTAATCGTTGTTATTCAATATACTCGTGTTTGTTAAGTCTTGTTTCACTCCAACAACTAACTGAACCCAAGTTAGGGTTATTAAGTGGCAGTTCCCGGCAATCCCATTGAACCGGAACTCGCAGTGGATTAATTGGGGGCCCCATTCGTGGAAGCCTCTTATCAAGTTAATCGTACAAAAAACAACATCCGTGATTTGTTCAATAGTTTATCGGTTGCTGTATGGTTATGGTTGCCATGTACGGTAATGGACTATTACCGTACAGGTCAGTTATGATTTAGTTACCAATATTGCCAAGACAGCCTGCCTCTCTTGTGCTATCACAATGTACACGAAAAAGGTGTCCTCGTAATAAAATAACTCCACGAGCAGTAAATACTAGAGATCCTATATGTACTAAGAGTTTAGCCATTGGTTCCACAAATCAAGGGCCATGTGCTGTAGCAAAGATATATTTAATTTGTTTTAGTTGAAAGAAGTATGCATAAAGTTTAAAATTGGCAAAAATCAGGTACTCCATAGTCTGTGGATCCAAAACAAGTTACCGTACATGTCACAACTCTTGTATATACAGGGACTGTTTAGCTGATCAATTGCACATGTATAATTATTCAAGTGCTAAGTTACCAGAATTATTATTAAAATAAGAATATTGAATTGACATCATGTTTTTTATTCACGAGAAATGAAGCCCATATTGATTACTGTATTAACTGCATTAATAAAATGCAGTTATTGTCATTTTTTTGTCTGATAACCTTACAATCAACTTAGGGAAGCTGTCTCTGATATTCGGTTATTTTAATTACGAAACGAGTTGAAGTGGCTTGTGAAACTGTATGAAACTGTATTCAGTTTAGCTAGGGGCGTCATTTCTCGTGAATAACCCTGTATTTGTAAATCCAAATTACATCGAATTCATCCGTCTGCCTAATAGTTTTAAAAAATGTAAGCACTTTAAACTCAAATGAGGTAGTTTAAAACAAACAAATCCATTATAAAGCTATTTGACATTACGAAAAAATATTCAAAGTTAGAGCATAATTAACCAAACTATTTCTGTTGGTAGTTTGAATGATTCGTTCAACATTTTAAAATGAAAAGTAACAGAAAAGGTTAGACGGCTCTCCAAATGACGTAAATGTCACTTCATTACTTAAGCACACATATAGAGCAACACAAAACTAATCAGAAAAATATATACTGAAAATACCTTAGAACTCATTATAATAATTACTAATAATGTTCTGACAATTATACTGAAACCATGTAGCAATTAATGCATATGTAGCTTTAACTCATTCGCCTCTTTTTTCCAATTCGGTGTAATAAAAAAACACTACATCAATTTCGGCACAACAAATGCTATATCTTCCTAGGATTCTACTAAATGAATGATTGATGCGCATAATATAAGATGAGGAAGGTATACAGGGTGATTGGCGAAGAAACCCCAATATTTGGTCCACTAAAATAAACAAAAAGGTCACTTTCCAACCCTTAAGGAGGTATAGAGGGGATTAAGTTAAGTTTTGGCAATTTTACTGAAAACTAGGAAAATATATACTGCTCCACAAATGAACTGGACCATTTGCATATATTGGTGTCAATTTTTAAAAATATTGTCAAAAATGGCGGGCAGTCATGGCATTTTTAGTAACCTTTCATGATTGTGCCACTATAAAGAAACATTTCTTTTCATAATTTAGTTTGAATAAAACTAAGTCCATTAATAAAATATTATCATTTTAAAATTTTGAATTTTGCCCAAATGTTCATAACACATTGCATACAAAGTATGCCAACTTGTTGCCAAACATTTTTAAACGTTCCGAAGAGACTCAAAGAACTATAAAACCTTTTTTTGTAGTTCCTCTTATTTTTGTGAAATATAGTTTTTTTTAAATGAAGCCGAGTAGCGCAGATGCGTAAGCGCTTGCATTGCATTAAGCAAGTCTTCGGTTCGAATCCCGCGAGGGCCGGACTTTTCCGCAGCCTCAGCCTTGCGATTTGAACAGGCTCGGTGAGACCATTCACAGTTTACCAAATTAACTGTGCTCTACTCAGAACCACAGACGCCTCATACAATGGTTGCTGTGCAAGCACAAAAAGCGCGCTCCAAATTTGTATCCCGAATCCGGGGCAAGTTGAGCATTGTACCGCCAGATGCAAGCACATAAAGCACCAGCCTCTACATCGCAAGGTAAAACGAGGTTATCGATTATACATACATACATAGTTTATTTATAACTTTATTATTTTTTAATTTTATTAATATGATTTTGTTAATTCTTCAGTTGATATTTGAGGATATTGCAATTAAATATGCTTAATATAAGTATACTATAAAACAAAAGCTTTTATATACAGTGTGTTTCACTTTTCATGGGGACGGTCATGTATCACAGAAAGTACCCAACCAATTTTGTTCAAATTTGCAAGGAATGTATATACCCTTAGTGCCACTCAGGACACAAGGACACATAAGGTACTGCTATGCTCATTTGTTTTCTTAAAAACCGACTACCAAAGCTACTTGATCAAAAAGGAATAAAGTGTATAACATTTCTTATTCTAATTCCAAGTAAATTATTTAACAACAATGAAAAAACTTTATGTGTTTGCTATAGCCACACTTTAGAAAAACGAAAACAGTTAAAGTAATGTTTAAAACTCAGCTATTATTCGAAAAATGACGAAATAAATGAACAGTATTTTTCAAGTTTGCGTTTTAATATCTTTCTAACGCATAGGAACTTTTGCATGGAAATTTGGTTACAAGGGTTTTCAAAGGCGCGGATTAAGATTATGCTAAAAAATTTGGCCGGAAAAAATCGCTAATATTACTTTGTGAAAAAATAGCCCCTTTTTTCGTCCTAAGACGGACGCCTATGGACCCATTCTTATGTGTCCTTGTGTCCTGGGTGGCACTAAGGGTATATACATTCCTTGCAAATTTGAACGAAATTGGTTATATAATATATATATATATATTGTGCAATACAATTTTTATGGGTGGTCGAGTTCATTTGTGCAGCTGTATATTAACATACAAATTCGTAGATATTTTCTACCAACAGAAGGCTTATTCCTGATTTTTTATTGGCAACCCTAATAAACGTTTTTCTTAGAACTTGTTAAGAATTAGTTATGAAAAATATATAATAGAAAGCCTGATTTACCTAAGAATGTACTGTCGAACTTGAGTTTCGTTCACTTAGCAAACAGAAAATTGATCGAAATTATACTTTTATGTATACGTAAAAAACATAGGTATTTTCAAGAAAGTGTAATAACAAACGAACTGAACATCAATAACAATTCAAATCAATTATAATTTCTAATTGAAATGTTATAACCAATATTTAGAAAGGCGGAGCCACATAGAATGAAATTGTTTCCTTCTTATTTTTTCTTGTATTGTTCATGTTTTTTATTCCTTCGCAAGAATCATTATGACATATCAAAACAAAATAGACACAAAAACTCTACATTGAAAACACCACAAGTACTTCAACAAAAGAGCATAAACAAAAACTCATCATAAACATTCTTACAAATTATATCCTGAAATAGAAATATGTATGCTTTCCATTCAAGACCAGATCCTTTCAACGTCTAACTAAAGAAAACATATTTTAAAGACAACAGCGTAGAAAGAGATACATCCAGAAAGATAACATTGTTGCAAGCGGCAAACAATATCAAATATATATATAATATATACAAACGCTAAACCACTACACATACTAACTATTTTAGAAAACAATAAGTACAAACTGCATTGGTATTGCACAGATACACACTGGCAAAACGGTACTACACAGCAGTTCAGACATGAAACACAAGATATCACATACCCCACAGAGATATACAGGGTGATTCACGAATAACGTCTGAATTAGGACCTTTATTCCTGCAACACAATTACTTTGTCACAGGGTCTTACAGTTTTTTATTTCAATTTATTGTTTGCAATCAAAGTTATCTAATTTTGGGAAACTTCAAAAACTGAAGTGTGTCAAATTAATTAATTATTTTTTTAAATGTTTTCTAACAATGAAACGGTTGACATGCTCTAAGTTTATGGTGAATGCCGAAAGCACGCAGCAACGGCAGCTGTGTATAGGAGGAGATATCCCAATCAAAGAGCTGCAGGTGAATTTTTTTAAGGTTAGAAGCAAAATTGCGTGAAAGTTGGCCTCCAATTAAAAGACCGAGGGCAAGAGTTGCAACTGATCCGGAACATGAAGCGGCTGTTATACAAACAGTCATGGAGAATCCTCATGTGAGTCAAAGGACCGTTGCCAGAAATTTAGAAATCAGGCAAAGCTCTGTCTCGAGAATTCTGCGAGCTAACAACTTCAACTCTTACCATTTAACTACAGCTCAAGATTTAAAGGAAGCTGATTATCCAAAACAACTTTAGTTAGGTGCGTTTTTTCGGACCAACTTTAGTTTGACGTTTCCCAAAATTATATAACTTTGATTACAAAAAATAAATTGAAATAAAAAACTGCAAAGCATCCTGTGACAAAGTAATTTGTATTGCAGGAATAAAGACGCTAAATCAGACACTATTCGTGAATCACCCTGTATGTTCCAGCATATTCAAATGTAACAAACTAATACAACAAGAAAATAGATAAACATCAATCTTTTCCCTTTCCACTTTCGCTAAGAGATTGTTCTTTTCTCTACACAGAAGTCATTTAACTACAGTTTATCTGCGAGAAACTACATCATTAAACAACAAAATTTACAATTGAAATTTCTATGGCATCTATCGAGTTTCAAAAAAAACGTATTCACAGCATGCCATGATCAAATTAAAATTTGCCATAACTTGATACATATCCATTGAAGCAAATGAAGTATCATACGTCAGAGAGAACTGAATTACATCTTGACCTTGAACTATTTTCCTAAAAATATACAAAACAGTTAACAAAAAAAATTTTTATGGACTGTTATGATTATTACACTCGTTACTGTTGTGTACATGTCATCTTATTTTCCTTTTTGCTTGATACAATTGAAATTAGTGCAGTGTAAACTTTTACCTGTCACAGTGACAGATGTTTTCATAAACAAAATGCAATCTGACATTCACCTACAGACTTAAGTTAACACATGACTAGATTTTTTATCTTTCTTTCCAAGGCCGGGCCTAAACGAGTTTTTTTTTGAACACGCGATACATCCTGTATACATGAGGTAGTGCAAGTAGAAAGTAGCAGATCAAGATGAAGATCTCCGAAATGATGGTGAAATAAAATACGGATTTTCAATACCACGAAGCCACGACAACTACGAGAAATAGAGGTAAATCGAGATTGCCCAACGTAAGAGTAATCAGATATAAATATGCGATTCAATCGAAAGAAGAAGAATGTAAGGATTATACTAAAAACTATATCAATAATTTTTAATTCTAAAGCTGTACTTCATCATTGCTACAAATTATGAGAAGTATTGAAATAATAAAATATTTAAATAAGGTAAGCTAAGATATATCTGATTTTATTCACATGGCCATTTGAAAATTAAGCTACGTGAACTGGTCTCACGACTTTTGACTAAAAATCATCTGAAATTTATAAATGTAATTTCGAAACTATGTCTACATTTCTTATAACAAGGTGTATTTTATTTATTCAATCGTCCGTAATAACTAACTATGCTAAGTCTGCAAAGAAATTGTTCGTATTTGTAAAAACTATAAAGCACAAATCGTAGTAATCTCGACCATGTTTCAAATAAATCCAATGCCTTTTTGGTTTCAGTATATAGACTAATATATAGAATTCGGGAGGTTTTATCGAATTCTAAAATACTCTTAACTTTAAATTAATAAAATTAATGAGATACCTGCCGAATAACCAGTTTTTTTCCTTTTATTTACTTATTCGTAAACCTAATTTCAATCAACAACCTTGTATCTTGGTTTCAAAATTTTATATTTTGCCCTGTTATTATTTTTATATCTAACTGTTTTTCGATTGTGAACACAATAATTATATCATAGCAATTTTAACAATACAAATACATACGTGATTTTTAAATATTGAGATATAAAAATAAAGTAAAATTTTTACCCCAGAAACCAAATGATCTCTGTTAATATTAACCGAAACAAGTAAAACAAAAAATCATCAGGACAACTGACCCTCCTAAATTAAAATAATTAGGTAGGGAACTGTCAATTTGAGACTGCCAGTATTTCATTTTTATTTCAAAATGAAGAGAATTTCGGATCAATCGAGCACTGTATTTTAAATCCCGTAGAATACTTCTAAAACGAAGAAAGTATTCGTCATCGCGCAATTGAAACAACTTCAGCAGCGTTAACACTTGCAAACAGTTCGTTATACAAATTGAAGAAAGGATAGAGAGCTTCTGATAGAAAATATACCGAAAATATGTTGCAGGCAGTTGCTGTAGTCAAAACTTAAATATATCGTTGAATGCTAAGCCATATTCGTAATATCATATGGGTGCTGACCGAAAACCAGTTGATGCAAAAAATATCCATAAACAATTTAAATAAGAGTTTCCAGAATTCTGCAGTTCAGTTTCATCAATAAGGAAGTGGATAATATAAATAAGATTCGAATTTAAAAGAGAAAACAACAGAAATGACTTAATAGAAACCGACAGTATTGGATTTAAAGGATTTGTTACACAAAGGCGAAAGTAGAAAATGTTTAGAACCTAGTATGCAGCAGAAGTAGTGATAAAAGGATTTGACAAGATGGGTCAAAATTTACGCAGAGTAATAAATTGTGCAACGCTTCGAGAAACGTAATAAAAAAACTGTTTCATCAACAATGCATCGTTTATAATTAAACGAAATAGAACGACTAGAGACTATCACGATAACATAAACTCCACAAACATTTTAAATTTACTTAAAACAAAATGTTTCCCAAATTCAGAACAACCGTCGATGAGAATCATAGACAATCCCAGCTACCAAGGTAGTAGTGGAAAAAAGAGCTCCTACAAAAACAAGGACTAAGAAACGTCTTGTGGAGTGGTTATTCACAAGACAAGACAAGAAATTCGATCAAAAATTAATGAAAAACTAGCAAACACTAGCAGAACTACCATATATGCTTTACATTTACATTTAAATAAATAGGTATAAAGCTACCAAGAACTGTCTTTAATACTTGAACGTTAAAGAGCATCGAAATCCGTCGTCGTGATTTCGTCCATTAAACCCTACTGGCGACTAATATTAAGTGGACAACGTTGAATTCTCGTTTATCGCAGCACCCAGAAAATCGAGCACCTCACACTAAATAGGACCGTATACATTCGGCTATACTAATTAGAATGGTTAAATGCAAATCATGCAAATACAAACTGGCTATAAAGTGACCGCTAAAAAGTTGGTATCTAATCGAATTTTTGTAATTTTTTATTTTCCGGAATAGTAGTTTATTTATCTAGAACGAAAAGTGGCGTTTTAAAGACGAGAAAGTTGTTTACGTCCGAGGCGTTAGCCGAGGACGGAATTACTTGCGAGGACATTTAAAAACACTTTTCGTTCGTGGTGAATACAACGGTTTATTTCATACTGCAAGTTTAATGAATTTTAAATAAAAAGTTGTAAATCATTTCAAACTTCATGTCAACAACTGACGTATAATATTAAAGTACTTGAACTTTAAAATGTTACTTTAAAGTACTAGGACTTTAATGTTCCATTTTTTGTACAATAAATAAGTTTTAAAGTACTTGAACTTTAAAATTTTACTTTAAAGTACTAGGATTTTAATGTTCCATTTTTTGTACCATAAATAATCCGAAAAATGTCATTTTTGACATCAGTATGAAATAAACACTTTTAATTTAACGTTAATAATTTGTGCTTGCCTAGAAACCTATTTAGCCCCTGTCAGATACACCAAATGATTTTTACTTAGTCAGCAAATGGCGGTTTTCATTTCAATAAGGTGTTTTATCGGATGTTACCTTTGGCTAAGTGAACAACCTCAAAGCCAGAAATCAACGTTTTTTCTTTAACTTGCGCAAACATTTAATTTTTCAATTTTCAAAATTTCACATACCAAGACACTTAATTTTAAAGTTTTTTAAAGATTTATAATTGGAAAAAGCAATAGAAAATGTTAATTTCTCCTTTATATGTTTTATTATTTAAAGAAAATTAATATTTTTGCATAATTTTTACATTTTTAAAGCCAACCTTTTGGCGATAACTGTATATGTAAATATGAAAATAGACAAGCCAGGCGAGAGAGAAAAGCTGCTCGTTACCATTGAGATTTCAATACAATCAAAATTGCATAATCGGAAGCAAAACGCAAATATGAAGAGACAGTAAAACAAACAAATGGTTCACCTGAGGAAGTGCTGGCACACCGAACTTCCCTCGCGCGAATTAGATCAATTTGCAAATTTTAAAAAATGTATCTACTATGTATATACTATTATTAATGCTGTAAGTATTCGAAAACGTTGCCATTTGGTGCAATCCAAAGAAACGATCTAAATGTTTAAACCTGATTTTACACAATAGGCCCATGAGACAAGAATATCTTGTTGTTGTCAAAAACACACAAAAAAGTTGGGGCAATATTTTCCCTACCCCCCCCCCCCCGGTTTTACCTCTTTTATATCGCCAAGAGTAACTTTATCTTTTTAAGTAGAAAAGGTTTAGTAGGTGTACAAAGTTTCAAATAATTATCCTTGCACGAGACAGACGAAATTAAGAAAACCTCTTTTTCGTCATCCAGGGACCTTGAAACGTGAAGATCTGAAGAAATCTCGGAATGTGATTTTTTCGTGGTTGCAATACTTCCTTCGTTTTTCAGACGAGGAAAGTAAACATGAAGAAGAACACATTAATTTTGAATTCGTCCGAGTTGCAACTTTGTTGCACCTTTTCAAGGAGAAGTTTGAGGTTACACAAACGCCACTATACAGGGTGATTCAAATTAAGTGCGCACCATTGCTATCGTTGTTATTATTAATTTTACAAAGTAGGTTAAATTAGCAAACTAGTAGTGTTTTTGGCACTGATTAACACGGCCGCCCGCCTACAGGCGCAACAGGGAAGGGGCGCCAAAATAGCACTGAAAAAATAATTCTTTCGTACTAATGGGGAAAAAACAAATAAACAAATAGGCAATTTTACAAACAAATTAATTTGTAATTAATTTTAGTCTAAATAATGCTAACTATAATATTCTGACTTGCACCCAATCTGTTCGATACATTTCCTTGTGCATTTTCCAAAGGGAATGTTAGATATTTACCAGTTTGTTACGGCGTTTGTTTTATAACTCTCACCTATATCATTCATAACAATAACAGCCAGTCTTATAAAGACCACTAATCTGATATCAACTTTAATTCGTTGGTAAAATAAACAGGTGCGCATTAAATTTTTTTTACTAATGAATAAAATGTTATAAGAACTAACGTTTTGATGCGCTTTTGTTTATTTTAACAACAAATTAAAGTTAACCTCAGATTAGTGGTCTTTATAAGACCGGTCGTAAAAAGTACTAGCTTTTAGCCCGCCGCATAAGTGGCCTTATTCTAATTTTTTTTTTCATTTTTATAATTGACTGTAATACAGCAGTAACGAGAATAGTATATTACACAACAAGTTTAGAAAAGTAAAGTTTTACTAAACGAATACAGCTTGATTGTGTACGAGCGAGCGAAGCGAGCGAGTAACTTAAAAAGCTATATAAGTTTAGTAAAACTGCTTTTCTTACGAAGTATGTATATGTACTTATTTTTCGCATTTTGTATTAGTATTTATTAACAAACATTTATATAAAAGCATTATACCACATGTTCATTAAAAAAGTCCATGTGGCTGTGGAAATTCAAACATATGCATAATATGTTGGTGGCACTGTAAGTCTATGTCAAATTTGAGGTTATCAGGTTAGGTTTTCCGTCAGTTTTAACACAGACTGACGTAAAACCTAACCTGCTAACTTCGAATTTGACAGTGACATTACCATATAGTAGTGTCATTTCTATGCATCAAAGTGTCACTTTATTAAACTATTTTGAATTTAGTAAAATAGCACATTATTATACAAAATGCGAAAAACAATCTTAAATTTTTATAAACTGTAAGAGTTGGTCTGCTGGTTGCACATATTACACATACATTCAGTGATTTGGGCTCATCGCTGGTACAGTGGCCCATTGCAACCATCAGCGGAACAGCACAGATCGATTTCCAGAGCTTTGTTCTGCTACTATAGCATTTTTCGCTACAATCACTTGCCCGCTAGAATTTGTCCAATTTAAAACACTTCTGCGACCCTATACGGTGGCAGATTTTTATTTAAAAAAAAATTATAGAAATCGGCTTGATGCAAAGCTTATACTAGATGCCGATAGAAAAAGTTTCGAGTTTTAAATACAGTGGGGAAATAAAGTAACTGATAAATTTATTAACTTTGTTAATATTAATTTTTATGAAAAAATCTTGAAGAGGTATAGTGATTTTAATTATAGGACTTACATTACAACCACCTTTATGTTGCTACGTCATTTGTTTTAAAAGTTATGGTGTAATAGATTTTTTTTAAATGACAACCTGTTTTTTATTATTGAATTTGGTAGTACTTTCTATGTTGCTTTCAATTATATAAAATTTTCAATATTACATCTGAAAAAAATCGAAAAAAATGGTCTTAAAGTTTAAATACTAAAAACCAATGAAATGAGCAAAATAAATTTAGTTACCTACGTTTCACGAAAAGTCGTTGACGGCACATTCGTTTTTATTGAAATTAAAAAAAAACAATTGAAAAACCACTAAAACTCCATTCAAAGTTAATCCACCGGTAACTAGATTTATTTTGCTCACTTTATTGGTTTTTAATATGTATTTAAATTTTAAAACCATTTTTCTCGATTTTTTTTAGATATAACATTGAAACATTGAAAATTTTATATCATTGAAAACAGCATAAAAAGTACTACCAAAATCAATAATACAAAATATAGGTTGGTATTTAAAAAAAAGTCGACGACGTTATATCATGAAAAACAGATTACATAAGAAACTGAAAATCAGCTGAACATATTCTCTATGGTCAAAATCGCTACACCTTTCGAGATGTTTTCATAAAAATGAATAACAACGAAGTTAACGAATTTATCCGTTACTTTATTTCCACATTGTATATTGATTACTTCAAGACGGGGTGACAGTGTGGCTGCGAGTATAGAACCTTATTCTATGTTTATATACGCATAATGCAATTATTTGTTCATATTGTATTATTTTAACATATTGACATGTCTAGCTTTTCTAATTAAAATAATCTTTGCATTTTTAAAATTGAGCTGTACATAACAGAATTACAAAAGAAACTGTTTTCAACGTCTTTAATACAGAAAGCGCGCTGCAAGAAAACCAACTTTTGCTAGATCGAATTATGGTTAAGAGTCTTCAAAATTATCTACAAAATAGGTAAAAAATACCTTAATGCTGCTAATAATACTGAAATACTTAGTGTTAATGCGAATTATGTGAATTTGGAAATTTAAAAAACCATTGCAGCCAGTGGGATTCTAACTCGCGTTCACTGATAAATACGTATCCTTATCGTTGCGTTATAAATGACGCAGAGGCGTTCCGAGTGTGGGCGAAATGCGCCCGATCGGTACCAATGTATGGATTTATAAAAAGTGCTACAGACTACATAATAATATGTATTTTTTAAATTAGAATTGTGTTTTATAATCTTGTTTTCTATTCTTATTTTATTTGTGTTTTATTTTGCTATTTAACATGTAGTTGTTTCTTTTTAGAACTTTGGAATTAAAAATGTTGGATTTATTTTTGAATACCTATCTGTCTGTTTTACTGAAGGGCGCAAAAAGGTAGGCTTGCCTACAATAAAAGTTTGCCTAGTTACGGCCCTGCTGATTAATATGCAATTAATAAAAACACAATCGAATAACGAGTTTGCGACAAAATTAAAAACTTTTAGTATATATTTCAAAAGCTTGAAATAAAAATTAATTTGTGATATAAAAGTCTTAAAATGAATATTCAAGAAGTTAGGGGAGATTTTAGTTTACCTATATCAACAATACACCTTACTTACGAAAAATTCATAATAGGCTGCTACTAAAAACAAAAACAATAACGTAAACATCAGAACTGTCAAAATAAATTTGTCGTACGTTTGATTGTCGAAAGTAATTAATGTTGTTTATTTATTTCAATTAAAAACTTCAAACAAGCCTCTGCAATGAATTTTTACAGTACAATAATGTATGTATTTATCTATAAACTGAAACTTGCGATAACTTCTTTAGTATTCATTTTAAGACAATAGTGTATTAAGACTTTTACATCACAAATTCATTTTTATTTCAAGTTTTTGAAAAATATACAAAGTGTTTCATTTAAAAAATATATTTTTTAATTTTGTCGCCAACGAGTTATTCGATTGTTTTGTTATTAATTGCATAGTAATCAGCACCGAAAACACTACTAGTTTGCTAATTTAACCTACTTTGTAAAATCAATAATAACAAAGATAGCAATGGTGCGCACTTAATTTGAATCGCCCTGTATAATTATTGTTTATCAAAACTGTGATATTTGATAAATTAATGATACACGTACGTTTACTAACTAAAATATTTTGCAGTATTTTTAAATAATAGTTATTAATTGACCCACATAGTGCTACCGATCGACGTGATCATAAATATGTCAAAACAACAAACACTCTGAAATTAGAATATAGTAAGTTGTGATGGTGCAAAAATAAGGGCGTCAATCTCCGCCCGCATTTAGAATGCGACCCGCAGGTTTGTTGGTTTGTCAATGCAAATTCAATTGCTCCCTCTGCTAGTGCTTTTATTTTGTTCCGGGCATTCATTATCTGCTACTGTTTTTCACATTAGGCAGGCGTAGAACAGGTAAGTTACATTTTTCTGTGCGAAAGGGTCGTGTCACCACTGACACACAAATAGAATTGATTTCAGCTTCCTAAAGAAAACATTAGAGTTATTATATGAATCTCAAACAGGTGATGCAATAAAAGAGCGTTCGCAGTATCGTGGAATTTCGAGTCACTTCTAATATTTTACCTAATAACGTATCTTGCGCACGTGTCAAGACGACAGATGTGCAAAGATCAAAAGAAGGTTAATCAGGAGAATACGAAGGAAGGGTCCGTGCTATTCGTCTTTGATAGCAAGGGCCCCTCTTTAGATGCCAAGCAGCTGCATGTTCGGATTCTGAAAAGAACTAATTCTTCGTAGTTCCCTGTCCTTGATATACGGTTCCTTGGCTCCGGTTTTCAGCTTGCGAAGATAAAATATTGCGCCATATTTGAACTGGATCATGAGAAGCGTTCATAATGAACTTACAATCACGTTGCTCTCGGCATTGTTGTCTTACGCATTATCTTGGTTTATATTCATCCAAGACGTTATGCGAATGAAGCGTAGAATTCGCTGCCTGGTGTTCTCACAGAGATTTCAAAGTCAAGACGGCCATCTATAAAATAATCCAAAACACCTTATTTCGGAATTAAATGTAGGTGTTAAAACTCAATTTATAGGATGAGTACAAGTTTATTAATTTCACAGAAACATGTGTGGAACTGCTAATATACATTATTGTATACATGCTCCCTATTATGCAATAATTTCATATTTTCGTTATTATTTATGATATTTATATTAATTTAAATCTACCAATTGCCCAAATGTAAAAACACGAGTTTAAGCATTGCAAGTTTAGATTAGATAACTCAGTACATTGTAAAAAACCTTTGAACAGCTGTCCTAAAAAGTTATTCTTCGAATAGTGACTAAAATTGTAAATAGATGTTGGAGAAGTAAATGTAACATGTATTACCAATTTACTTCCAATATAACTTGAATGTTACCACCCAAACGGGGTAAGTATTTTAAGTACCGACAAAAAGTCAAATATCCTCAGTCAATAAGGGTTTTCATAATTTAAATTTAATTTTTGGTCATAATACTTTTTACTTTGCTAGAATCGTTAGCTTTGTTAAATACACTAAACTAAAATATGATCAAAAATTATTTTCATCTAGTATGGCCATGGAATAGTTCCTAATTTATGAATGCAACTAGATTTATACTTAATGTCAAAATTTTACGTTTGCATTCATAAATTAGGAAGTATTCCATGCCCATACTAGATGAAAATTATTTTTGATCATACTATATTTAGGTATCCCCAAACATAAAAATCCACAGAGATATAGTTAAAAAAACGAGAAAGCCTGGTCAACAACAATGATCGAAAAGTGTAGAATTATGAGAAACACTCTTCCAAAAATATTAATTTTGCTTCATATTTATATTGTCGTCAGCCTTATTGCTAATGTTAACATATTCACTACAGGAATATCAGCGTCTTTTTGAGAATAGATTTATGCTTTAAGACCCCACGGTTGCCAAATCAAGAGGGTTTGGCGCAAAATTATTATTGCAATTGTAGTATATAGATATCGAACCCACATTTTCTAGTTTAAAAAAGACCCTTCCTCTGAGCCAGCTCTTGCATCAAATTTATATACAGGGTCCGCCAACGATGAGGGGGTGGAAGATATTTCTATAACTATGAGAGTTACATAAATATTGAGTATATAAAAGTTGTAGGTACTAAGGTGGTGAATATTACTGAAATAGGTTTGGGCTCAAAAAATTGTGGCGAATCAAAGTTACCTTTTTTTAATGGAATGTCTTATATTTGGGCAGCTTAAAAGATTTGTATTAAAATAATAATTATTTTGATAAAAAGTTGTGTGGGTGTAAGGTCAGTTGTTTTGGAGATATTAACGATTTTATGCAAAAGTGCTCAACTTCAGGCGACTGCTGTAAGTAACAGAAAGGCATTGGATAAAGGAAAATGTTACCAAAAAATTATGTTTTTCGTGAAATACCTTTAGAGTGTAAAATGGTGACCCAGAATAACACTAATACCTACAATTAGCGCTATACAGGGTGCTCAAAATTTGCAACTGTAATGATTTCGATTTTCTCAAATGGAACACCTTGAATATTTTGTTTGATATGTTACTTCATACCTGTAAATTCAACTGTTTTTGAGATATGCGTGTTTGTACATAAAAAACAAAAGCCAATACACCAAAATCCTGTAACGTAATTACGCTAAATGTTAAAAAAGTCCTTCCCTGCTCTGAGTATTAAAGCCACACAGAGAACTCATAATCTGCAAATAGAATTATTTCCATTTGTTTAAATAGAACACCCTGTACATCCCTATATTTTTCAAAAGTAGTTTTAATGAGCTTTCTTCTGACATTTCACTTCCTAGCCCTAAATTTAATCGTTTTTCAGATTTAATTTTCTTCAGCTTTTTTCGTTTTTCCGTATTTGTTATTTCTAGTTTTGAGTAGTGGCAGGATTTTTGTTTTATAAACTTGGTTTTATCTTTTGGTTAGAGAGATCAAGAGTTTAAATCATCATTTTAATGGCGTTTGTTTGTTATCCCTTGAAATATAAAGCATCATAAGGGGCTTAAATGGTTTTGTATGTTAAAATACGCATATCTCAAAAACAGTTGAATTTACAGGTATGAAGCAACATATCAAATGAAAGCCAAGTAAAAAGGCTTTTAAAAATTAGACAAATATACAGGGCGTTCCATTTGAAAAAATTCTAAATTATTAAATTTACAAATGTTGAGCACTCTGTAAATGCCTAACACCCAGATCCAATATTTTACACTCGAAAAGTAGTTCACAAAAAAACATAATTTTTTGGTAAGGTTTTCCTGCATTCAATGGTTTTCTGTTACTTACCGCAGCCGCCTGAGGTTCAGATTCTTTTCTGTATAAAATCGTCAATATCTCCAAACCCGATTGACGTTAGACCCATACAACGTTATATCAAATGCAAAACTTTTAAGCTACCCAAATATAAGGCATTCCATTAAAAAATAAGTAATTTGATTCGAGACACTTTTTTGAGCCACCCTGTATAATCAGAACTATCTTAGTAATGTGCACCACCTTAGTACCTACAACTTTTATATACTTAATATTTATGTCACTCTCATAGTTTTAGAAATATCATCCACCCCCGCATCGTTGCCGGACCCTGTATATATAGTAGTAAGTGCAATGTCATGATCAAATATTTATTTAAATTATAGAAACAACAATTATAGCTTTGAGAAGGAGCATATAGTATAATTCCGACATTTTGATGTATTCTTCTCTTTATTACAGGGCATTAATAGGTCTATTTTTATGACATTTTACTTTGCTATAAATCTGATTATAAACCTGGAACATATTATATGTATAATCCAAAACGCTTTAATATGATTAAACATGTAAATCAAGGAGTTAGAATTTAAGTAATGCATAAATTTTATAACGCCTTTAATTTTCGCTTTCAGAAAAAATTCAAAATAATGTAGCTATTCAAATTGCAGTGACTATATTCAAGTCATTTTCAGATTTCTATATCATGGGTTTTAAATGACAGCCTAATTTGTTTTTATTTATTTCGGTAGCAAGTTTTAATCTGTTTTCAACGCTATAAAACTTTAAATAGGTTACATTAGAAGAAATATAGAAAAAAGTTCATATAGGAAAAGATACACGAAATTAACAAAGTAACCTGGATTTAAAACAAAAAACTTAGTAGTAGTTGTTTCTTGGCTTGGACAATAACTTCCCTAGTGGGATTTAGATAAATTTGCAAATTAAAAAGATGTAGTTCGTTGGGATTCGAACTCCGCGCTCCCAGGCGAATATTTGACGGGGTCGCTCAAATTCGAAGAATTTCTGCTGCGTTATAAAGATATAAATTATTCTGTCCTATTTCTGATGTTTACCCTGTATCTGTTAGATCTCATTTTCGCCAATGAGAAAGTCACACTACATATTTTGAAAAATCAAAGCCAACTAGGGGTAAAAATGTCTTAATGTTTCTAATAATACTGTAGCATTAAAGGAACCACTCGGTAATTCAAACTAATCAAGTTGAAAGCAATACAAATTGAAAAGTGGACAGAGAATTGTCATGAAAGGCACGTTTCTTGGAATACAAACCTTATGTATTAAAGTTCAACTGAACCGCACGAATGCTGTTTACTACGTTTTAGTCAGGATCTGCTTGCAAATCATTTGTATGTATTTTATTTCTCATAATTATATTGCGCTGATTGGTTATACGTGAATAATGTCATTTATAATCACTAAAAAAACAATTTAAATATTTATTTGTGAACAGAAACAAAACCATTAAAAGTAAGTATGTACTTCATGTTCTACATGTATTTATTATAACTTAAGGGCGAATAAAAACATAGAAATAAGGCAGTGCTTTTCTCATAAAGCAGCTATAAGCACAAGAAAATTCAAGAAAAAAACTGTAAACTGTTTTACTCTGAACGTCCCATGCAAGTGACTCTAAACAATTTTAAAAATAAAAGGAAAATATGGCTAAAAATATGGTAACAAGCCCAATAATATTGATACAATAAAACGAAACACTTGGATATACGAATTACAACAATTATCAATTTAAAAATATTACCGGCGGTGGGATTAGATCTACATCACCTGCGTATGCGATTATTGTAACCGCATCAATATGTTACAGTAGGCCATGCAGCCCCGCTGGTACAGGTGCGACGCGCGGCTGTATTTAACAGAACGGTCTTATTATTGAAACGTTTTGACACATTTGTGACATTATCCAGTATCTATTCAGTCCTGTTTGCGTCAAGTGTAAAGCCTGACCTATGTGCAAATTATTACTTTCATCTATTTCTCAGTTAACGCAAAAATAAACAAATAGTATATTATACAAAGAGGTAGCGAAGCGCAGTATTATAACCTGAGCGCATATTAGATACTGAGCGCGCAGCGCGAAGTTTCTAAAGCGCGAAGGTTATAAGACGATTCGCTACCGTGGTGTATATACTATTTTTTGCACTACCAAACGGCTAATACCTAAATTCCAAAAAAAATTCGAAAATCGTACGACACTCATTAATGACCAATAGAAAAATTAGTTTCATGTCAGGTAGACATGTAACTTTCATGCAAAATATCATCATCCTCCAACAAATAGTTTTGAGTTATACCGCCAACAGGCAGACAGACAGGCGGAATTGAGAAAACCTGTTTTTCGTCATCTAGAGACCCTGAAACGTGAAGAAATCTCATCGGTTTTTTGTTTTAATCCCAAGTAACTATTCTTCTAATGTAACCTATTCAATATTTTATATCATTAAACACAGATTAAAAATTGCCAGCATTTAAATAAAATAGTGAAGCCGTCATCACATTTAAAACAATTGATATAAAAATCTAAAAATTACTTTAAGATATGTGCTGTAATTTGAACCGAATTTATGCGTTACTTAATTTCCACTCTGTATATTTCCTTTTCGTTTTTAACTCCCACACTATATCGTACTACTTAATTGTTCATAGAATTTATTCTTGATTTTTAAATTGTTTGTTTAACTTTTATGCACCACTATAAAAACACCCCTATTTTAGCGCTCGAATACTTGTTTGTTTGTTTGTTATGGACAAGGTCTAGGCATGCAGAGTACCAGGTATCTTAGACACCGACTAGTCAAAGTCCTACTTAGAATTTTTCCGAGATTAAGGAATTCCAACCCTAGCAAGGGATCTTTTACATACTACATATCGTAGTAACATGGGACCCACGGTTTTACATCACTTCCGAATGATGGCATTTTGTAGAGGTTTCTATCCACATTATTTTTAGAAACTTCACCGGGGCCGGGAATCGAACTCTCGACCCTTAGATCAGTAGTCAGGATGCTTACCAATGAGCTAGCAGCCCCGGCTCTCGAATACTTACTAACACCGTTGTAGATATGAAAGTAGTCGCTCACCCTCTTACTCCCTTTTCCTTTCTTTGCAGTTTCTGTGAGTACACATATATGGATTTCCATTTTTTAAGTGATCGAAGACTTTTTTACTTATTTCTAATTCTCTGTATGTTTCAGGTTGGCCAAACTTATAGTCTTTTTTCTAAGCGTTCGTCGTATTTTAAATCCATCCTGATATCGAGGCGTTTTGTCGAAACCGTTTGCATCTTCAAATGTTTATAAACAACGAGTTGCTAATCCGTCCCTGACCTGGAGGACCGCGGGTGGTTACCCACCTACCCGACCGCAAGACTGGCGAGGAAATTCCCCATCCTCTATCTAGAGAAGTGCCTTCTAGGGGTTATAGGCTCTTCCCTAAGATAAAAAAAGTTTAAAAAGACGTAGATTTTCTTCCAACGAAAAGGTAATAAAAGCTGTGTAGGGTTGGTTTGCAGAGCAAAAAGAAATTTTTTTAAGGTTTTTTTGAGTTTCAGATTTTTGTTGCTTCTATAGTAAGACCAAGACATATCAATACACCATTGTAATTGATTCAGCGTTTCTCATTAACTTATTTTTAACCATCGTTACTAGTACCATATGATCGAACACATTCATTCCCTAGAGGGCTGTGGAGTTGACATTAGTAATACAATTTTATCCGATACAAACAATTTTACGGCCCTCTAGAGGATAAAAATATTACTAATACTGTTCTTACAAGTTACATCTCTATCGAAAATTGGATGGACACTGAAACTAATATTAAACAAACAAATAACATATTTTTGATTTATTGGTATTTGATCTGTGATTGTTATCAAGCTTTGGTTGAGATTTTACTTCGGCGCATAAGATATACATCTTCGGGATGATTAAGAAAAATTTAGTGTTGTTGAAATACCATGTCTTGGTCAGCTCTCCAGGTTATCGCATAATTGCAGTATTTTACTCTTAATCAATATACACAGTGTTTTATGACGTACGGAGGATAATGAAAGCGTAGCTAAAGGGGACAAAAATAAAGTTATTTTCTTAATATACCGCTGGTACTAATGAGAAAAAATTGGAAAGAACATCATTGCGTTTTCGTTTCCGTCGAAACATATTTCTT
Source organism: Agriotes lineatus (assembly GCA_940337035.1). Taxonomy (NCBI): domain Eukaryota; kingdom Metazoa; phylum Arthropoda; class Insecta; order Coleoptera; family Elateridae; genus Agriotes; species Agriotes lineatus. Next base: position 69,098 of record CALNHX010002140.1, on the reverse strand, counting down.
ACAACACCGATAATTTGCTGTTAAGGTAGTTTAATTTTAAATTATACGAAAACACAGTAAAAATAAGATTATTTTATAAATTACAATTTTATCATTAAATAAGCTACAAACAATTTATCATAACAAAAACTTTCACATTAGGTGTTCGAAATGCTGACCCTGCATTTCAACGAACTGCATAACTGCTCTGCTGTAGAGGTGATACGACGGCGCAATTCGTCGATTGTATAAAACATCGATGGCTATATCAATTCTTTCATAAAACCCCATAAGAAAAAGTCTACTGGATTGAGATCTGAACCGCTTGAGCGCCATGAATGAATCCACCCCGACCGATCCATCTTTGCGGAAAGATGGTATCGAGGTCATATCGAACAGCGTAATTAAAATGTCAAAGACAGCCGTCATGCATAAACCACATGGTACGCACATCCAAAGGAACATCTTCGAGAAGCTCTAGCAGAACTTCTTGTAAAAAAATAGCTATTAAGGCATGCTGATAATTTGTAAGGTCCTGTTAAGGTGTTGTTCAAAATACCAGCCCATATATTCAAACTAAAACGCTGCTAAGAGCTACTCTGGCGAATCGCGTGCGAATTTTGATTAGCCCATATGTGAGAATTGTGGAAGTTAAGAACACTATTCCTAATAAAACAACATTCATCGGTCACCAGTACTTGTATTGGAAATTATGCTTCCTCATTAGTTCCATTTAGCAGCCCTTAAAAACTGGGTCCGCAGCGGCTAATTCGTAAGAGTAAGTCCTGGCACCTTTTGCAGATGATAGAGATACAAACCATTGCTGCTCATTGTGTGGCAAAGCAAAGGATGGAGCAACTTCAACTTGGTGGGAAATTTGCCGTGTACTTGTAGTTAGATCAGCATCAACCACTCCTAAAAATGTTTCCTCCACATACACCCCATGTTTATTTATTCTGCCACCGCCATGACCTTTCTTAAGTTGTATATTTCAAGTCTCTCTTCGGCTTTGGATTACTCGAAGAAAAGCGTTTTCGAAAGGCGTTTGACGCTTTGAAAATCTTTCCGAATACATGCGTCTTGCACGTGCAGCGATTTCTTCAGCAGCTCCATACATAATAATAATATCTACATATTCTTTGTTACTGTAGTTAGCCATTTAAGTGGAATTAAACACGTAAGCTGATGTATATTAGTTTTGACGTTTAAATGAATTAACACCAGTTATTTTGAAGGATATAGATACAAACTCAAGGTTTACCTAATGTGCCAACATATCCAAGACATACTTTTTTGGTGCCATGTCTTTCTCAAGCAAAATAATGTATACGTATTCATTTTTGCTATAATTGCGCTGCCAACCCTGAAGCAAAAGTACCAAAATTTAAATTGTCAAGATGTTATATGTCATGATAGAAATGTCAGTATGGACAGTAAGGAATAATGTATTTTCAATTCATTTCAAACAAATCCGGTATAACCAAATAACTACTTTTCATCTTTTGATAAAAGCTATGTTTATGTTAGAATTGCTAACGCTTTTTTAACACTACTTGGCCTACCTGTGGTAGGCAATGCATGTTAAGAATGAAAAGAAATATGTAATTTGAATTTAGAAAGAAATGCAGATTGTAAAATTTTATGTATGTAACTTACCGATGAAATGAGACAGAAAAATCACTTTTCTGTGGGGCACCATACACAAAACACTTCAGCATCATGACTATAATTTGCAAGTAGTGTTTTTCACAACAAATGTTTCTCAAAGAAAAAGACGAATGTAATTTTGAAAAAAATCACTTCATGCAATGTAATAACTTGATTGAATAAATATTGGAGTCTGACATTGCATGTGTCAAGGTGCAATAATCAAGGGTAATACCACAAGCAGTGGATACATTTTTGACAAATATTTGGTCGTTTCCATGTAAATTATTGCGTTTAAATTTCACGATACAAAATCACATCAAAAATGTCACGAGCCGAAGGCGAGTGACATTTAAATGTGATTTTGTTGAGTGAAATTTGCAATAATTTCTATGGAAATGGCAAAATATTTAAAAAAAAAAAATATTTACTTCGAGTGGTATTTGGGACGACTATTTAACAATATTAATACATAACGATTAACTTTATTGAAAAATAATCCAACAATTAATATAATTATTCATTCCCAATTAAATTCAGTGGAATACTTCCAAAACACAGCATTTTAAAATTTTTAAAACAAGCCACACAGTTTGTTGGGGTTTAGTGTTACGTAACCTAGCGATATCACTAAGGACAGAACATCGTTGCTAAGCGATACTTCGCAACAAGGCTATTTATTTTTTGAGTACGTACATTGTTTTGTGAATATTTTGCATGGTGCCCAATATTCAGTGATATACTGCTGTTATTGGTTGAAAAAAGCAAATGTCTGCAATGTGATTGGCTTATATGTTATAGTGTTGAATAGTCAACAACATATGTTTTTTAAAACAAAAAGAAACTTTGCTGTGTTCCATATATAGGGTGCTGTGCTCGCAATTGCAACAAGGATAGAGTATATTCGTATGCTGTATTACCGAAGAAGATAACACGAAAAAGGCATGTTACATATATTGGCACAAACCCGTATGTAATACAGGGTGTCAGGAAAGTCAACCGTGTCACTTCTGGAGATGTTATAGGGGACGCTATATGGAGTCGAAAAGTACTAATCCATTTTTGGCTTAGAAGCATAGTTTTCGTAAAAACGAATGTTGAAAATTAAAAAGAAAAAGTTGAAAACTGCTGTATCTTGCCTTAAATTGGAGGCTTGACGCAGTGTCCTGAGATAGGCTGGGAAAACAATTGTCACATGTGCCGTCTACATACATAATTTATTAGCTTTTAGAACACTTTTAAAACGGAGTTTGATAATTTTAAATCCAACAATGAAGAGAAAATATCGACGTACTCACAGACCCAACATCACCAGAACACCATACACAAAAAACATAGCATACTCCTGCACGGTGTATATTTTTACTACAAAAGTCAAACACGCAATTATTTATTACATTAACATTAATTGACAAAAAACATCAAAAACACAAAAACACAGTATGTACCATACAGCGGTTCACAAAATTTGCGGTACGATTTTCAACAGTGAATTCTGAAGAAATTATGCTTCTAAGCCAAAAATGGATTAGGACTTTTTGACTACATAGAGCGTCCCCTAGCATCTCCAGAAGTGACAAGGTTGACTTTTCTGACACCCTGTATATTAATGCTGTATTTGTATATAATTATATTCTTCAAAATCACTGATTAACACTCAAACAAATTTCTATTGCTACTTGTTTTTTTAGTTATTATTAAATAGTCAGCGGTTCTCAATCACTGAACCTCAATTTTTGAGAATTTAAAAGAAAAATTTAAATAGCCGTAATTTTTATGTTATTTCTTTTTTATTAATTTTTTAGCTCAACGTTGTTTATTTAACTCTCAAATATTCCCTGCTTGAACTTAAAACGCAAGTTATTACCTCAGTTTGTAAAGAATGCTCGCTAATTTATTCAACTTTAACTTTGCTGTAACTGTGTCGGTGTTAAGTTTTGGTCAGAAGTTTATTAAGAAAATAACTTTATTTTGGTCTATTCTAGCTACCCTCTTAGTCTCCTCCGTACATTATGAAACACCCTGTATAAATCACTACCACCGGCCACTCTTTCGGGAAATTAATATGAAGTTAACTTGTTTTTAAGCAGAATTGCACTTTTATATTACTGAATATGTATTGTAAAAATGTTGGAGGAATTTGCGAAAATTTAAAAAATTATCTGCATTTAATTTAAATACAACATAAAGCAATAAGCATGGATTTCTGAATTCCTATTAATCACATGCATTATCTTATTTTCGGATGCAATAGAGGCTACAATCGTATTAAATAAATACTGGGCTATTCGCTTGCTTACTGATCATTTATAATCCGGTTAATATTGCAATACCTCAGAAATGCTTGTCTACGTGCAGATAAACATATCGCATACACGTCCTTCAAACAGCAGTTGTAGTAGGCAATCATTTGGACATGTAAAGGGCTAGAACTCAGCTCAAGGCGATTGCTGCAGAATATAGACTCACACACATGAGAAATGTAGAGAGATGTGCTATCCTGATTTATCCCGAGGGAAGATAACCGAGCAAACCAGTTTCTCAGGTGAATTTGTGTTGGGGAAAATCCCATGCGAACATGAATACACAAGGTCCGTTAACATTGCATAACGTTCCCCAAGAACAACAGCAAACACCGTTTATAAACCCTTTTTCGGGAAGGATGGGAACATAACGGCAATACTTTCCCAAGTATTGTGTCAAGCTTAAGCAACGCAATGATAACGGTTTGCTACAAAAATCAATAGTGGCGTATTTATATGAGCTCAATGTTATTAGAAATTAAATTGTTACTTCAATAACTCGTATACGCCCGTATTAAATTGCAGTAGGTTTTGTTTTCTTCTATAGAATTTCTCTCAAATTGCAAAAGGATGAAGAATGGAATTTTTATTATATTTCTTATTTGCTGCATCGCTCGCTCATATTAGAAATTGTGACATATCAAAACCGGCGCCGTAGGAATTTGGAGAACGCTCGAAATTATCGTAATACAATATTGTATTAGTAACGGAGTACGATAAATAATTGTCGTGCTTGTGAAAACCTGACAAAATAACAAATGAATTTAACCAAGTTTGGATTTAAATGAATCTGTTTTGAGTTTGTTTCGTGTAAAAAGTGAAATATTTGCCGCTACCTTAACTTCGCCGAATCTGCTTCAAGTTTGACTTTTAAAAAATATTACAAGAAAAGATTATTTTGCAATTTATGGTTTTGCCAATGCTAATTTTTAACAAGTTTGGGAATTTTTTGAAGCTAAAGAAATGTTATTAAACAAGTCGCCATTGGACACCAAAAATCTATGGATATCATAATTTATGATAACAGTGCACATTTTGAAATCACGTTGATCAAAATGTCTTAAAAATTTGAAATCCGAATGGCAATTTATCAGTTGGTTGGACGAATGCCTATTAGCGCGATATTGTTAACATCTTGAGGAACCAAAATATGTTAGTTTCAATAATTTATCGAACTATAGGAGAATACCATGAGTAAATTTACTTAAAAGTCAAAGTCACGAAATTTGTCTACACGAGTTGTCAACAAAATGGTAAGAAGAACCAAAGACAGGGTAAAATTTGACTTCGAGGTTCGGTCCACGTTTTCATGTTTCAGACAGGACTGTGCATCGACAACTACATCGTTTGTGACTTTACTACTACAAAAATATGACGATGAACTTATAATGAGTATTTATTAGGTCTACATTTTAGAAATATGTTAAAACGCGATCCTCGTATGGGAGAAATGCCACAAATTCACATTTTTTTATGGAGTACTTTGCATTTTTTTACCATAGCATCAGGGATGACGTTTCACCTAATGTGCCGTTTCTGAAATTCTTATCAATAGTGTAGAAGTTATTTTTTTTTGCGAAAAATGGCCCTTGCGGGCCTATTAAAAACATATGCAGTCTTGTTTTTCAGAATTCAGAAAAACATTGTAGCCCACTAGGCAAGAGATTCTAATTTATGCTGACACGAGTGAAACTCGACTTTGTTATACGGGGTGAACTTTATAACTTTTCTATTTTTGAGAATTGTAGTCATCACTTTTTTAAAAGGAGCATCCTGTATGCTTTTACATCGTCCGACTGCTTTTTAAATTCTCCTTAAATTTTATTAAAAGTGCATGTACTACCTTTACCAAAAAAAATGAGTAGTTTTGAAGATAATTTGCGTTCTCTTTCCAATCGCAAATAAAATTGTTTAGTGCTTATTATAAAAAAGATTCATAGAAAATATCGTTTAATACAACAACGGTAATTTACATCTGTTTAATTGGATCACCCTTCTAGAAGATATAGGAAGCCGGATAGCTTGATCACTCAAAATAAATATGGGCAAAACGGAATATATGATGATTGGTGGGAAAGGAAGTTTCGTACAGATAAATGGAATAAAATTAAGTTATATCATAGTTGTAAGGATTTGAGCGTAACAGATAACTAGGAGTACAAAAAACTGATTTATAAACCAATTATTGTGAGTTTCCGTATTCACGGAGAAACGTTTCCAAAAAACACTACTGTAAAATTAATACATCCAAATCTGCTTTTCTACTTTTTGGCAAAATAAAATCTAAAACTGCGTCACTTGATTCCATTAAAATCTACATAGGCGATGAATTAACTCCAGTTGTTAATTTTACCAGAAATCTGGGACTTACTCGTAAGTAGTTGATTCAGAGAGATGTAGGAGAACTCAGTTCTATACAATAGTAGGAGCAATCTAAATATTACGTTAAGGTTAATCCATCGTCACCCTCTAGTATCATAAACATTTAATTTTTATGATGTAGTTTATGTTAAGGCTAATCCATCGTCACCCTCTAGTATCATAAACATTTAATTTTTATGATGTAGTTTATGCTTCTTGCCTCGATGTCTCCGATATTTCCAGGGTACAAAAACTACAAAATGGTTGTCTCAGGTTTATCTATGGTATTAGGCGTAGAGAGCATATTTCTCATGCCCTTTCAAAAGTTAGCTGGCTTAATATGTACACACCCGACGATTTTTACATTCATTATAGTTATTCCATAAAATTATAAACACTAAACTACCAGGATATTTATTTGAGAGCTTAACATCTTACTAATATACATACCTTAAATTCGTTTTCCAGGTTTGCTTACCTCCACGTCATAAAAATGAGATTTAGAAACGTTAAATTTTTTATAATATCTACAACATATACCCTGTGGCTTTTTTATCACGTTACAGCATGTAGGCAAGAGAATGTACATGTCATCATTGAAACTCAAGAATTAATTAGCCGGTCTCGGTAGCTCAGTATTCTGGCTATTGATCTAAGGGTCGAGAGTTCGATTCCTTGTCCCGGTGAGGTTTTTAAAAATTAAAAATGCGGATAAAGACCTCGATAAAATTCCATCATTCGAAAGTAATGTAAAGCTGTGGATGTAGCATGTAAGAAATCCCTTCCTAGGGTTGGAACCCCTTAATCTTGGTAAAATTCTAGGTAGGGTTTTGAACATATGACCACAGCAGTCGGTGTTTGAGGTACCTGGTACTTCCCATGTCTAGACCATGTCCATAACAAACAAACAAACAAAAATTCATTTGGAAATCAAAGACGTTATGGGCAAATCAAGTGTCAAAGTAATTGCCAAATTTAAGTAAGTATCCCGACGTTTGTAATTTTAGGGTTTGTGCTAGAAATGCAATATATTTAAGCGGTTGGAGCGGAATTTGCGCCAATATGAAAGCTTCTCTAAACCAAAAATTAGAGGAAGGCATGTTGTTACTACAGAAACTGTTGCAGCAGTGATTGAGATAATCACAAACAAGCTCCGTACTAGTCATAAGGAAATTGCAAGAACTTTAGGTATAATCAATAATTCCGTATTTCAGATTTTAAAGGCTAGCACGTTCCATTCATATCATGAGATGCTAGTACAACATTTGACTGAGGAAGACTATCCACCTAGAATACGTTTCTGCAAACTTGTAAGAAATAAATTAGCTGACAACCCAAACTTCCTAAGGCCGGTGTTATTTTCTGATGAAGCCACCTTCAACAATACTAATTATGCTGTAAATAGACACAATTCTCACTATTATTCTGAAAAAAATTCGAACTGTAATGTGTGGTGTGGCACAGTGGATGATTTTATACTGGGTATCCACTTTTTTAAGATCACTTGAATCTTGAAATGTATCTCAGTTTGTAGAAAAATAATCACCGCCACTATTAGAGGAACTACCTGTGAATTTAAGGCAACACATGTTGTTCCAAACTGATAGATCCCCTGCTCATTTCTACAGACGCGTGAGATGCCATTTACATAGCACATTTAATAACAGGGTAATTGCAAAAGCTGCAGTGCACCCCTCGGCTAGCTCGTGTTAAAAACATGTTAAAAATAATTGATTTGTGTGAATTTGTGCAATTTGGACAACGGTTTGAGCATATTTTGAGCCACTAATATTAGTTGTATTATTCGATTCATATTTATTTTGATAGTTATTGCAGAATAAAATAAAACTTATTAAGTATAAAACGTCTTATTTCATCCAGTTGTGTGCGGCTACGGCAACTATGATATTAGTTTATTTATTCAACACCTCTCAATAAACCATCCATAGCTACAGCCAGTTTAACAATGGCAATATCAATATTACACACAAGTGCCTTTTTGATTTCCACAACTCAATAGTGAGTTCTGGTTCACTCAATAATGTATAATGTTATCTGTGTTCTGATGTCACCTGGCACCCGCACGAGAAAATTATCCCACACGTGGACCAAACTTATTCTCTAGTGGATAATCTCCACATAACACTACTTGTAAGGTAAATAACTATTATACTCTTATCAAAATTTTAAGACACTCGTGAAAAATCTGTAAAGGGTTTTACTCAGAACTTTCCTCGCCAGTGGACGTACCACACTAAATAATTTTAAAAATGGAAGGCAACTAAGAGTAAAACATATCTTCAAGTTTCTAATAATACTGAAACAATAGAAGGAAACACTTGGTACTGCAAATTACATCAATTTCTAAATAAAAAATATTACCGGTGATAGAATTCGAACTTCACCGCCTGCGAACGAGACTGCCCATTCGATTTCTTTGTTCGGCGTTAGCCCACAAGGGAAGCGCGCGTTTGCTTCCGGGACCGTTCGAATTCCTGTGTTGCAGCTATATTTAACGTAACGCACTTAATCGTTGCTCTTTTTTGTATGGTTTGTGTAAGGGTAAAACCGTTCTGTACAAATTATTAATTTTATGCATTTCTCAGTTAAAGCAACAAGAAACAAAATTTTATTTTTTTAATGTTTTTACCCTGTATATATTCAACTGATTTGTTTTCGGTTTTATGCCAGGTAGATATATAATGTGTATGTAAAATGTCGCCTAATTCCAACAAATAGTTTTTGAGTTATACCGCCAACAGGCAAACAGACAGAGAGACAGACAGCCAGACAGACGGAATTGAGAAATCGGTAGTAAAGTAATCCATTGTTTTACGACTTATTTGTAGGTGGCGAGGCAACAGATACACGTCAACCGACGTTAACATAACCTACAAATGTTGGTTAAAATGTTGTAATTTCACGATATCTCGATTTCAAATAAAACATAATATACTCCTCGGCACTGGAGTTCCTTTTTATCCCTCATGTGGTTTATTTGCCTAGGCTCTACGAGCCTCGGCAACTAAATTCACATTCGTGATAAAAAGCTAAACTTCAGTGCCTTGGTATACAAACTACTATTCTTTGGAGCTGTCTAATAAAAGGAATTATTTGTTTATTTGTCCAATACCACTAAATAAATTCTCTATAGCGATTTTAACAATTTCAATATCAATATTACACCAAAGTAGCTTTTTGATTACCATAACTCAACTAGCGAGTTTTGATTAACACAAAAATGTTTAATCTCATTCGTGTTGTGATGTCACTTAGTAACTGAAAGAGTTCAAACAAAGAAGTACTCTGATTTTGGTTTTGGTGCTTCTTCTGAGTTTATTGAAAGATGTGGATAAAATGTACTGAAAGAGTAGTGTTACGAGGTATTACAGACATGAGAAAATAAACCCACACGGTCTACGGCCTGGTGGGTCAAACTTTTCTTTAGTAGGTAATACCTCCATAACACTACTTGTATAGTAAATAACTATTATTTACTTATTATTATTATTACATAGAAAAAACGCCTTACACCGAAAGGTGGTTAAGTATAAGGTAAGTAAGTATTATTGCGGTATAGTCCAGTCAATATAGCAGAAAAAGTGACAATTCCTTGCAAAAGGTCGGGTAGTTTTGATTTTTGATATATCACTTGGGTTGCCACAGCGATGTAAAAACGAAGTTTTCGACCTCGGCACACCCCCCGCACCACGCAACCATGAAAAAACAGCAACATTTGATCATTTGTTTTCGCTTTTGAATATATTTCAAAAACTAAACGTTTGTCGAAAAACATCATTCGAACCTTTTTAAAAGTAGAGTAAATTTGCTACAAGTTTGAAACAATAAAGAAGCCAACCTGCGATCGATTACTAATAATAATTTATGGTAGTATAATCGCAGATCGACCCCCTTATCATTTATACACCACGGTAGCTCTGAAATGTTCTTACTCACCGCAATGACCTAGCTAGCTTCAAATTAGGTGGCCTTGATTATTGATTAGGGTGTTAATTAGGAAACCCAAATAAAGAGTCGTCTAAAAACGGCGTCTAATAATGGCGTTTAAAAGTGACGTTGAAGAATATCGTCAAAGAGCTAATAAAAAAACGGGAAATTACTAAAATGAATATCAACAAGTAGCGTAGACATACCTGATTTTAGTCATCAGCTCACAAACGAAGTTAATTAATAATTGGTGCAGTAGCATGCCCGCAAAATAACAGAATAGCTGCTCGCTGGCGCAAAGCGATAACAAATGAATTTCGGAAAAACTAAATCCAGCACTTTTGCGCGAACAGGATTTGATATCGTTTGAAATACAGCGAATTATAACTCAAGTGAAAATATACAGGCTGGCCCGGAAGTGACTAAATGGCGAAACAAATAGCCGGAGATAAAGATTTGTTTCAAGTTAAGCACACGATGACCTTTGTACGTCAAAACGTTCCTGATATATACACAATACGATATTTACACTTAGAGAAGGAGTACAGTTGTCTTTTATGGATGTGCCCTACGGTTTTATCAGTCGCGTTTTCAGTCAGTATGGCTTCCTCCACCGCTAATTTGTGTTTTTTATGTTCTAATACTGTGAGAGAAGATGACGTGAAAGTGAAGGAAAGAGGAATTAAAATTCGACTCGAGTCAAGTGTTAAGCCGGGAGATACTGTGAGTGAATGTTTTTTGAAAAACTTGAAAGTGGTTTCTGTGCATAGTGCTTACCAAAAACACTACAATAATCCCAAGTTGATTGCAGCTGCTATTCGTCGCAAAGACGTAGGTCCATTGCTTAAAGCGAAGGTAACAAGATCCGCCACTGAACGTTTTGACTTCAAATATCATTGATGAACTAATTAAAAGGAGTTTTCACAACCATTTAGGATTTTTTCCATTTGTGGTGTTATTTCGTTTATGTGTTTTTCTTTAATATTTCACTGTTATTTTTAAGTTGTATTTTTTACATTAATTACTGTAACGCTGAAGTTATATTATGTTACGGACAGTCGAGAAAGCCCGCGTTGTCTTCTAATTTCGACGCGAGCTGTATATGCTCGCATTCTCAGGCGTGAGCAAAGTCGGCCAATTCCCGGAGGCAGAGCAACACACGTGACGATCTCGGCTTCCGTGAGCTTGCTTTTAGCTCCATATTAGAAGAAGATAGCTGTGCAAGTGGAAAGAGTCAGACACGGTTGAGTTCACCCACCCCCTTCGGTAAACGCTGCTTCTGCAGACTTCAGGTGTTAACAAGCAGATTACTATATTTTATATAGCTCAGGAACGTTTTGACATCAAAAGATCATCTTGTGCTCAAATTGTTGCAAATTTAATGTACTTTAAATGTGATCTTAATACATTTTTACATACACTCTTTAGTTTAGGAGAAATGTAACCTAATTCAAAGGTTAATTTTGATTACTGCTAAATAATTCATAGGCTTTTGAAAATTTTCTCGCATTTTTTTTAATATTTGTTTTTTTGTAAGATTCTATCTCGGGAACTATCAAACGTATATAGCTCGTCTTATGCTCAAAGTATAGCAAATTTACTCTACTTTCAAAAAGGGCCGTTGGATTTGTTCGATAAACAGTTAGTTTTTGAACTTTACGGCAAAAACGAAGACGAGTGCCTAAATGTTACTGTTTTTGCGAGGTGGCGCGGTGCGCGATAGTGCCCTGAGGTCGAAAACTTTGATTTTAACTCACTATAGCAACCCAAATGATATATAAAAAATTCAAAACTACCCGACCCTTTTCCAATGAATTTTGCTATATTGACTGGACTAACACACCAACGAATTATTTTCAAATTACTCTATAGTGTTTTAAATTGTTGCACCATACCTTGTATTACTATTTACTACTATTTTAAAATAAATACATTAATAGTTATTTACGACGTTAGGCGTTACGGTAGCTAAGCAGTTATAGTACATCACAGTCAAGCCTGCCAGGCCTTAAACGCAAATACCGGCCGTGTGTCGTATAATATTTTTTTGTATACGAACAAGAACAAGAGCCATTTTTATTTTAACAAAGAATTATCCCAAACTATTTCCTTCAAAAATGCTATGATTCTTGTTGAAAATTAGGCAGTAGTACTGAAATATATTATTGGCGACGCTGGCTCTGTGAAATTCGAGGTTAGGTTTTGAGTCAGTTTGTGTCAGACTGACGAAAAACTTAACCTGTTAACCTCGAATTTGAATCGACTGACAGCGTTGCTAAGTGCTACCAGCCTAGGCCATAAAATCGTACTTACCGGACTCGTTGCTAATAAGCTGGTAGATAGTTGTTACCAGACCACTATACAAAAAAAATAATAAACCTCATCTCTTAATTTTCTAATCACTTAAGATTTTTAACATCATCATTATTATTATTCAGAACAGAAGTATCGCATACTAGGTCCATAATCATAATCATACCATGTTAACGCCAAAAAGCGAGATGCGTTCATGTACAGTGGTGGACAGAAAAAATAGGACACTGATTTCTTTCTAGTGTAAACTGGCCCTCGGCAAGTTCACAACCGAAAATTTTTCACTTTTGTTTGAATTGTTAATATATCTTTCATCGAACTGACACTCCACAGCTCGATAGACACGAATAGCACCGCTATATGTGGATTGTTTTTCCGACTTGTATTTTTTCTTTCCACCACTGTACATTTCATTACGTAGAATAAAGAAAACAATGTTATCGGGAAATTTATTTGATTGATTACAACGTTAATTATATGAAAAAAGAACAAATCAGTGCTTTGAATTACTTTTATTTGCCCATCTCTAAATGTGCAACATATGCGAAACTTATGCAGACACCTGTGGTCGATTCTAACATTTCATTTAAATAATAATAAAAAAATAGGTTTATATGTACTTAATTTATGTAAGAGCAACATACAACAAAGAATGATAACATATCTTAGATATTTATGGTTTATTTCTTATTTGTATGGTAATTTAATAACATACTTTATATGAGTATAAAATCGATATCATAGAAATTAGTACTGTGATTAGTTATTCATTAAAGAAAACACGTACAGCTTGAATATAATCACCCCAAAACAATTTTATGATTTCGAAAATACGCTCGAATTACTAAATGAATGAATTCCGATAACCATTACAACTGAATGAATGCCTTCGAAGCAGCGTTTATTGAAAAGCGCGAATAAAATTTTATCGAATAGAAACGAACGGACACGGAGCTATAAGAAAAGCTTGTCAGTTAAGTTGATTAGAAGAAATTTAGCAAGATAAGTTTTTAATATCGACCGGTGGCATCAGCCGAAAGAGGATGTCATCCGCGCTCTATATACGTGACAATAACCCGATTCCAAATTCGGATTCTATACAAAGGTGTGAGAAAATCACCGGGCATGCAACGGTACGTAATTTAAGGGGCGATGCAAAGCAAAGGTATTGCATGTTGTGTGTTGATCGTGGGAATCCGAGCTCGAGGGGAGGTCGTGGTTCAGGTGGTCGCCTTAGGGAGAAGACCCTTTGCAAATTAAGTGTGAGAATTTGCTTGCTATACCCGTGAGATTTGCGTTTACGTTTTCAGATTAATAAAAAATCAGTGCTTTATATTTATAGAATTTATTATAGCCAGAAAAATATATGAGCGTCCAATACTCATTAAACGTCCGATTTATATTCATTTGCATTTGTTTTGCTAGTCTATTTCGTATTACTTTAAAACTTTCTTAGCGTTTCGGATGATTCTAACTAATATACTTAATATCATTTTTATTGTGCATATAATAGCATATTTTGCAATAAAGGCATATTTTACAATATATGCATATATAGTACTTTTCGCGATTTTTAAGTAATATCGTTATGAAGGTTTTAAAATCTTAAAGTGTGTTCGGGGTTTCTAAGAAATTTAATTTAACGATTATTTAGAAATTCTGAAATATTGCTTTGTACAGCTTTTACCTGATTTTAGTCTGTACTTAAAAGCTCGAAAATGCTTCATTGTCAAATACAGAAGAATCAGCCTATGTTGACCGCCTGCAGGATCGAAAAAATCAATCAACTAGGAGGGTGGTCAGCTTACAAGATTTTTAATTTCAAATTTTAGAACCTTCTACCTACCTATAAGCACTAAATAAACAAATTTAACATGAGATTTCGTTTTAGAAATGGAATTTAAAACCAGCTAATGCAACCATTACAACTCCATACTCCATACTTGACCGTCAGTACATGTTCTGGAATGTGGTCAACATACAGAGGTGGAAATATATTTCAAAGTATTAAAAATCAGCGGCCATGGTCAGGGTTTGATAAAAATTCACTAAATCAACTCTCTCCATACCGGCAGTAAAATTAAACTTTCCTGTTAGTTAATAAGAAAAGTGCAGGTTTATGAAAAATGTTATGAAAAGAAGTCTTTAGTTTGCAACAGTAGCAGTTGGTTGAAAGTGCAGTAAAATTTTTATTTTAAAAATGCCTAAAGTAACAATTTTTTTCTACTCACTGTATAGAGAGTCGGCTTTTACGCCCTAGTTTTAGGAAACAAAACTGTCAATTTCCAACCAGCGGGAGCCAATATTTTTTTGGTCCCGCATTTGTGTTTATGTCACCATGGATATCACACCAAAGCTTTACAAAGTTATGCTGATTTGGAAATTAGACAAAATGTCACTACAAAAATCTAGAGTCACTATAATGATATTCTAAAGCAACGTTTTTGAAATTTCGCGCAATAGAACAGGCGATCGAAGAAAAAATCATATATACATAGTTATCACTGGAGCAAAGGTTTATTTCCTCCCTTGTGTGTTTAATGCCCTCTGCAAACGCGTCGGACATTAAATTCACACGCGGGAGGAAATGAATACCTTTGCTCCCTAGATATATAAATAGCTATTAAAAGTCAACAAATCCGTGAATGGATATCAAAATCTGAACATCTCACTACTAACGAGAAATCAATTGGTGTCAAATCTGTTCCAAACACGTAAGTTAATTTTTTGTTCAATATCTTCGCAAGGTTATAGATTTTTTTTTAATGAAAGCGGGAAAAGTATCTAGTCGACCTGAAAACAAATACCAATAAAAATTGTTCCATTTGTCAGAAACGGCCAATCAAAATTGACTGTCATTGAAAACACCATGTCACAGTGTTTTCACGCCAGCCCGATTGGTTTTAATGATTTCAATTTAGTGAGTAGCCTTTGACTGACATTTCATCAAAACGTCAAAGTCAATGTTTGCAAATCAGCGTCGTTCTAAGAACTCATAATAATCGTGTTGGAAGCTCCAGTATTGAATTAATAGTGGAAAACGTTAAAAATGTATGCTGTAGAACACGGTAAAGGTCATCTACCCATATTGTTGAATAATCTTTCCAAATACCACTCAAGGCAAACATTTTTTTTGTTTCCAATTTAATAATAGTAGTTTGTATACCAAGGCACTGAAGTATAACTTTTTATCACAAATGTGGATTTAGTTGCCGAGGCCCGTAGGGCCAAGGCAAATAAACCACATGAGGGATAAAAAGGAACTTCAGTGCCGAGGTGTACACTATGTTTTATTTGAAATCGAGAAATAGTGAAAATACAACATTTTAACCAACTTTTGTAGGTTATGTTCGTTCGATTGACGTTTATCTGTCGCCTCGCCACCTACAAAAAAGTCGTAAAACAATGAATTACTTCACTGTCGATTTCTCGTATTTTAATGACGATTTCGGCGTACTTCACTGCCGATTTCAAATAAACTTATTTTATCAATATTTGAAACTCATTTATTTAGCGTTCTTAGTATCTAGTATGTTTTCGTCATATTAATATTAAATTGAAAATTGTAATGCATATGTTGCATATTTAAATGCGTATATTGTATTTTTAGGTGCATATTTTGCCTGTATATTTTTAGTTTTTTAGTGCATATAAATCCATCCTTTACTGATCATATTAAACAAGTCACAACCGCAGTCTAACGTGAAATAAAAACATCGCTGTTAATAACCCTAAGTAAAGGAAATATCTTCAATTCTAATGACTGAAAAATAGATATGTTAATAGCGTTCATCAGATGCAGCAATAATTGTAGAAAGGAATTGCAAGTAATTTACAGAGTAATGCCTGTTTTGACCTTGAAATGAACATGAATAAAACAAAGATAATGACGAAAGGTAACAAACAATATATGATAATCGAGGACCCTGCAGAAATAGTAAATGAATATGTATATCTAGGTCATCAAATGAAATTCGGAAAGCCAAACCAGACATCACAAATAACGCGGAGAACAAGACTAGGCTGGGCAGCCTTCGCTAAAATGAGTAATATCTTGAAACACAAAGACGTTCCAATAAACCTAAGAAAGAAAGCGCTTGATACCTGCATTCTTTTTGTAATAACATATGGAATGGAGACAATGACACTAACTAAAAGATCAGCTGAAAAATTGAGAGTTGCCCAACGTGCTATGGAAAGAAGGATGCTAGGTATCAACCTAAGAGATAAAATTAGAAACAGCGAAATAAGAAACAAAACGAAGGTGACAGATGTACTTGAAAGAATTGCCAAGCTAAAGTGGAGCTGGGCAGGGCACATCGGCAGAAAGTCGTTAGAAGAATGGCAAATCCGCATAGTACAATGGCGTCCCAGAACAACAAAGAGGAGCGTGAGTAGACCCCAGACAAGGTGGGTAGATGACATAAAACGGATAGCAAGGAACACACGAACAACAAACGATCGAGTGACATGGCGAAAACTAGGGAAGGCCTACGTCCAGGAGTGAACAAGAGATGGCCGAAGAAGAGAGAGCGAGAGAGAGAGAGAGAGAGAGCCTATTTTGACATGGGAACAAATACGCTCTTAGCAAAGGATTTATAATTGACTGAACTGTAATAAAAATTTATTAAATTTAATATTTACAACAATAAACCTAATTTCGACAATACTAGATTTTCCGCTAGGTACTGCAAATTTCAGTATAAATCATCTATGACGCTGTATTACATTCCCACTTTTGTGATATACCAATTTTATTCTAAAAAATCTGGTGTGATACAAGCACCTTTCTTTTACAGTGGCCTTATAATTAGCCAAAAATTTGATTTTTAATTTTTGAACATTTGTCAAAAATTACAAATTCTCCAGAAACCGTATAAAATAGAGCGTTAGTTGAAGAGACAAATTTTCTTTAGAATTGTAAGCTGAATTAAAAAATGTAATAATATACCGGGTGTTCTATTTAAAATTGGAGTTAATAAAAAATTGAAAAAAAAGACAAAAGAAACCCATTTTAGAGGTGTTCAACTGGAAAATCACCTATCTCACATCAATACATATTAAAAATGTAATAAAAATGTACAGTTTGAAAAAAAACGTTAGATCCGTCTTTGAAAAAATCGAAAAACAAACTGAAAAATCACGAGATGCGATTTTCTTCAAAAGCTTGCTGCCTCATCTAGATAGTACACAAAACTTAAATATAAAGTTTCAACGCCAAAGCTCCTTTCGTTTTTGAGATATTCTGTTCATACACAGATACACACACTGACAGACAGACCAATGAACAAAAACATGTTTTTTGTGTTGAGGAGACTCTAAAACGTGTACATCTGTTAAAAACCTAAATTCGAATTTTTGGGGTGAATCCAATACGTCCTTTATTGTAAAATGAAGTAAAAATTTAAAAACTATTTGGTTAATATATGGTTTTAGCAAGATGAAGCTTCTCCCCATATCGCAAAAAAACTCTTTTTTTCAATTTCTTATGTCAAAAGTCCGAATTACATTTAGTGTGATCGAATTCAATCACACATATTACAAAAAAAATAAGATACTTAATAGAAAACGCTCGGAAGTATCATCGCACACATCTTAACTGAAAATGTCTGGTAACTCTTTCTTTCTCTATACTCATTTTGTTCTTGCTGTTATAACGTAGTTATGATGTTTTAAGTCTCTAAAACTTCTTTGTAGTGTGCTCTTATCCAAGTTTTTGCTTCCTCAAATCACACTACTAAATGATAGCACTTTATAGATACGAACAAACACTATTCATTAAAACATCATAATTTAAGTAAACCATGAATTTTATCAACAAAGTTTTGTGATTGCACTGGGTTCCCTGTATACCCATTGGTATCAACATTTTTATAAAAGACCTTGAACAACAACATATCAACACATACACAAACACACCCATAGTTTAGTAGAATTGTGTTAATGATGATTTTGCAATTTGGCCTCATCATATCGTCGAGGTGAACAAACTTCTTGACCATTTATTATGAGTAACGAAAGTTACATAAAATTCATTTTAGAAACAGATCAGCATAACCTGTAAGCTTTTCTTACAAACTAATTGTGCGTCAACAATTACTTTTGAAATATCAGTAACAGCACTAATAGGTACTTGCATTTTAACTACTTTTAACTATTATAAAAGCATTAAGACATATTGAGCGAAAACTATTTGCTCTAATTCTAACATTTTAAGAGAAAGAATTGATGATAAATATCTTACAATATCAAGATGACTAACTTTAATTATATTTCAACCATGTCTGACAAAATTAAACGAATTTGAAATAGGTTAAAAATGCATTCAAAACTGTGAATACCTTACAGTCGATGGTTGCCAAAATCAAACCGTTAAACAAAGAACACCAATCAAAGAATTGTAGTGATGCATTAAGTCAATCAGACTGTCTACCCTACAAATTGCTTCTTAAGCTATAAACGACACATCAGTATCAGTATCTCGTATCAGGTACAGCATCTTGGACTGGACCACTACTGTCCCTGCTACAACACAATAAAATAAGTTTAACGTCCCATCAAAGTGTTGCCGAATGGCTTTCGATGGCCAGATATTTATTGCCGGGGTAACAGTTCTTACAGCAGGTTTATATTAGAGGCACTTATCCTTGTTAAAAAGTCCTTTAAGGTGACAGCCCTTACTTTCGCCCAAAGAAATAAAAAAAGGAAATGGGCACGGTTGCACTGAGCTATTAAGAATAACACAGTAGCATAAAAACAGTAAATAAACATTTACCAAGCTATATAATTACACTAAAACTTAGACCGATCCTTGGGAAGTCGCTGTGATCAGGTGTAAGTGAGAGGCTTTCGAAAGAGATGAAGTGTAACTTTACAAATAGCCTCAAGATGTAATAAAATGTGTTTGTACAAAAACTCTCCGCAACGCGAAAAATTGCTTTTTAATGTAATAAAGTATCTCTGAACTTCACCGTCCAAATTGAATTCATTATTAAAACGAAAGATTGTGCTGAAAACTTTGTCCATTAGTGGTAATCATTGCTAACTATTAATCATTTTAAAGTTCTACTAAAATTACTACTTGCCGCGCAAACGGAAAGAACTAAATCAATCATTTTAATGAAAGTTTAATCTACTTTTTAACGGCTTCACAACCAAGTCTTCTAGATTTATCCGATTACGTCTACACAGAGTACTGAGACCAATAACGTTTACTGATATAGTGTACAGATTTCCCGTGAGAGAGCTGAATAAATAAATCCTAACAACGAAATTAATGTCAAAATAAGGGCTTAATTATTGCCGAATCCCACGCCAGCATAATATTATTGATAAAGCGTGTCCGGCATTATTTGATCCCCTGTTATTTCAATACATCGTTAATTAATGCAATCATAGCTGCTGACAATAACCAGGGGATGCTTCTACTAAATGTGCGATTTTCAGTTTGTTTACAGCGGTGGGTTGAATTTGTAATTCACGCTTGTAAATAACAACAACAGTTGTTAAAGTACATATTCATTCAAACAATTTTATATTCTATTTGTACCCATTTTTCTATAATATTTAGCTTAATATTCAAATAAATAAATGTTGTCCGCATGGAAAGGCATTATTTCATAATGTAAAAGGCGTAGTACGAATTCTCAAGATTTCAACTTATTTTTTTAACGGAATTAAGTAATGCAATGTCCTTACAAAAATTAAAAGTATATGTGAGTCGTCCGGATATTAGTGGTTGAGATTTCAAATTATGTTAAGACACATGGATCTTGAAACGTGCATGGTAGCCTGCCTATATTTCTTCACTACATTGATACAATTTGTATCTTTCCAAACAAAATAAATAATAGTGATTGGTTGTTACCGACAGCCTGAACAAAACACACCAGATAATTCGATTGTAGTATACCTACTGGTATTTTAGGAAAGCTTGCCCCTATTTTATAATATTAAATGGTTGACCTCTTTGTCACGGTTTACTTGAAAAAATAGTATATTAGGTAAGTTGTTGGCAAAGTGATATATTTCTGGCCGGCTGTCGAAATTGCTGACGAGGCGGAAAATCTACTTTTTCTACACGTTACACATACTACATTTCCTCCAATTGAAATAAACGTAAAAAATAATACCATTTTTACGCTACGTTCCAATTTTGCAGTCTAGGCCGCCAATAGTTATTTACGTTACAAGTTCGATAAATAATTTTTTAGAGTACGAGTTCTGGAGGAGACGACGTAAGAGCCGAGTCTAGAACTTTGAAACGAGTACTTACTTTACCGGACGTTTTATTTCGTACTGTCGTATTTTATAGTTGAGGGAACTGCAAATTAAGTGCCAATGAGTAAAAATAATCTAGTCGCATTGTAGCGTTCTAGAAGGCATTTTATCCACGAAAGAGTATCGCCGAGCTCGCTGGGCCATCCGCTCACTATTCGGCTAATTGATTGAGGTAAATCTCTAAATTAAACTGAGGTTCTTCAAAGTTTATTTAAAAACTTTGTGATCTTTGTACAAATTGTCTTCAAACTGGATCGATTTCAAATGTTTAAAAAAGGCAGAATGCAGATCAGTTTAAAGTATGTATCGAAAATATTGCGCATTCAACATTATTTTTATTTATTATGTACACTAATTTAAAGTATGGATTCATATTATATTCATAGGATACAACTAGAGGATCGAAAATAATCGATTATACGAGACGTATTGCCTGAAATATCACTAGACGCGAAGTGTCGAGTAGTGTTTCATAAGGAACTAAGTCGAGCCTCAAGAATTTTCGATTGTCGAGTTGTATACAGGTAGACTATATCTATCATGACTACAGAAAATAAGTAAAGTAAACAAGTAAACAATAAATGCATAAATTTAATATTTTTTATTTATGTTGGATCGATCAATAATAGGCGTTTTTTAGAACTCATTTTCAGGCGTAAAGGTAGTTTCTTGCGCCCTCCGGCGATAAATGTCGTTTATCTACGACAGTGTGTAAAATTAACTGTTAGTTTTAAGTTTGTAAAACGACTGTTTAATAACATGTTTTCATTAGTTCACGTCGTCAGTAGCAACGTGTTTAAAAGATTTCATTAGCCACGTCGTCAGTAGCAACGTGTTTTAAAATGTTTAACCTCGTAAAATTACGACCGGTTGCTAGTAATGCTAATTTGCATTTATAGTATTTAACATTAGAAGCCAGGTAAAACAGTTTTTACTGGCGATAGGACTGGGATGACTGGCGAGCCGTTAGGCGACCCTGTCATATCCTTGAGCCAGTAAAAATGGTTACCTGGTGTGTTTTGTTGAATATTTTATTTGTTTCTCACTTGTAAATTTACCATTTATTCAAAATGTCAAACTGACAAGCAACTAAATTCATCAATATGACACATACTAAGGAAGACAACTCTGGCTTTGCACGCTATCATTTATCTATGAGCACGCTTGTAAAATATAACTGGCTAGCCAGTAAATTTTTTACTAGATAGCCAGTTAGGAAACATTTTCAAGGTGAATACAGTGACTTGATAAATTGATGTTTACAAGTGAGGACAAAATAAATTGTTTTTTATATTTACCGTGTTTTCTAGATTTTATCCTATATAATAGCTATTTCTGCAACAAGTGCTAAAAGTGAATGTTTGTGCATGAGACATGTCGAGTGAAATAATACTTTTATACGAGTTTGCATACAATATTTTTTCTACGACCTTAAATTTACTGTTATAATCCGTAAATGTCGATTTAACAAAGTTTTGCAGTTATGACGGTTATCATTTATGTCATAGTAAAGAAGTGGCCGTAACCGGCGCAGGTGACCGTTTCTGCAGCCGGTAGTAGTAGTAGTAGTAGTAGTTGTGGGGAGACCGAAGTCTAGCAAGTAGGCCACCATAGGCCCTTTTTGCCAACCCCATGCCATCCCCTCAACCGCCTTCATTATCGTCCTCTTCGATGGGCTCTTCTCCCTGCTTAAACCTTCCTGATTTTCTAATGAAGATCAGAATTTCGGCCCAGGATAGGGAGTTCAACTCTTCCATTCGAAGCGTAGGTGCTCCAAAGGTTCTATACCTCAGTCGCTGGTACGCTTCACATTCTCCCAAGTAGTGAAAGGACGTTTCCTCGTCCCTCCCACATCTTGGGCAAATGGGATCTTCCTCTACTCCTATCAGAGTTAGGTGTCTCTTTAGTTTACAGTGGCCTGTCAAGATCCCTATCAAAAGATTTGTGGTTCTTCGGCTCCTTCCCATTAGCCAGACCGATTTCTTTGAATCAAATCCCGCTATGTGGTACTTTGCCTGACGACAGCCCCTGCATCCTTTCCACTTTTCCTCGCTGGTCTTGTAGGCCCACCCGGTTAGGGCTGCTGAGACCTGCTGCCTTGTTATACCCAAAAAAGGTTCCGGTCCAAAACAAGTTTCCCCGGCTCCGAGTTTGGCTAGTTCGTCCGCCTTCTCGTTGCCTTGGACCCCCGTGTGTCCCGGGACCCAGATGAGCTCGACGTCCTTTTCCCTTGCCAATTCGGCTAAAGCATCTCCACATTCCTGGACAAGAGCTGATCTTGTCCTGGCCGAGAAGATTGCTTTTAGTGCGGCTTGGCTATCGGAGCAAATATAAATTTTTTGCTCTGGGGATATCCTGACCTCGTTCCTTGTTGCCACCGATAGGATGGCATAAACTTCTGCTTGGAATACCGTGGTGAATCTTCCTAAAGCATAGCTTTCTTGCACCCCCCGGCCTTCCATATAAATGCCTGCTCCAGAGGATTGCCTTTCCGCCACTCGAGAACCATCCGTGTAGCATATCAAGGCATTCGACTGGAGCTTAACCCTTTTTTGCTCCCACTGTTCCCTTGTTGGGATAGTGAGAGGGAAACCTTTTTCTAACTTTAGCCGGTCCTCTGCTTCGGTTACCCTGTAGGCTGATAGAGGTATTTCTCTAGCAGCCATGTCGGCGATCCTAGCATGGCCCGTGCGAACTCCCTGGTCATTCCATAGCCCCGTATCCCGCATTCTGAGGTGGGTAGCCATGGCCTCGCTCTTTATCCAAGTGTCGAGGCCCGGGAGTCCCAGTATTACCTCCAGTGCGGCTGTTGGGGTTGTCCTCATTGCCCCTGTAATTCCGAGACAGGCTAGTCGTTGGACCTTTGCCAATCTTACGGAAATACTGGGGCGCTCTACATTAGGCCACCAGACCACTGAGCCGTACTGAACTCTTGGCCTTACTACCAATGTGTAGAGCCAGTGCAGAATCTTGGGGTTTATCCCCCAGTTCCTGCCTATAACTCTGCGCAACTGCCATAAGGTCGTTGTCGACTTCTTCACCGTCCTGTCGACATGCGACCTACAACTTAATTTGCTGTCGAGGATTACCCCCAGGTACTTGACCTCTTGCACTAATGCAAGTGGTCTTCCATACAAAATGGGTATCCTCAGACCCTGAAGTTTTCGTCTTTTTGTGAAGAGAATGATCTCAGTCTTTAGTGGGTTTACCGACAGACCTTTCTCTTCACACCATCTTTCAATAATCCTGCAAGCTACCTGCATTCTATCGCAAACGACGTTTAGGAACCTGCCAGTAACAAGTACCAGTCCATCGTCTGCGTATGCTTGTGCATAGAAGCCCTCTTCCGTTAGGCATCCCAGTAGACCGTCCATTATAAGACACCACAGGTGAGGTGAGAGGCAACTGCCTTGCGGGCAACCTCCCGTCACCCTGGCCCTCACTGAACAGTCCCCTAGGTTTGCCGTCACGGTTCTTTGCTCCAGTGCTGTTCTAACCCAACTGACCAGAACGGGAGGGGTTTCCCTGGCCTGTAAGGCTTGACATATTGTAGCCGTTCTTGCCTTGTCAAATGCGCCTTCAATGTCAAAAAGTACTGCAAGGGCCACTTCCTTATAGTGTAGTGCCCTTTCGACCTTGTGCACGACAGCGTGGAGTGCAGTTTCGGTCGATCTTCCACGTCTGTATGCGTGCTGATTCCTGTGGAATGGGTGTGTTCTTATTACCCTTTCCGTTAGATGCCTATCAATGATCCTTTCCAAGGTCTTTAAAAGAAAGGATGTAAGACTAATGGGCCTAAATGATTTGTTAGTTGTGTAGTCCTCCCTTCCCGTCTTGGGAATAAAGACCACTCTGGCTGCCTTCCACTGTTCTGGGACCCATCCCATTGCTACGCTGGCCCTATATACCCTTACTATATGTGGAAGAAGAATATCCAGGCCTTTCTGAAGCAATGCTGGGAAGATCCCATCTGGCCCCGGCGACTTAAAGGGATCAAACTCCTGTACTGCCCATGTGACTGCACCTTCCGTTATAATTCCCTCAGCGAACTGCCAGTTCTCTATAGGAACTGGTTCCTGTTCCGCTATGGGTGCTAACTGGATGGCGCCGTCTCCTGGAAAGTGGACTTCCAGGAGATGTTGTAACGACTCCTCTCTGGATGTTGTCCACATCCCATCGGCCTTTTTTAGCGCTCCTACTGTTTGACTAGTTTCGCGGCTTAAGATTTTCATCAGTCTAGCAGAGTCTGATACTGAGTTTAACTCTGCACAGTATTTCTGCCAGCTAGATTTTTTGCTGCGCCTTAACTCATTTTTAAACCTATTCCTGGCCGTTTTAAAAGTGTCCCATGAGGCCTGTGTCCCTTCTCTGATAGCTCGATTAAAGGTTCGCCTGGATTCCTTGCGCAGATCGGCTAGAGTGCCGGTCCACCATGGTACCCTACGAACTCGAGCCTCCCTGAGAGGACAAGCCTCCTCATAAGCTGAGACAATTTTACTTGCCAGTTGCTCTACGTCTTTACTTAATTGTTCTTTTGTGCATATACCTTCCTCTGGTTGGCCTCCTTGGCGAACGAGACTGGAACGATAGTTTTCCCAGTCTGTTGCCCTGGGGTTCCGGTAGGGAATTTCCAGAGGCTTGTCGGAATTCATTTCCATTCTGATCATACGATGATCAGATGTCACGATATCCGACGTCACTTTCCAGTTTTCAATATTGATTGAAAAACACCTAGAGGCCACTGTAATGTCAATTACCTCCTTTCGGATGCTATTGACAAAAGTGGGCTCTGTACCTTTGTTCATTATCTCAAGATCCGTGGACGCCAAATATTCTAGTAGGGTTTCGCCCCGAGGGTTAATGTCTGAGCTCCCCCACACCGAATGATGTGCATTGGCGTCACATCCAACAATTACCGGAAGACCTTTATCTCTCGCAAACGATATTAAGCGTTCGAATTCCTCCGTAGGTATACGCGCGTCATCCGAGGGAAAATAGGCGCTTCCTACTACTACCTTATGGTTTCTACCACCTACCTGATACTCCAGAACCGCTGCAGTGAGGTCCTTGGTTCCCAGCTGCGGTAGTGGTACCATGCTGAGATCCCTAGACACCATGATACAGGTCCTGGGTCGATCGTTTACTTCCTCGCCAACCACTATATCGTAGTTGGCCATCCTCAGTCCCCTGACCTTATTCCTGTAAACATACGGTTCTTGAATGAGGACTATTTCTCTCCTGCCAGTTAGGGCGCTCATCAGCTCTGCCGTAGCACCCCTACTGTGCTGAAGATTGATCTGACTTACCCGCAGTAAATCCATTATGGGGAGTTAATGGTGCGGGGGCTGTGGTCCTTTTAGTTGTCCTTCTTGGCCTGCTTTAACACGCCGGCCTCAGAAGAGTCCTGGCGGACTGCTCCACTCCACGTCGGCACCCTTCGCACTGCGAGAGTAACCAACTGGTAGTAGAGCTGCCACCCAGACTCCTCCAGAGTTCGGACAGTATCTCCGCTGACCATGAAGGTCAAGAACCACCCTCCTGGTCCTCCTGTCGTCTGAACATGCCTCCATTGCTCCACTCTTAGTGAGCGGTTCTGCATGGAAAGCATCTGCCTCAGCTTTTCCAGGTCAACCTCCTCTTGGCTTCTGAGCCAGAAACCCACCTTCTCTGGCCATGGTGCCTCCGATGCCCTTGTTGGGGCAAAGGTGACTCCCTCGGCACTGAGAGGTGTCCAGCCCTCCAGCCATCTTGCTGAGGTGTCGTCCTGGGCAGTGACTAAGAACCAGCCTGGTTCCACTAGTCCTGAGTTCCTAAACCGGAGTTCTGGCCCCTGGGGACCCCCTTCGGGGCCTGCCATGGCACTGAACATCTCGGCAACTATGTTCGCTCTAATTGCCTCAGCTTCCTTTGGGAGAACCTGGCCATCTGGTCGGTCAGACCTGATTACAACCTGGTTCTCCCTATTAGGCGGCTTCGGCTCCGTTGCTCGCTGGGACTTAGCCGTGGTTTTTCTCAAAGGATGAGAAGCCTTGGCTTTCCCTGCTTGCTTCGGTAAGCTTTTTGGCCTTTTTTCACTGCCTCTGGAGGAGTGTCATCACTCCTCGGTCTCTTAATGGTCGGTCGGGTACCTGAAGGACCTGGTTGGCCTTCCGTTACCCTGACTCGTCCCATGGAGTGCGTGATGAGCTTTATGGGTTTGCGTGCAGCAGCCCCTTTTGCTCTCCTCGCCTCCGGACCTCTTATTTTTCCCGAGGGCTGTCTCTGCAGCTTACATGGGCCCCTAGGTTGCTGGCCCTGGCCACTCTTTGGAGAGTCGCCTGGACTTGCTTCCCTAGGACCCTTGTCAGCCGCTTCCTGGGAGGAGTGTTCTGCCTGGCTTGCCTGGGCCGATGGACCCTGGCCTTCCCGCAGTTCCCTCCGTTTTGCCCTCTCTTCTCGCCTCTTAAGCGTTCTGGTCTTACGCTTATTTTCCTTTCGCTTCTCTTTGCGACGGGCCTCCCTAGCTGCTTTATCCATGGGGGAAACGCTAGTCTCCCCCTCGGATTCGCTGCCTGATGACCCGAGAAGCAGTTCCTCTTTCTCCGAATTTATTTCGGAGCCTTCCTCTTTTTCTTTTTTGGAGCTAGGGTGCTCCGTGTTTTGTGGCACGTTTGAATCGAATTCCATTTCTTGTTCCATTTCATACTGTTTTAAGGGGGGTGTGTATTTTGTTTCTGTTTGTGCTTGTTCTGTGTTAGTGTACGTGAAGTGGTATGAGTGATTGCTTTGGGGTTGGGGTCCTCCGTGTACCAGTTTCCGCGAAATATCATGGCAGAGCTGGTCCCGATTAGGAGGTCTGGGCCGCCGCTGACGAAGCCCCCCGAGATAAGCAGCAGGGCCCTATTCCAGGCACCACCTGGCACTACTGCATACCACGGGATTTTTCGACGGTTGAAAGGGCAGCCCCCTCCGCTGGTTAGGAAAGGGTGGGCCCCTATACTACCCGTCGGCCCAGGTGTGCCATACCTGGTTTCTAAGCCAGCTACCACTGCCAGATCAACCCAACCAGGGCCCCACCTCGATACTTCTTGAAAAACGGAGATACCGGTCTTCCCTGCCCCCGTGTACATGTTATGTAGATGTGTTTATTGGGTGTATGTGTAAATGTGTGTGCTGTCCTTTTAGGTCGCCTCTTACGCCAGGCAGGACATACCGTGGGACTATTCTACGGGTCTAAGCCCGACGCCGGACCCCACACCCCCCCTTATCCTAAAAAAAAGTCAGATTGGTGAGTAAATATTGGGTCAGACCGCAACATCGTAATAGTTAGACCATAATAAGTTGATTTACTTCAGTTTACCCTCGTACCAAAGTCGATAATAACAAAGATCACATTTTCTTTTAGAATGGGGTTTTTTGGGATGAGAAATTCAAATTTAGCGATGAGTTTGTTGTCTCTTCTAGAGAGCGTCAGAAGTAATACACATAAAGCAAGGAAAAAAATTATACTTCATACTTTTTTTAATCTAGTAAGTAGCATCTTAACATAAAAATATGACAACATAAATGATGCAATAGCAAAAATAAAAAAAAATCATTTCAAATTTGATTTTCAAAATGTCCGCCATTTGCTTCAACGCATTGTCTACATCTTTTCAAGAAATTTCTTCTAACTGCAAAAAACGAACGGTTATGTCGAATAGCATTTGCCGCTGTCATTATTTTTTAGTAGTTATTAACAGTAGGGCCAGAATAAACCCCCTGTAAAAGAAAATGTCATTTATTTTTTCAACTTTGACATCCTCTAGCTCCGTAATTACTACCTTTTGGACTAAGGTAAGTTGGGTTAAATCAGCTTATTGTTGTCCAAATTAACTATATCTGAAGTGTGTCCCATTCTTTACCGAGCACCCTGTATAATTGGATGTATCACATAATGTTTTGCTTTCTTACTCAAGAATGTACGTGATAGTACTGTTAGTAGCTACCAATGTACATTCTAGGCCCGACAAACAAAACTTGCCTAGAAATACTTGTCATGGTAGATAGTGATTGTTTTGGTCTTCCGTACCGACATACCAACATTTAAAAAAGAAGCAGTTACGTTATCGAATTGTATTTATTACACAAATGGCGGCTATTGTTACCCAGGAGCGTACGTCATGACATTCAATGGTAATTACAGTTGTGGCAACCAAGCATTGGCTAGAAATACATGTCACAGTGAAGATTAGGTAAGTGTCTACTACATAAACATGAAAAAAGAAGTAATTATTATATAACATTCGGTTTATTACATAATCTCCTGTTGTTCCTACTCAGTAACTTACGTCACAGTCGTCATGACATTGAATTAAATTGGACGCGTGAAAATCAAAATTGCCTAGAAATAGGTATCCTGGTGAATAGTGACCATTTTAGTTTTTTGGGCCATTATAGAAATATTTAAAAAAATGCAGTGTATGTATGTATATGTATAATCGATAAACTCGTTTTACCTTTCGGTGTAGAGGCTGGTGCTTTATGTGCTTAAATGCATTGACAATATTTAATTGGTTGATTACACAAATGTCGATTTTTTATACTCAGGGACGCACGTCTGATTGTAAACTGTGGGCGTGACAAAAAAACTTACCTATAAATACATATCATGATGAACTGTGAGTTTTGGTACTTTGTATCATTGCAAAAGCATTTAAAAGAAGGAACAATGTAGAATTCTGAGTTTTACTCTGTTGTGCTGCTACGAACGTAAATTGCAGGTGTTAGGGTTACCAACATTGAGTGGAAGCTAACCCGAAGAAAAAAATTTGGGGGAGGAAAACTGAGGAATAAAATTAATAAAAAAGATTAAGATGAAATAGTTTTTTTAAGTAGTATATCAAATGTGACATTTTTTTACTCCTCCGTGGATGCATTAAATTTGAACAAGACGTCTCGTACGCCTTAATATTTAAATAGTTATTTGCTTTTTTTATCCCTTAGCTAACTCCATGAACGTGAAAGTAGTAATGGTCGTACTAAAATCTAACTTTAAACAATGCACAAGAACAACCGAATGTTTACTTTATGTATTGATCTCAAAACACAAATAAAAATACATAAAAGACACAAAGAAGACACAATTAAAAACACAAAAGGAATGAAAGAAAATGGAATTAAATTATGAACGTGCGATATAGCTTAAGGCTACTCGCAGGCATGTTTGAAACATACAAGAACAACGTAAAACATCATCAAAAAGAACGTTGAAATATCTGTTGTTTAAAAGAACCCAAATGTCAACATTTGTTTACCAAAAACGCAATGTTAAAATTCCTGACGCTGATACTTATTTGAGTCCGGCCCTGTTTAAATTCACCTACAAGCTACACAATATTATTCGCTGATAAAACACATTTCTTCTCTTTTGAAAAAGGTCGCAGTTAAACGCAACCTTATCACGCTAACATAAAAACATTTTACTTGAAACTGGCTGCTCCTGACGCACATGATGCTGGAAACCTTCAATCGCGTGAGGCCCTTGTAAGAACAGTTGAGTTAGCGCCTCTAAAAATGAATACTTTAAATGAGCGTTTAAATATAGCACAATGGGTGTACTTACATGTACAGTCGTGTTCAAAAATGTGTTGTACAGAGACAGTTATAAGTTTTTTGGTGGTTGTGTTATTACTCAACAAACGCTCACATTGGATCATTAACTATGTAGACCTAGATGTGCACTTTCAAAGTGTCTGCATGTACAACACTTTTTTGAACTTTGAGTAATTAATTTTTATTCACAAAGCACAAATTCTGTACAACACTTTAATGAACCTGACTGTACACTCGGATGATGCGTTTCAGGAATTTACAAACGCTAGCTTGCTGCACTTTAATACTGTTTGCAGCAAACGTTGGGTGTCAGGCTCTTGCATGTCGCTTCGAATTAGCTTATATCGTCCTGGGCGGATTTTCATACTATACTTTCCATGCATCTCTCAGAACTCAGAAGAGGCTGGGTGCGACAGTTCAGTTCAGAATTTCCACATCCCGCATACAGCGTATGTTTCTTGCTGCACTCACTCAAACCGAAATTTACAATACACGTCCAGCGCAGGACTGGCTTTACGAACATTTGGTTAAATAAAATACAATACTAAATCTAATAATAAAACATAAGAAATACAACTTGGCTTCTATATTTAAGCATGGAAATAAACGCTATCGGTGAGGGATCCAGCTGGCCCGTTACATATAGCATAATTCTCGGCCTTTGTAAATCAGGAATTAAAGAACAAAATTACTTTTTACATTCCATAAAATACAATTTTAAAAATCCATCTTGGAAGTTACGTAAACTATTACCAAACTAAATTTGTTCGAAAAAAAATTAAATATTATTTTCTTCAATTATATCTTTGTCTCTTTGGGCACTTTCTGCCAATGACTTCTGCTCTAGAGCTTTTACATAGGAGTAAAATTTTTCGCAATCCATGTATGTATGAACTTTTAGTTAAACCGAAGAATTTTATTGAAAACCCGAAGCCAGAAGAATGATTGCCAAACCCGAAGTCTTCTGGTCAAAATGACAGTGTTGGCAACCCTAGCAGGTGTGGCAACCAAAAATTGCCTAGAAATACTTGTCATGGTAAACAGTGTGCGTTTTGGTTCACTGCAGTAGTAGATAAATATTTTAAAGAAGAAGCAATTGGAATATATAGTTGGATGTATTATATAAATGTTTGGTGTCCTTGCTGAAGGATGTACGTGATAATATTGTTAATAGCTACCAATGTACATTGTAGGTGCGCCAAACAACGAAATACATGATGAACAGTGAACAGTGAAGACGCAATTACCATATAGTCTTCGGTTTGACACACATATGTCTGTTGTTCCTACACAGTGACGTACGTCAAAGCATTGGTAGCAGCTACAAATGTAAATTGTAGTTGGTTGTTACCAAAGATTGCCTGGAGATACACGTCATGTTGATCAGCGACCAATATAGAAACATATAAAAAACGAAGTAATTATAAGAAAAATTGGATTTATTACAAAATGTTTGATGTTCCTACTCAGGAACGTATGTCAAGAGATTGGTAGCAACTACAAATGTAAATTGTAGGTGTGGCATCAGGACAATGGTGGACAGTAAGGGTTTGGTATAATTTTTTAGTGTTGTTTTTAGTCAGTATGATAAAGAATATGTGTATTTTCATTTTTCAGTATTAAAAAACATGTATTTAGTGTATAAAAATATGTTCCTTGCTATACACGAAAAAAATACAAAACAAAATGGTGTTATGTCATTCATAGAAAGTTTAAGTTCAGGTCTCACACCTTGGTTATTTCAAATTTCACTTGGCAACGAGATGATAGTATTGCATATACAGATGAGGAATTTGAAATAATAAAAATAAAAATTCTACCAAATAAATTTATAGAAGCAATAGAGTTCGCCATTGGCCAGCTGCAAGACAATATCGCGTCATAAACTTACAAATTTCGGTTTAAGATAACTTTTTATTTCAAATAAGTGTAGAAGGTGTCGAAATCATATTGTGTTATTGTTAATATTAACCTAATTCTGTGTAAATGACTGTGAGAAATTTAATCGTTTTGTAAAACACTTTTTTGCAAGTTCCCGAAAAATAGAGCAATTTGTTAAAAAGTGGTTACGGTTTTGTAATTTTTCCCTAACGGTAGTGGGCTTTCCTACTCCTCCTGATGTGCTATTAATCTCATTTTCCTGCACCGATACTGAGTAAAATATTTCTGTCACAGTTATTGGTTACACCTTTAGCAACAGCCAATTTGAGATTTAAAGAGTTGCTATTTTCAGTTGCATTCGCATCACAAACAATCGTCTACGTAACAATGTAAAATCAGATATAGTTAGTGGGGCCCATTTCGTTACTTTGACAATTTCAATACGCTTACATCCTAAAAAACTCGTCAACAAAAAGGGAATTATCTTGAGAGAAAAGTCCGCAGGAAGTTACACAAAGCAACACAAAGTGCTCCCAAGTTAGGAAGTGCCATCGAAGTGAGCTGAAAAAAGTTCCGCTACGCCTGTTACGATGTGAATTTGCTTGTCTCTAAATAGAATGGGAGCCGCCCAGAATTGTATTAAAGGAGAATATAGTGAATATATCAAAGAGACGTGCCTAGCTTGGCAAAGTAAGTATAAACGACATTAAGAAGTTGCCAATTAGTTGACTCTGTTGCCGCCAGGAGCGCTGGGGAGCTTCATTTGCATATCTAATATCGCACAGTAATATAATATAAATGAAACAACGCTCCTTATTCGGCAAAACTATTTTATGTTGTAAGTAGCTCCTCCAGCTACTGCTGCAACGAATTTAAATGAATGTGCGCGCGCTCGCAAAAATGCTTCCGGGCTAATTCCGCTTTCTTGGCATTCGAAACTCTTTTTAACTGCAATTTCAGGAATTACAGTATGGGAATCTTGTGACACTTACTGAAATTTTGATTAACAGGCTTGTTAAACATGTTCCTGGGGTTCAAGGGTTCGCTTCGAAAATCTTATATAAAACAATGTTTTTTAATTTAGTTATTGTTAAAACAGCTCCGTGTTTAGTATTTGCTTAACAAGCTATTACTTTCTGTAATAGAAACTTTCCACAACTCAGCTAAAATGTTTAGGTAAAACGGGTTAACTAAAATATTGGATAAAATTTAGACTTTCAACAAAATGGGAAGTAGCGGGTAATAGTTATTAAAGTCCGATTCACATTATAGCGCAAGGCACAGGCACGGCACGGGCAGGGTACAAGCTCGGCAAAATTTATTTCTCATGAAAGGTTATGCTTATGCTTAAGTGACTGCGCTTGCATGTGGATTTTTTTTCGAACAATGTTTGCCGAACACGTGCTGTGCCCGTTTCGCAAAAGAACGTCTTGTGTGAATACCATACCCGGCAGCCGACAATCGAAATGAACAAAATAATAAAGCGTCAGCAGAGACATATTTTTTCATCAGAGAAATATTTGGACAATCAACACAAAACAAAAATTCTTTTCTGACATCGCTTTGCTGTTCTTCGTCTTATATTAAAACAATTTTTATTTGAAGTTGACAACATATTTCAAACGCCCGGAAAGAACGACTGTAACCTGTTGCAAAGCCATCGCAGTGTAAATGCTTGAAGAAATCCTTGCTCTTGCCGAGCACGTGCCGTGCCCGTGCCTATATAAATTTTAATCGGGCTTTAAGGTATATTCGGGAGGTCGTGGGTTCGATTCCCGCGACCGTCTGCCTTGATTCAGGTTTTTAGGTAGTTTTCCTGGGTCAACCTTCTCTGAGGTGAATGCCGGGGCAGTATTTCTCCACCATTCTTGATCTCTCTTCCAGTCTCCACCCCTCCTTTCTCAAACCTATCCCTAGTTTCCCGTTCTTGGCTGAAGAGGGACGGAAGGTCTCTATAGCAGCCCGCCCTTAGTTTGGGGAATTGAAATGACCTTAACCTTTGTCCTTTTTTTAAGGTACAAGTTTGGTAAGTTGTTTAACTCTTTGGCTTCTAAAACAATTTCTCTGATTTCCTTGATTCTGTGTACTTTTGTTCTATATATGCTATATTTTTATATAAATCCAAACACAGTTTGAAACCATTATTCAAAAGAACGTTGAACCAATCAATCTCCAATGACTGATAAAATTGCGGTTAAATGCACTCCACATACGAACGTTTGGCGAGTTAATGTAACCCTGACGAGTAAATCGAGCTTCATCGAGAAAGAAGGTTTTATTTAACGAAAAAAAAAGCGGGAAATTTCACTTGTTGTGTATAATCAGGGGCCAGAGCTTGTGTACTGAAGTATATTCTTGCATATACAGATTCTCTAAAACGAAAATTAAACATCGGTTACAAAACAGTAAGCAAAAGGTAACACAAAAATATTAGAGAGAAGACGAAGGAGCGCATTGGTCAAGTGCTCGTGGAGTCAGTTCTTTACTATGGCTGCAAGATATGAGTTGTTAATAAATAATTAAAAAGAAGAATCAGAACTGTTGAAATTGATAGAATAGTCTTGAAGCAGCCACGTTTCTCAAACCAAAACTCATGAGAGGAAATTCATACAGTCCGAAGAGACTTGTTACTATAGTTATGTATATTGTCGGGACTGGCAAGAAGTCGATAGTTGAAATATTTACAGCCAGAAAGATTGTGCCCGAGATCTTCAATGTGTGGAATTGGATAGTAATCATGTGTTCTAGAATTTATGAAGCGGTAATTATTGCCTGATTTCTAACCGTGTTTGTTGTTGGGCGCTGAATTGTAGCGTGCTGGACCAGTTGCTCTTGGATGGATGGGCGATTCCTTATTCCTGCATGAATTGAAACTCCTTTTTTGCTGTGTATAGCCTACCTGATGGTAGTTGTTTTAGAAGGCAGGTAAAAAGAGGTCTTGGGCATCGTCAAGTGTTCTACCTGCTTGGGTAAAGCATTTTCAAAAGCTTTGGGATTAATCCATGATATACCTACTGCATCGCGGGAAATTGTTTTGATGCAGAACGAAGAGCACTTCCGAACTTCACCAACTGCCTCCAAACTCATCACATCAGAAGTTGTTTTGAAAGTCTTAGCCCATCATTGGTTTGTTCGCATCCGTGACCACGAATAACAAGGTAAACGTCTTACGTAACTTAAATTTAAAGTTCAAAATATAAAACCATCAGTGTTTATGATCGATTTATTTGCCGCATATAATTGATAGGCGATCCATGTACAATGTCCTTCAGAAAGTTCCTGGATAGATGAACAAATGCTTATCAGTCATTTTCCGTTATTTATTACTTTCATCCATTTTTTACGTGCTTTTGTTATTTACAATTATTTATTACCTACCTTTACTGTTTCGACGGCCGATGATTGTTGGTCTACGATATTAATTTAGAGTTCTCCCAATCCTTGGGTTGGTTTGTCGCAGTTCTCTAGATCTCCATATTTTCTGCTTTTTTCGAACGTGATTGATGTATTGCAGTTTACATTTTGTTCGAGCATTTTTACCTTCGATTTGACCATCGGCAATCATTGTCAGTAATCCCGCTCTTCTCAGGGTCTATCCGATGAATCCCATTCTTCTATTAAGTTTCTATACTTAGTTTTCTGTCCAATCATTGGGATGATTCTTTCATTGGTGAGACCCGTTCTAACCAATTCAATTTTAACACATTATTTGAAACACCACTGTTAGAAAGCTTCTATCCTTTTCTTGATGGATGCTTATATTGTCTAAGTCTCAGATCCATAAAGAAAAACACTCCATACGTAGGTCCTCAGCACTTTCTTTTCTACATTTTAATGACATCACTTTGGTTACTAAAAGGTTTTTTTCTAAAAGAGTGCTATTTTACACTTGCAATTTTTCTTCTTATATAGCTATATATCACATTTGTAACGTTTCGCCCAGCTCAAACGCCATTTTGATCAATTAAAAATTAATTTACGCATTCTCCCATGGCGTAAAGCACGTTAGAAATCTGAGAGTTTCATCTTTCGACGCACGAACAGCGATAAGTGACGTCACCGCGGACCGACGCAGGTACACCGCCGTGCACTCGATCGAAAAGTCTCTTACTCCAAGAAACTGCATTAACCTGCTGATTACGCCAGCTAGGGCTATATAAAGAGGAAGCATAGCCATTGTAAGACAGAATTTTCCTGGACCTTTCTGCTCATCTAGTCAGGAGGGCTATTGGGCTTTTCGACGAAGGTCCTGCCAGACAACCCGCTAGTCCTGCTCGTCAGGAGGGGTGTGGGCTATTAGGCTCTTCGACAAAACTCCTGCCAGACAACCCGCTAGTCCCGCTCGTCAGGAGGGCTATTCTGCTCTTTGACAAGACTCCGGCTGAACAACCTGCTATTTTTGTCCTCAGGAGGCCGCTTTTTATGCTCTTTGACTGGATTCCTGAAAAAAAGTCCCTAACTCCCATTCACTCGGAGGGCCTACGTTATTAAAACCACTACTTGTATCTCTAACGACATAACACAAGCGCAGCTCAAAGTTTGCACCTTGAGGACCAGCCTGTATTTATCCTCAAACGAAAGGCCGCATCGGAGTAAAGTCGGCGCTCACAAATTCGCCCAATTTAATTCTCAGGCCGCTCTACTACGATCGCAGCCCGCGAAGCCCGGAATTAATTTGAAGGCACTCGCTTACCTGAACGCCACCGCCTTTTATGAAGGCCCCGTCGAAGAGCTTGCAACTGTAAGCAAGGATAACCTCGAAACAGCCGCTTGAAGCTATCGCCCCCTCGACACACATGAGGAACTTCTTAACACGACCAGCAACAAGTACAGCCTTCGCTTATTATAATTCTGTCTTCATTTCACACGCTTGGAAGTAAATAGATCGAATTTTATTCATGCACTGCCGCCACGTTCACGGCAACCACTAACCTGTAAAATTTTATGCTAGTAGTTCAAATGGACGCCGGGACACAAGACCGACTATGAACCGAGGGTGTTCCAATAATCGCTAGCACCGCTTTGTGACAAC
Source organism: Agriotes lineatus (assembly GCA_940337035.1). Taxonomy (NCBI): domain Eukaryota; kingdom Metazoa; phylum Arthropoda; class Insecta; order Coleoptera; family Elateridae; genus Agriotes; species Agriotes lineatus. Next base: position 31,781 of record CALNHX010002140.1, on the reverse strand, counting down.
GGACCGCTACGCTAGCCGAATAGTACAGATTTATTTTTATTATGAACGTTTTACATTTCATTTTGTTTTTACGAATTAAATATAATTTTATGTATTAAAAGTTAACGAAATTACAAGCTTAAAAAGTTATTCTGCGTGCTTTACTGTGTTACAAAACTTGAGTGTAAGAATCATAGCTTTCGCAATCTGAGCTGCCTGGAGCCAGTATTAGCATGGCAATTTGTAACAATCTAATTAATCTTCTAAAATAAATTGAAATAGTCAGTACAGGCTACACATTTAGCCTATTTGGTGATAATGTATCCTAGATAACAAAATTTGTCCATCTGTTACAGGTCTGTTGATACCAAATTTAGATTGGTAAAATATATTCTCTCAAAATCGAGTGACTCGTAGATAAAGTTACCGTCCGGCTACCTCAGTGAAGACGGTAAGTGGTTCAACATAAACTGGTGCAGTCAACAAAATAGCAATCAAGGGCACCAACAAATCGTTTACTACGACAAGTGTATCCAGATATTACCGAGACCTTGTAAACTCAAAAGTAGTCCTAAAATACGTTGAAAGAAAGTACACAAAACTAGGTAGCAGTAACATAAACAAGTCGATGTAATAGTGGCAATGCCTAATGATCACAGATAGTAAATTATTATATACAAATCCAGCACAGTGTAGAAAGGATTATTCAATAAATATAGATACCTAACTTTTCATTTATTGTTACCCAAATATCATTATACAGGTAACCTGTGCCCTGCCTTGCGGCACTACACAAAAAATATACCTAACTATCAGGTGCGCATCAAAATACCTTAACACGAATAATATTACTAGGCAATATACATTAATAATATTCTAAAAAGTATAAAAGCAGACAGGTTACGTTAATTAGAACCAACAAACAAATTGTTGCGGAAACTAACACTAAGCTCCGAGGATGAAAATTACTAACTGAATTAGTTTAAGCGTTCGCATGGGCCCTAAAGAATGCCCATTTAGATCGTTAAGCAAGCTACGATTGACTGCAAGAGTTCGATGGCAAACGTAATACCCACGGGGTTTCTAAGGAGCCCAGGCAGGACTTGCTTGCAACACAGTACAGCAAAAGCAAGTTACGAGAGTACTAAATACTTACAGCAAATTTCTTAAATGTCTGACGGACCTCACCACGAGCCCACAGTAGCAATCTATACCAGTTAAAAATTAAAATAGTGTTAATATGGTAATACAATACACAAGGTTACATCGGCTCCTTTGTTGCGATGCTGGCACCAATGGCTCCAGGTCGTCCAACTTTAAGCACGGTAGAAGGACGATGGTCAGGTCAAGGTTAATAGCTGCAGGAAATTTAGCATCCACATGAGCTCAACACTTGAATGTTGCAAAAATGTCAGTACTGCAGCCTTGCAGCCAAGCAGAAGGGACTGCGAAAAACGACTGCTCTAATTATAGGTCAAAGACGACATCTGCAGACGCATGTGCTTACAGATCTGGGCCCTATACTACCGCTAAAAAATAAACGCCCAAGCTACTACATATCGTTTAAACTCGCGGTACAAACGAAAGCTTAAACGAAAACCCAAAAATGGGCCACGTGTAAAACGAAATTCCAAAAGTTCGCTACCAGGCTCTAAAAAATTGGCGTAAGAGATATTACTGTTCACAAGTTGACCAGAGATACTTAATGCGCTAACACAGCGAGGGCTAATCTAATATTTTACATTTGCAGCATCACTTCTCCAGAAAGCTTGTTTAACCCTGGACGGCCAAAATGGAAGCAGTATTACCCGAAATCGTTGCACAAACAAAAGAGGCAGCGAAAATCCAGTATTAAAAACTTTGGATTTTTTTTCTAATTTTCTTTTATTTAAGTTTTTGTTAACGAGCCCTCGCCATCTCCAGTAAACTGTTTAACCTCTCCAATACAGTGTGTCCCCGGATGGACCTAACTATACTTGTAAACTTCCTTATTTTACATTTTAGGAAGAACAGTCATTCTTTATAAAAGGTTTTGCTTCATCTAGCAAGTCCGCAGCCACTACCAAAATTTTTAAATAACATACAGGGTGGTTAGAAAACGAGACAACTTGGATTTTGGTTAAGAATAAAGTACCTTTTATTTGAAAGGCAAGTATATGTATTACTGATAAAGATGTTTGAAATTTCAATAGAAGCTCATATATCTAATCTGAACGTTGTATCTCAAAGTTAATTTTTTATATTTATTGAGATAAATGGGTAATAGCAAAATTTATACTAGTATAAATTTTGCCAACGTGGTTATTTCAGGTATCTAATGAAAACAAAAAAGTTAATGTTTGGTGTGCGGTAATGTACAATAAAATTATTGGTTCTTATTTTTCAACGGAACCGTAAATCAGAATACATACAGAGAAATGTTGGAAAACTTCTTCCGTCCTGCTCTACACGAGGTAAACTTGCAGAAGAGACAGGCGGTTCATCTTCAACAGGACGGTTGTCCTGCTCATAGAGCAATTCGAGTTAGGGAGTGGTTAAATAGCAGAAAGTTTATGAGTATGATTTGCAGGATGATGAAAATATTTTAAGACAAAATTACGGAAGCTATAGCGGACATAAATGGAGATACCATTCATCTAGCGTTCGAAAAGTTTAGAACAGTCGTTGAAAAATGTGTAACACTAGGATGGCAACATGTAGAATAAGTTTTCTTTGTTTTTGTTATTGTGAAAATTGTGTAAGAAATTGTAACCACCCTGTATGTATCAACTTTAAGGTACAACGTTCAGATTAAATATGTGAGCTTCTATTGGAATTGCAAACATCTTTTCCCAGTAATACTTCCTTTCAAATAAAAGGTATGTACTTTATTTTTAACCAAATTTCAAGTTGTCTCGTTTTCTAACCACCCGTATGTTATTTCGTAACTTTGGTAGTGGCTGCGGACTTGATAGATGAAGCAAAACTTATTATGAAGAATGATTGTTCTGCCTAAAATGTAAAATAAGAAAGTTTACAAGTATATTTTGGTCCATCCGGGGACATACTGTATATCCATGTAGTTGCAATAATCGGAAATTAATCGAAAACTTCCATTACAAAATTTGGCGCCCAACGTGGGGTCACGTTTGGGATGAAAATGGCGGCCCGGTAAATTCGAAAATACCAATACGACTAGACGTAAACTTTAACCAGTAACAAACAAACCGACCTATTTAATTCTAGAAAATGACGATTTGGTGATCACGCTGGGATGGTTCGTAATCTACGGGTGGATTTCCAGAATCCCCAACTCTCAGTACATGCTACTGTCAGGTCTTCTGATAGCTTCATCCAGCTATGGTCTTTCGTAAGTAGATCTTCACAAGCCTATCCTAAATGTATTGGGTTGCTCTTTGAAGCTTTCACTTGTTTCCCAATAAAGCTTCTTCTTGAATATAGCCTTTGGTGGGTTGGTTGGAGGTTATAAAGGAGATGCTTTCCTTCTCTTGGCCATATTATGGGCTTTTCTGCTTAGATATCTCAACTAACGTAGCTGTCTTCTTTCGTTCGGTTTGCATTGCTTCCTGTGTTGAGCTTAGTGCCTAACAGTCGCTTCCATAAGTTAGAATCGGTATTAATAAAAATTTTGTACTGCAGAACTTGTCATGCAGAAATTCAGCTTGTTGTATTAAAATTTACCATGCATTATTTTCTTTAATGCAAACAATACAACAGAAGCTAGGCCATTATTACTTAAACAATTCCACTTGAGAGCTCTTGCTACAGCCTGCAACATAGTTTGTCTAATTTTTCAAGTTTTTCAATTTTCATAAAACAAATTGAGCCACTTTAGCATACTAAATACTCATCCGTTTATTAGGTTCGTTGAGAAAGTCACTAAGCGATTTAACAACTCAAATCTTAATTGCCTCGGCAATGTTACGTCTACACATCATCTAGTGGCGTCTCGTCCATAGGAAAAGTTGTACCTATGAATGGGAATCTTATTTGCTAGTTGTTTAATCATTGCATATTGATTTGTTGATTTGAGATTTTAGGAACCGAGATTTTTAACTGGCGGCTCGCCAAGGCCTTCACTCATGGCGGCCTGGTAGAACTTTGTGTGTATCATTACTCATTCTTCCATTTGAATTCCCAAAATAATCATCTTTTTGCTAGTGTTGTTAATTCCTTCTTGCAGATCTATTGAAACTCTTTTTTTATCGTTTTTATTGAATTTATATGTTATTGCCACTTTATATGTGTCATCTACTTTTATCTCGATTCCATCTTTCCGTATTTAATGAATACTTTTCTAATTTATTTCCTTCAATCAATAAATAGCCTTTTCATTGCTATATTATATCCTTTGTTATATTTTGTTTGCAGTACATGGTTTGACCTATATATTTCGCCATCTATTGTACTTTGGCATTTTTATGCTACACGATTATATATTTTCAGCGATTTTGCATAATCTGCTTTTCCTTTCTTCAATATTGCTTTTTATGTTTCTTGTCCAGACGACGGCTTGGATGCCGCCGAAGTTGAGCGATGTAGGCGGACTTGTAAAATAGAACTCGCTTCTCGAATCGAAAGCCAAAAATATAGCTTCACGGGAAAAGCGTCTACTCTGCGCACTATGTAGGGAGACATTTTGTGTATCTTCCATTACTTTCTATAATGTAGGGGTCGATGGTAACTTTTCTCAGTAAATCCGAAAAAGAAGGAGAGAAACTATAGAGATGATAATGGAATAAACCTGTATCTCAAGAAAGGCACGGTCCAGTCCCGTTAGTACATAGTAACATCCAATTGTTTTCAGAAGAGTTGGTATCTGTATGAGTGATGCCAGAGCATTTTGTATGGTTAGTGCCATGGCTTCTCTCCCATATACAGAATGCCCGTTTTCAAGCTTAAGCATGAAGATCTCGGTTATTTTAAAAGATACGAAGTCGGTTAAATTGGGGTAAAGCTGCATATTTTTATACTGATTAATAATCTGAAAACAAATTTAACCTGACATTTTTAGTTATCCTTGTTTTAAACGTTTTAAATGAAATCTTGATATTGACAAAAAATTAATAAAAACATTTATAAGTTGAAAAAGCTGCAAGTAATTTAATATAAAAGTTAAGTTGATGGTAGAACCTATAGGGGCTTGAATAGCCGTGAATCAAACAGCGTGGTCCACTTAAAAGAAATAATACTCTTTCAAGCCAAACTTTTTTGTGACACCCTGTATATGTCAAGACAATTTATAATGTGCCTCCTCTAAGCCCACTAGGATCGCCCCAATCAAACTTTCTATCTAAAAAAAGTAAAGGCGTAATCGGAGACTGGCGCACTAAATGAACATGTGCAGTGTTTTACCAACTTCTCCACATATTTCATTAGGTGAAAAAATTCCTTCTAGTTAAAATTAAACTTCAACTCGGTCATGGTAAATTTCTGAGTCTTCCGGGAAAACATTTTTTTTATGGATAAGTGACCATCTTTTCGTGTTTGCGCTATATATAGGTCCCGGGTGGTGCAGCTTGAACAAGCGGCCACGTTCGATCAGCAGAGTTAAGCAACGCTCTTTCTGATCAGAACTTGGATGAGAGTTCCACGGCTGCATCTCTCGGCGCCTTGTGATACGGCTGTCACGGAAATAGTTGGTTCCGGCGGTCATAACAACATCATGGCAGTCGTTAGTGGGGTTGGAAGTACCCATAAATGCACAGCGACGCCTATAATTGGTCTAACGGCTGTTGGCTGAGTGCGATATAAATAAATAAAAATAAATAAATATAGAGGGTCTACCATTGCTATTAATTATAACTTATCTGAGGAATGAGTGACTGATATTTAACATTAAATGTTCAATATTTTCGTTGGAGTTACAATTTAATCTAAAATTGCGCGACTATATACAATATCTGATATTTCCTTTTCTGTTGATATTTTTACCACGATTTTTCTTGAAGCTCCTCTTGTTTTTGGTGGTTTCCTTGTGCTCCATGTAAAACCATTTTTGCCACTTAAGATTTTCTCAGCAGGTGAATATTTAGCTTAATGTTCTGACTGTTCTTCCAGTCTTCTCATAATAATAATAATAATAATAAAGGTCTTTTTATTAAATTATATAAAATTACACCGAAAAGATGTTGACTAAACCTAATATTGTCTTGGGCGAAGTTCAACTTGATATAAAAACAGATCTATCCGTTGTTCTTTCACTTAACCCAGTGAAAATCAAAAAGAAAAAGATAAAAATCCAACCATCTACGCTTTTGCTCTAGGCGAAATATTACCCACGAAAAAGCTATGGCGGTGTTTAGTAATATAGCGATTTACTAACCGTGTTATTATGACACCAATAATTCATTGATGTTTAGCCATAAAATTTTGAAAATAGCTTTTTTAAATTTTTACGTGAAATATCCTTTTACTACATTTGGTAACGAATTAGCATTTAGTTATTCTGTAAGAAAACGATTGCTTGAAAAATTCTGACTTATGTTGAAGTGGAGTCAGCGTTCCTTTAAATCTTATATTTAACATTACATACGTTAAGACAAAAAAACTGGGACAACTCTTGATAGAGATTTTAGCATAATTTGATTAGCTAGAACGAGGCTTTGAACAATTACATTTATTATATTAATAGCAACGTCTAAACAATTTGACGGTTAAATTAGAAATACCTAGCAACTGTACATAATAAGGCAGTCACATTCACAACAGAATATACTTACCGTCCCAGTTTTTTCTTGTCTTGCATAATATGTCGGATGTTAAAATAAGTGTAATGGTATATAAAGAGGTATACGTTATGTAAAATTTGCCAGAAGAGATAAAAATATTAATTTAAAAGGAGATTATATAATTAAGAAATGGAGAAAAGATGTATGGTAGAAAGACCATAAGTTAAAATACTACAAACTATATAAAGTAATGTATGGAAATGGATACTGAACTTAGTTTATTGGTAGTTGATTACATCATGTGAATTGGATGGCTAATGTTGTATTTGCTGGCATTGTACTTCATCAATCTTATTAGTGGAGTAAACAGCTTGTGAATAGGACCTTGTGGAAATTTGTTTTACTGGGTTGTCAACAACTGGTAAGATTTGGAAAGGACATTGCAGTTCCTACTGGAAGATCTTGTCGAGCTCTTGTTGGAGTAAACGTCTTATTTGGAAAGGACACATTGAAGTTACTGCTAGTGGATCTTGCTGAAGTTCGTGTTGCTGGATTGTCTGCAGATTGTCTTATTTGGAAAGGAAACGTTCCAGAGGGTGTTTGCAGTTACTCCCAGTTACTTGAATCTATACTGGGTTTAGTCTGCAGCTTGAGAAACTTCGGTTGGTATGTGTTTGGATTAGTGAAGAAGCGGATCAAGTTAAAGGTAAAGTAATTTAGAAAAGAACTACTTACGATTTTCACGTTTATTGAATGGAAAATTGTAACATATGTGTATTTTGGATAAATTTTTCACTTTCATAATTTTGAGTGACATTGACAGTTGTCGAAAGTGTCATTTGATTTTAATGTAAGCTTTTCAGGAATAACAATATTTAGAATGCATGAACCGAAATGTTTTTGAGAGTAATCATGCTCTGATGAGCTAGAAATATTTAATCATTTAATATTAATAATTCACATTAAAACGCATATGAATTAGCTGAATTCATCTTAAAAGAGAATTTGGTTGAAGATGGTAACATTGACCTTGAATTCGAATATGAGTTGTGGGAGATGGTTACAGAACTATCCAAAGTACACTACGTTACAACATTAGTTAGCAACGTTTGTGGAAGGAAATTTATTCTAGAATTTCTACGGAAAATGAAATAATATTAGGAGTAGATGGTTTTCTCGGTCGCTTTTAATGTTATGGTTTCTGATATCTGTATTGTATTTTACTAAAAGCAGTTGGTAAATATTGTACGAACTACGTTCTCCTGACTCGTATAATATTGGAGATTCTTATTTAATCCCATCGAAACTGAAGCATCCTGAACTAAAGCTTTTAAACACATTTCATTTTAACTAGTTTTGATCCGAAATATTTGTAGAAAACACTGATACACAGTTATCCCGCACAACTTCTCCATGGATTTGCTATATGATTCCGGAAAGGAAAACTAGCAAAACTTAAACCAATCTGTCGTTACGCAATATTTAATTTCTAGAATATTTTTCTTTGGTTCTCCAAACCTCTGAACAGATAAAGCTGCAACAGTAATTGAGGAATTATTTTTATTTGTAAGTAAATCTACTCAATACTATGCCTTATGTAATAAGTACACGTAAGTTATCAGTAGCTCCAAAAACAATATGGCACTAGCTAAGAGCAGTTTTCATATTTTTATGGAACGGCCAAGTGGAGGATAAATAAACGAAATGACTCGTATCACACGCGAGCTCGAAAATTGCGCAGCGCTTAATTAGGGTTTACTTTTGAAATTGACGAAGGCATCGAAACACGTAGATGGCTCGGTAAAAAGGGAAACATTACTGAATAACTGTTTAATTAAAAACTCATAAATTATTCATGGAACCTTTTTAAATTGGCCTTTTAAGCGCGGCGCCGGATGGACAAACAACAAAAGGCCAATTTGCGGCGGCCTTAAGAAGCAAAATTCGAAGCGGAATTAATTAGCCATCTTTGTCGCGCGAAAAGTTGGAGATAGTTGTAATGCGACTGTAATCAATTTCAATGCTAATGATTCAGCCCGAGAAAACTCCAAGATGGCGCCAATTTCAAACTTCGTAATTAGAGGTTTCAGATTTTAATTATAACAATCCGTCTTTGTCTCACTCGGATATAAGAGTGCGTCTCTTTCACCTCCGCTAATTGTGTATTCCTAATGACGAAAGTTTCCGCAAAATACACACGTACAAGTTTGATTCGTTTTCTGCCAACTTCGTATTACGAACTGCTGAAACTAAGGTAACTACTCGCTTTATTTCTGCCCGCGGAATATTTAACCGCAAGGAGGTTGCCGTTTTTGCTCTTTCGGCTTGACGTAAGCGAGTTGTGGAAGGTGAAATAAATTCGCCGTCTACGGTTATTAAATAAGATGCTCTGGAACTGAATCTATGCAAACGTGCGCCGTTGTGGAACAACTGGGCCAAGTAATTAATAGTTTTAAACGTATCGTATTCGGGCTCAGCCTTTACCGTGTTTTAAATACACCTGCGTAACCTGAGCTCTGGAAATGTAGAAGCAAAGACTGTATGAAACAACTAAAGTTACTAAACACAGCTACCATATTGATTCCATTGCTCTTAACTTCCTTTTTGTTTTATTTAAATATTAAATAAAATGGACCCTTCCAATACAACTATGGTATTATGTCATTCAAATCTACACTTCACGAGCATTTCGTCTTCCTCTCTTTTCCTTTCCAATTAATTTCATAGCATTGTGATTACATAAGCAAATTCGACGGCCGACTAGCTACACTGGAGACGGCGTGGATTATTTTGTAAGAGCTTAAAACCATATAACTATTACAAAAGGCTTCAATACAAGTATGCACACGATAGAGACGAAAACCCATAAACTCAAAAGTATAGTCAATATCGCAGTAATCTGAAAAGAATTGGCTTACGAACAAGTCATAAATAGGTTTGCAATAACTAAACAGCAAAGATACAGCACAAGCAATAACTCAACTAGACGCTTAGAACGATTGCCAGGACACTAATGCTTCGACATCGCTTCATTAGTAATATTAGCAAATACATACTGGTTAAAAAATGACAGTAATAATAAATTAAGTGTAAATAACAAACAGTACGTAACAAATACCTGTAACTGATGTTAAAGTAACCTAATCAAAGCTCGAGGTGGCCTGAAGGGCGCCTATTGAGAACGTTACTGCTTGGTAATCCGATTTAGAAGCGCTACGTAAGTGCCCAGCATCCAACAAAATCCCCATATTACGAGTGCAAGACGTACGTTGGTGGTGACTACAGCTAGCAGCCATCAGACTTGGCATGACTACAACAAAACCCTACAATTTAACTTGAGTAACTGGTCGCAAAGCACCCACAACGACTTGCTGTCCAGAACAGCTATGAATAGATAGGTACTCTCCACAGTAGGCAAACAAATCCAATTAGTAATCATAGGTGCAGAGAGTAACGCCCAAGTGCTCCTACGAGAAACAATGTTATACCAAAAAATCTCGACTAAAGCAGAACGTATCGTTGCAGTGGAGACAAGCTGCAACTTCCGCTAATGTTAAAACAGCCGTCTAAGCGAGAGAGATGGTCTGACAGACAGTTAAAGCTTATGTTTCGGATCAACTCAAGGCTAAAGGACAATTGCTGCTTTCAGCGGATGATATAATGCGTCATAAAGACGAGGAAAATAAACTTCCAATAACGTCGTATTCAACTAAATTATAAATGTGTATGCAAAGAAATTCTAAATTTTACGAGGCACGCTCCATAAATCGACAACAGAAAGGCAAGAAAATTAAGCAGCCAACTGCTACTGCTACCGTCGAGACGAAAATCACGGCGCGTATTTTTGAAAAATAGTTAAACGACTAGGCGCAGCTTTCAGCCTGTAACAAATTGATAATTGCTAAAAAGGGTTGTCTTGCTTTCACTTCTTATTCGTAATGTATGTTTGATACCAGTTTTTTTTATAAATTTGTTATTTCTGCGACATTCTCTTCATATACTTAATTTAGGATTGTAGCCTGTTATTTTACCTCTTAGATGTTGTCTTGTGATTCTGATGCCCAGCTTCCAAATATTTAATTTCTGGGTCGTTTCCTTCTTTGCGAGCCTGCTATTATTAATTGTTTCGATATAATCTCACCATAATCGTGGTCTTGTTCTGTTTGATTTGACTACTACTTCCTTGCATGCTACATGTTCCACGTATTGGTTCATTTTTGCTTTTATCGGGTAGTTCTGATATAGCTCGAAGGGATTTCATTTACGTTGTTCCCATTGCATTGTTTATTTTTCTATTTTAGAGCTATTGATTTACCTTCATTGAAGTGCTTGTTTTTCCATAATATTTCGAGTAGGCAGTTTGATACCTGTGCCGACTATTACGTATATTTTTCTCACTTGATACGATGGCTTCTAGATAATTGAATTATTTGATTTCGTTTTGGTGTCGTCTACTGCTACATTGCATTTAATCATGTTATTTAAAACTATATTGTAAAGGATTCACATAGCTGCCTCTTTACCTCTAATTAGCTATATTATTAATTAATTTCAATGTTATAATATAAGCCAGAGCAAAATTCCAAAATGCACAATCCTCTGTTTAATATTATTATTGTGTTTGAACTTTGCCATTTTATTAGGCTGGTTAAAATGTGACCTGTACTAATTTACTGCACAAAATAAATGGTTGTATGTCCTCTTCAATATTTTATTTAGCTGCAATTAATTTGGAAAAACGCTAGCTCAGTAGAACGATAACTCTTTAATCTCAGGGCGAGTTCCTAATTCACATTTATCTGGTACGGTACTGTACACCGAAGTTCGAATGCGCGGTAGTTAAAAGTTTATCAATCGGTCAAAAATCCCACAAAATGGTTTATGTCGTGCAGTCAACGGTATTTACGTTAAAATGAGGGAAATTATAAACATTTGTAAGATATTTATTCAAATCTTCGCGGCAAATAACATCTTTTGTTTTAGGCAAGTAATTATTTCGTGACGTCAGGGGACGCCGCCTTAAATTTTGCAATTGTTTTAAATGGACGCTTCGATACCTTCGCATAACCTCAAAATTTTGAACGCCTTGCTTATTCTTCGAACTGCGCCTTCGGTTGAGCCCTGAACAAGCTGTTATTTTCTTAAGGCCTAATCTTGTATGCCACTTGAATTCCGCACGTTAACACTGTTATTTTAGGCAAATTTCCTACCTTTACTAATCGGTGGTAGCTGCCGCAATGCTCGGAGATGACCCCAGTTGGTATCTGCCTCTGGAGCGGCTTTCTCTGGTGTTGATGCTGGCGGTTGCACTCCTGCAGTCCCGCCCGATGTGTAGCAGTGATGACTCCTGGCTCTGGACTTTTCTCTTGGCAGAAATTGAATATTGGAATCTCGAATTGAACGGCTGCCGAAATCGTCAGAGATTCTCTCGGAGAAAATTTTATTTTTATGTTGCGGAAACCTCCAGAAACATTCCTACATAAACTTTGACACGTGCACAACACAACAACATACTTTTGAGATTTCAAAATGCTCATTTATTATATTAAAACTTTAGTTAAAGTGGAGCACAAAATTCACAATGCCAAGCTTAATAATTATTCTTTTATTCTCTTTTGTTTTCCGTTATTTTAAGTAAAAACAAATCTCGTTGCTATAGTTACAATGCTCAAGGAAATAAGTTTTGATGAATTTTAGTACATAATAGAAATACGTTTGAGTACATAATTTTACATTTTCAAATTTCTTACAAACTAAAATATTGTCTTTTTCTTATTCTAAATTGTTTCTTTGCGCCACACACATACACGTTTTATTAATTGCTATGCTTTTCACTAACGTTTAATGCACTGATTATTTATAGAGTTCATTACTACTTATTTGCTTCTTCCATATCCTGCTGCTTGCTTTTCAAATTCCTTTTTCATGTCCTGTTGCCTGCTTTTCCGAATTGCTCTTTCGCAATATATTGTTATTTTATTCCAGATTTCTTCACCTTTTACGATTTCTCACAAATTTCACTAGGTTAATTGAAATCTACACCTCTTTTACATGCACATAGCAAACCGTTTTGTGTCTATTACTTTCTTTCGGTTCGGCTATTCATTCTGCACAAACCTATTGTTTAATTTTTGAAAGTCAACTTCGACCCCTGTGAAAAACAAGCGTTGCCCCTTGCGTTGCTTTTACTCAATTACTTTACTATTACTGACATCTCTTTACCAATGCATTCATTGTTGGAATGTTAAGCTTATCAGTGCAGCCACATAAAACACCCCAACTTTGTGCTTACTGAATTGTTCATCAAGTTGCACTGCTAGCAGAGTCGAGCCGTGGGCCTAATACCATTACAATATAGACCACGTTTTTTGAGTGAATATTTTTATGTTAAATATTGTTTTTTTTTTAGTAAATAGTAAGCGCTGTATATCGTCTTCGCTTTTAGCCATAAAAAGCACATCATCCGTATAACACATTATTTGTACCTATTTTGTTGTTTTCGATTCTGTAACCAATGTTTGTTTCCTTCACGCTAATTGGTATGTGATCCGTTATTAAATTAAACAAAATTGGGCTCAAGCTGCCTCTTAGTATGATGCCCAATAGAAGCAGCTGTTGTTGAATTTTGAATCTGTCGTTGTTTAGTTCTGAGATGTAATATTTTTGACAATTCTTTTATCTAGTAATATATTGACTACGTTCATAAATAAAACTCAGTCAAATGCAGATGTAAAGTCAACAAAACAGAAAACAAGTGGTTCGTCTCTATTTTTTGGTTTCTGTCGCCTATTCTCTCCTTCTAAATATTGCACCCACGGTGGCTCTCTACTGGCTGACTTCCTGTTGTTTATTTGTTTCTATTTGAAATAATTATTGTCGATAGTATCGTTGAAAACACTAAACAGTTTCAAAAACAGCTCCACAGCTATATTGCTCTATACGTTGTAAGACCCTATTTAGAACCCTTCTTGAAATGTGGAATAGTGCCCCACTCGTCAAAGATGCTTCTAAATTGCGTGATTTTTTTTAACAGTGTAGTTAAGTGACTCATTAGATCTTGGCCTCAATTTTTTAATTTTGTTGGTATTAGAGTGTATACATAGCGATTTCCTGTTTTTTAATTTTGATGTCTCTTTTTTGACATGGTGATACCGGTATCGTTAATAATATATTTTTTATTCTCCACTAGGTTTTCTTTGAATTTATTTTATTTAAAATAACTGATCCGTTTCTATAGTTTCGGTTACAGGTTCTTCCTGCTATGTATCATGTTGTATGTCCTTTTTTAACTACCATAAAGTTCATGTATTACTAGAAAACTTTGCTCAGTTGTTACACTTAAAAAGTCATTTGCGACATGTAGCAGAATAAAGGATGCACACAGCTTTCTTCAGTGGGAAATGGACGAAGTCTTACTATGAAAGCGCAGGTGGTTTCATATAAAAGTCAGTATTCTAGAGACGTGAAAGGGAGCTTCTCAGCTATTTAACCATCCCACTCAGAAAAATTCAACTTGAGGCATCATGACTTACCTTACCTTCGTCTGCTTGGTGCCTATACTACCTGTAAACGCACCTGCATATTAACCTTACAATAAAAAAACAGAATATCAATTGATACGTTATAATTATTGAACACACAATGATACAAGTAACGGATTGCAGCGCGTAGCCTTGGGCTGCCCCGTAAACTTCTAATATTACGTGGAAATTCCTACGGAGTGACATCACGTCACCTAATTTTGGCAAGAGGACTGCAACCCAGTCGACAATTTCAAACTTCCTTGCGGGGAAGGGCTTAAACCTTGTATTCGTTAGGTTACTTGCGAAAACCCAGCTGCAAACAAAAGCGGCGTAAACATTGTATCTAAGATTAAGGATGATGTACCGTACTTGCATGAATTATACACACAGTAAATAGGCTATTGCAGATTAATACAGTAATTTAGAGACACAAAAGTTATGGAGGCGTTCACCAGCTAGAAACGGTGATCTCTATGGATGAATGCGTTCAGGACCTTAGTTTGAAGGAAATCCTGGGAGGTTGCGATTGACGATCCATTTGATGCCATGATAGATCTGGTCCATTTTATAGCATTAGGAAGAAACAAATGCCCAGTAATTTTTCGGACGACGCGTGATGCTGTCCATATAAGTCGATTCTTGATGTCCCGCTGTATATTCAAGAAGCCAGAATAAAACTTCAAGGGTTTCAAACACCGCGAAAGTCAGTAATTAATCTGCAATTAACCGATATATCACTAAAACCGATAAACTAGCTTCTAATTGCCAGCACCTCGCCATACGATGAGTCAGGCGATCGGTCGCTTCGTTTCTTCCTTTCTGAATAAGTATCGCTAGCATCAGCGTAAAAGCACTCATTTCACGAACAACCTTCAGGCCGAGCACCAGCCTGAAAAACTGCCCCCCCCCCTCTCCCACTGCCTTTGACGGCGTGGCGGCTACCTCAAACCAAAAACATTTACTCCTTTGAGCTGAAAATCTTCTGTAAGCATATACGTTTTATCTTAACCCAGTATTCCTTCTTTAATGCTTCAATTTCGGCATTAACTATATTTATTATTTGCTTGTATTTCTCACTGTTTTATGGTTCTTGGTACTTCAAGTATGCTTTTTTTTTGCTAAGACTAACCTATTCGGTATAGCAAAATTCGTGTTTCTTTGTGCGTTAATATTAACTTTCCTGGTTGCACTGCTTTTTCCGCACTTTTTAGGACGTTACCTTTAATTTTTTTCCAAGATTGTTCTACATTGTCATCTTTGGATGTTCACTTTAATGTATTTTATTTTTGAATCTTATTTTATTCAGGATCTTTAGTTATGTTGAGTGAGAAAGGGTCAATTCTGAGTTTAGTCACAATTCCCGCTGACACATTAGGAGAACACGTCGTAATTTTGGTACTATGTTTGAAGAGCATATACGTAGCTCGTTTTACATTCAACAAATTCGATAATTCAAGCATTGCCCCACATATATACGAAACAGGTCATAGTATTATAGAAACTGACCTAAAATTGTAGAGGATTTAACTTCAACAAAGCAGCCACATTCTTTTGAAAGTTTGACCATTTTTAATAACATTTTGAATAAAGACGGAGGTCACATCCCTCGCTCTGTTGAATTTGACACCTGATTGGTCGCATAGGATACGCCCTCCGGGTCAGCTAGTATAAATAGCGTTAGAATGTGTGGGAGTGCTAACTTTCACTGGTGATTTGGTGAAAAGCATATCTTCGGCCAACCTTGTCGGATTAGTCTCTCCCTCTTGAAGGCTATTGAAGATGACAGCTTAGCTGTCGAAATACGAATTTAGCGGTTGTTGTTAAATATTTGTGTGGTTCGGGGTTTTCAACGCATTGTGTCAATAGCAAGTTATGATCAGATCCTATAGTTATTGTAATTAAAGATCTGAATTCAATATAGGTCGGCTGCTAACCCGTTCTATCAACCCTTCATCTTAATTCGGGCTTGGGACTGGCAGCATTTGTTGTGGGATCTTCCCGGTGTCTGCTTCCCTATGGCTTCCCGTTTCTCGCGATCTGGAGAAGTTTTCTTTTTCACATTCTTGTTATACCATTCCATTCTCTTGAATCACCTAACTGTGTCATGGTTGGGCGTATACCCAAATTTGTAGATTCTTGTTTTGCCGTCCAGTATCATGTTACAATTTTGAAATCTGTTAGATGTCCTGAGACAACACCGATTTATAAGTTTCATACATTACTTTTTGTTTGACTTGATATTGTAATGATCCATGTAAGTAGAATGTTTACGATGGATTCATATTTATTAGTGTTTTAGCCACATGCCACATTATCAGCCTAGCAAACTGATTCTACCTCTTCATCTCCCATTTGAAATCACTAACCTTCGCTGCTGTCTTTTCGACGATGTTGATCCTCACATTTTGGATAGGGTTGGATTTTGACTATTATCTTTCAATGTGTTATTGACAGATTTTGTTTTACTTTACGTCTTTATTTATTTGGTAGATGTACCGTGTTTTCTCATTAATCCTACCGCATCTTTTGTATTATAAATTAATTTAAGAAGTCTACGAAACACTAAACCTAAAAAATATATTCAGATACACTATATTAAGCAAATAAAAAACCAACACCATTTTACTCGACCAAAATATGACAGTTTTGTGATTGCTCGTGGATTTAAAAATTAGATTTTAATTTTAAAAGCCCCTGCATTGATGCTTTATAAAATTTTGTAATGGAAGATTTACTTTTAAAGTTTATTTAGCTCATTTCAGAAAAATATCTTTTTTTCTGATGAAGTATATTATAACACAACAAAACTAGAAACTGTCTGTGAGGGTGACAGTTGCTGTTCACGCAATGTATAATTGTGTAATTAAATTCCATAATATTTTAGTATTATTGGAAACGTTTGGACGACGAATTATTTATTGTGTTTGTGGTATATATCGAAAAGTAACAACGCCATGAATTTTTTAAATTAATTTTATGGGTATCTACTAAAAATACAATCGGATAGAAAATGAAAACGTTGTACACCCTTGCAAAACTTATACGAGATTTGCAGAATAAAAATTGTTATATATTTCGGTTCTAAAAAATTGTTACTGTAGTAAAGAGCTAATAAAATCATAATCAGTTGCAATTACTGGCCAAAGAACGTCCAGAAAATCTCAAGACAGCCGTCACATGGCCTTTCGGGTCAGAAAAGAAACACCGTCACGACAAGATAGCGGCTATCAGTCGTCGTTCGCATCCTCCATTATCGCAGATTCCAGGCATTATCCCTGGAAGTAAAGCCTCCGTCTGGAAGATAAAGTAGAAGGTGAAACGAAAACGGAATCAAGAGTGCGCAGGTCAAAAATAAATGATTTTCTCGAGAAAATCTCCCACTTTATTTCCCTTACGTTTTCAGGCGTTTCTTATTTTCGCCGCAGATAGGGGGGAACATTATGGGCAAAGTAATTCGCCTCTTCCTTTTTCTCCCCGTCCTGTTTTGTAAGCAGCGCGAGTCCTGCTCTCCCCGGTATTAAAGCATTCCGTTACCTAGGATAGGTGAGATGTGAGACATTAAATTATGTACACAAAAGTTTAAGGTTTAACGAGTTTCGCTCCTATTAACGATGATAAGTTAGGATTTGTGGCCGGGATTAATCGCTTCGTGTTTTTGGCGCTCGAGCTATCCTAGTATTTTTGGGCACATAAAACGAAATTTATTGCAGACACAGATAAAAATGCCACTCAGCTGCAACTTACTGCCATAAGTAATAAAAACGGCTTAATAGTGATAGGGTGAGACGAGTGCATTCTTCTGTTATCAAAACTATTAGAAGAACGCGCTTTGTGTCTTAAATTACTTGAAAGAATAAGATTGTTTTTATGCTCCTTTAAAAGTCTACAAGTATGACAGCAATAACGTAATTTTTCTAAAGCATAATTCTTCGCAGTATAGACATGTGTCTCGTTTTACTACTTAGCACTTTAACACATTTAAAAGCTATGATTGCAAATATATCAGAAATAACAGCATTTTTCTCAAGTATATCCTCTCGACATGTACACCCAGTGGGTCTCTTTCTATTACTTGCGATCTAAACACCTGTACAAGGTATTACAAGTAAATTAGTAACAACTTGTACTTTTTCAACTAAGATCTCTCGCAGTATACACACAGTGTCTCACTTTAGTACTTAACACCATAACACCGTTACAAGATGTAGTTACAAGTATAGCACCAAAAACGATTTTTTTTGCAAGCTTAGTTGCTCGTAGTATACTCAAAAGTGTCCCAATTTATTACTTAACACTTTTACGCCTTTAGTAGTTACTCTTCCAACGACATCAGTAATAACGTAAATTATCTCAAGCAGTCTCCCTCGTAATATACATACAGTGCATCTCATTTAATTATTTAACACTTTAACACCCTTAAAATTTGACAAGTATTGAGATGGTATGCTACGTATGGCAATTCGATTAAATGAAAATCAAACATGAACGGAATTGGTACTTTATTAATCACTACAGATAGAAATATTATCAGGATTAAACATTGCTACATTTATAAACCGTAATTTCCAAGTAATTTATAATTTAATTAGACTAAGAATAGAAAATAGGTTCCGATATCAGCAGGGTTTTGTTTAACTTAATTCAATGTTATGGTTTAATATGATAAGTTCTACTATAATTTTAGTAAACGTTCAGCAAGTAAAACAGATTGTGTTAGTAAAAGGGGTGGCAAAGAGTCACAGAGAAAAAGCGCAGTTAGATTGTATCTACAGCGACATGTTAGGCTGGTGGTCAATGCGTTACGGGTAATGATACGCTGACTAAAATTTTGTAGCGTGTCTAAGCGCATAAGGCAACCTGTAACGTCAGCAATTTAAGAGCGACAGTGCTTAATAAACTGAGAAAAGTGAAAATCATGTGAATTGAAACAAATGTAAGGTTTTTTTGCCCAACAATATTTAACAATTTGACAAAACAAACATTTAATTTATAAGATCAAGTATCTGTACTCACAAATAATTGAGTGTAGTAGGTTACTAAGCAACGGTTGTGTGCTGGCCTCCAAATAAAATTATTGCAAATCTTCGTGTAATTAAAGTACTTTTGAGTTTCAACTGGTTGTATTACTGTTATCCAGATTGCGCCTAGTTTGTGTATGTGCCGTGCTTCGAGTAATTAATCAAGATTGGAGCAGCAAAACTCTGGGCTTCGACAAACAACCACGATTTGGAAAAGCGCAGCGACTATATGGACCAGCAAAGGAAGCCGGAAAGCAGATGCGACGAATAGCAGTGACATCGGGAGCACCAGCGAAGGCAGTTCAAGCATCAAGGCGAGCCGCCCCAAGAATCGCAGTAGAGGTAGATACAGGCATTCTGGAGCAAAGCGGTTCCAGCGAGCAGACGACAGCCCAAAGTGAAAGAAAGGGGGGCATTTTGGGCAGTTTCCAGCATCCGGGAGCCCAGGAAGGCTCAGAAGCAGGTGAAATTCGGATAGAGACAGCGTTGAATCAAATGGCGCCGTGGTTACCAATTAATAGGTTTACATAGATACGGAGCATTTATTTTCATTGTTATTTACCTGTGACGTAATTATCAACAACTTGCTTGGATTAAACGTACATTTAACACAAAATTCTGTGTCGTTTCGCTACTATTATTTTAGGTTAAAATTTTATTAAGATGCACTTGCCATACTTGTGCAATTATCATACAATTGCGGAAATGTTTAATTATGTAGAAACTCAACCCTGGGATTAGAATTTTGCGAACCTAATGGCTAGCATAATTAATAACTTTTTATATTTCATAAAAAAGGCAATTTGTGTTTAGCCCAAACCGAGCTATACATATTCACAGCAGTATAGCAGCAATAACATAAATTTTCTCAAGAATAATGGCGTATTATATACACGAGTGCCGTCCCTTACTTAACAATTTAATACCTTTAGAAGTTTTACTTCGAAAATTATCAGTCATAACGTTCTCAAACATAGTTGTTGCCAGTATACACACAGTCTGTCTCGTTTTATTACTTAGCATCTTAAAACGTTTAGAAGATTTAGTTACAAACATATGAGTAATGACGTGAATTTCTCAAGTATAACCCCGCATGGCATTCCGGCAGTGTCACGCTTTCTTCGGTAAAACACTTTAATACCTTTAATAGATGTGGTTACAAGTGCAAGAGTAATAACATTTAGTTTCTTAAATAGGCTCTCTCGTAGCATACTCACAGTGGGTCTCACTCTATTACTTAGCATTTTAACACCTTTAAAAGTTTATAAGTATAGCAGCAATAACGTGAATTCTCTAAACTAAAACATTGTTCCTCGCAGTATATATATGTGTCCTGTTTTATTATTTGGCACTTTAACACATTTTAAAGCTGCAATTACAAATATGTCGGAAATGGTAGCTTTTTCTCAAGTACAATCCCTCGAACTGTACACACACTGTGTCTCCTTTTAGTATTTGTGACCTAAACACCTGTACAAGATGCAGTTACAAGTAAATTAGTAATAACTTGCACTTTCTCAAGCAAGATCACTCGTAATATATTCATAGCGTCGCTCATTTTATTACTTAACACCTTAACACCTTTAGAATATGTGGTTCGAAGAACGTTTAGTTCCTCAAGCAAGATTTGTGGTATTATACATACATTGTGACAGTGCGTCGCGCTGCATTGCTTAACACTTTAACACTTTCAGAAGATGTAGTTCCAAGTATATCATAAATAACATAACTTTCTTAAGCATAACTTCTCGTAGTATCCACACGGTGAGTCACGCTTTATTACTTAACGCGTTAACACCTTTAGAGGATGTGGCTACAAGTTCATTAGAACTAACGTTTAGTTTCTCAAATAAGATCTCTACTCTTATACACACAGTATGTTTCGTTTTATTGCTTAACACAATTTTAGATTATGGGATTAAAAATGTGTCAGTGATAACGTTTAGTTTCTCAAGCGGGATCTCTCGTGTTATACGCACGTTGTGTTTCGCTGCGTTACTTAACACTTTGACACTTTCAAGAGATGTAGTTACAAGTATATCATGACTAACGTTACTTTCTCAAGCATAACCTCTCGTAGTATTCACACAGTGTGTCTCACTTTATTGCTTAACATTCTAACACTTTTAGAAGATGTGGTTACCAGTAAATCAGTAATAACTTTTAGTTTCTCTCGTTTTACCGCTTAACACTGTTTTAGATTATGTGATTACAAGTGTGTCAGTAATAACGTTTAATTTCTCAAGCGGAATTTATCGTGTTATACGCACGGTGTGTCTCGCTGCATTACTTAACACCTTAACACTTTCAGGAGGTGTAGTTAAGTGACTTTTGCCAAGCATACATTTCGTAGTATACACAGTTTTCTCATTTTGCTACTTAACACTTTAACATTTTAGAATATGTAGTTACACGCATATCAGTAATACGTGAATTATCAAGCATACCTCTCTTAGTATCCAGACAGTGTGTCTCACCTTATTGCTTAACACTTTAGATGATGTGGTGATGAGTGCATCAGTAATAACGTATAGATTCTCAAGTAAGCTCTCTCGTAGTATATACACAGTGTGACAGTGCATATTGCTGAATTGCTTAACACCTTAACACCTTCAGGAGATGTATAGTTACAAGTATACCAAGAATAACGTTACTTTCTCAAGCATAACCTCTCGTAGTATACACACAGTGTGACTCACTTTATTGCTTAACACTCTAACACTTTTAGAAGATGTGGTTACAAGTACATCAGTAATAACTTTTACTTTCTCTCGTTTTACCTCTTAACACTGTTTTAGATTATGTGATTACAAGTGTGTCAGTAATAATGTTTAATTTCTCAAGCGGAATTTGTCTTGTTATACGTACGGTGTGTCTCGCTGCATTACTTAACACCTTAACACTTTCACCTAGAAGATGTGGTTACAAGGGCATCAGTAATAACGTTTAGTAGTTCCAGCAAGCTCTCTACTAGCTCTCTATTAGTATACACACAGTATATATCGTTTTGTTGCTTAACACAATTTCAGATTATGTGATTACAAGTGTGTCAGTAATAACGTTTAGTTTCTCAAGCGGGATCTCTCATGTTATACGCACGGTGTGTTTCGCTGCGTTACTTAACACCTTGACACTTTCAGGAGGTGTAGTTACAAGTTTTTCAGTAATTATGTGACTTTTCCCAAATATAAATCTCTTAGTGTACACAGTTTCCATTTTGCTATTTAACACTTTACAATGTAGGAAGATGCTGTTACACTTATATCAGTAATACGTGAATTTCTCGAGAATAACCTTTCGTAGTATCCACACAGTGTGTTTCACTTTATTGCTTAACACTTTAACACCTTTAGAAGATGCTGTTACAAGTGCATCAGTAATAACGTTTAGTTTCTCCAGCATGCTGTCTATTAGTATACACACAGTATATCCCGTTTTATTGCTTAACACAATTTTAGATTATGTGATTACAAGTGTGTCAGTAATAACGTTTAGTTTCTCAAGCGGGATCTCTCGTGTTATACGCACGGTGTGTTTCGCTGCATTACTTAACACCTGAACACTTTCAGGAGATGTAGGTACAAGTTTTTCAGTAATTATGTGACTTTTCCCAAGTATAAATCTTGTACTTTTTAAAATATTTTCTTCGCTGTATGATCAATAGTTATCTAGGTATAAAGTAAAAGAGCAGTCAAATTTGAATTTAAGTTCATACGCGGGTGTTGCAGTGTCCTTCAAATATATTTATTGAAATAAATAGTAATATTTTTCAAAGTTTTTTTATAAATGGTTCGTCATCGTCCGTGCTGATGGAAAAACCATCCTTTGCGTTGGCGATATATATGACATACCAGCAAGTGATGTAGAAAAGTTGAGAGTTAAAGCATCTTAAACAGTACCTAGTATTTCGTCAACATCATAGATCCTCCATAAAACATTTTAAATAATTCAAGAGTTTAAAAAATATTATAAAACAGCAAAAATGTGAGTGTTTGGAGAACGAAAAGAAAACAGTTGATAGTTGAACAGAATTGCCTGGAGGCTGTAATCAGGAATCCGTTGCTTTGCGCTAGTTCTATCCCTCAAGCACGTAAACAAGACTGTGTTTACGTTTTAAACCAATGTAGTCAATGGTACTTGAAAGGGACGACAGTAAACTACCCCATAAGACGCAGCCTCACGTCTTGACAGTATTATGGCTTGGTATTGGGGTAGTGAATGAATCAAACATTAAATGCAGATTGTTTTATTACGAAAATAAATGTTCTATTTATAAAAAACAAGAATGCTTAACGAAGTAACAATATCAAAGTTCAAATGTACAGTTTACTGGGCCAAAGCGTTTACAATTACAAAATAACAACGTAGCAATTCAGCGGTTTTATTTCCTGCTGGAGAGAAGGTCGCCCGTTGAACCTGCCGCTGTAGGTCGGTTTTGTGCATGAGGTGCAGATCTGCGGTTTTCTTGGTCTTTAACTCGTCTGATTGCGAAATAACACTGGTTTTTAAATTATGAATAATGTTCCGTAAATTTGGACTGAAATTTATATATGTTTAATCTAATTTAAACATATTAAATAAAACAAAGACTGGTGATTGCGGCATTAAAAATTTCTTGCTATTAAATCAGAATTGCATTTAAAAACGTGCGATTGGATTTCGTAAATTTTAGAAAATAAAATTTATGTGTGTTTAAATCAAGTTTAAACATAGTGCAATATACAAATGTTTCGAATTTTAGCTGGGCAAGTGCTCGAAGGCCTAAAGGAACAGGAGAGAGAGAGAGAGAGAGAGAGAGAGAGAGAGAGAGTGATTGGATTGATGTAAAATCAGGTAAGCATATAGAAAGAATACTAGATAGAAAGAAAAACCTTTAACAATAAAACCAGGAACGAGTCTACATAATCACACCATCGCCCTCATAAAATATGGAAATATGTGACATCGAAGATTATCGCCATCATCATCAAACAGTCTATATTGAAGTCCACTACTGGACATAGACCTCTCTTAGTTGTCTTCATAAATGCCTGTCATGTGCCGCCTGCATTTAATTTTCGTGTATTTGCTTGAGGTCATTCATCCAACGAGTCGGTGGTCATCCCCTTCTTCTGAAAGCCTCTTGCCTCGGTCTCCACTCTAGTATACGCTTCGTCCATCTATTGTTCGTTGTTCTAGCAACATTTTTTCCATAGCACGTTGGTTTATTTTGATTTTATTTATTGATGTCTTGGTGAGCGTCAGAATCTCCGCACTGTAGGTCAGGACTGGCAAAACACATTGGTCGAACACCTTTTCCTTAAGGCGGGTGGGGATGTCTGATTTTAAGACGTTTCGCAGTCAACCCCTATTTTACGTTGTAGTTCACAGGTTTGGTTTTACCTGTTTATTCGAATTTCGTGACCCAGATATTTGTCATTGCTCAGAACAAGTTTGGTAATTACGTGAGTTTTTGACTTATTAATTTTTAATCCAACCTGTGTAAAGGTCTGATAAAGTTTTTCGCACATTGCTATTGCATGGTCAACATTGTCTCCGATAAGCACCATGTCGTCTGCAATTCTCACTCAGCTAGTCTAGGTTTGCTCGTTCACACATGTAGTCCAAGAGCGTGATGTACAATTTCAGCGACATTGTGTTACCTTGGCGAACCCCTTGTTGGATATAAAATTCATTTGTGTCTTCATGAAGCCTCAGACACGCCATCGCATTTTTGTAGATGTATGTAACTGTGGTCTATTCGGCTTTCTGTTACAGCTTTTAACATTTTTAGTTGGTTTACCATGTCGAATGTCTTTTCGTGGTCTATGAATATTAAGATAAGGAGCTTGTTATATTCGACGCATTTTTCTATCAAGCTTTTAATGACGTGCAAATGGTCTTTTCTGCCAAAACCTTACCTAAAACCATCCTGTTCTCTTGGCTGGTAAAAATCCAATTTATCAGTCTGTTAGTTATAATTTTGGTAACAAGTTTATAAATATATGATAACAGAATGATTGGCCTATAGTTTTTGAGGTCCATTGTGTCTCCTTCCTTATTTATTAGAATGACCACAGCTTTGTTCCACTGGGATTGCGTTATTCCCTTTATAAGGCATTTATTAAATAATAACGCTGGCATTTGCAGGAGTTTTTCTCCTCAAAATTTTAATGACTCTGCTACTATCCCGTCGTAGCCTGGTGATTTTTTATTCTTTATTTGTGAGAGAGCTTCTTTAATTTCAACAATTTTAATCTCAGGTATTTCTTCAGACCCTGGATTTAGGATCTTTGGTATGGGAGAGTTTGAGGCATTTTTTCAAAATTTCTATAAAACTCACTATGGAATCTTTCAACAGTTTACAGAATTTGATCTTTATCTGTTATAATTATGCCATAGTTTTTAAGTTTATGAATATGTTTCTTCCACATTGAGAGTTGTCGTCTTAATACTCTAAGACTTCTGTGGTTTTCGACTACCTTACCGTATTTATGGTTACGTTTTCTCGTGTTTTCACTCAATCTCCCTTCTTTTTGAGACAGGATTCTTCTTCAGCTTTTTACAATGCTCTTACAATGTTAGTGTTAAGGTGCTAGATATCTATATTTTCGTCATTGGTATTTATTTTTTTCTGCTATATTATCATCTACTGTGCGTTTGAATAAGTCTACGTTTTCGGAGGCATTCCATTTACAGGGATCATCCAAGATAAATAATCACACGTAAGATTGCCTTCAACACATCTTGCAAAAGCCTGTGATAGAAAAGCAGTTTCAGCTCCAATTACAGCAATGCTGTTCTTCAAGATCTTAGAATTGTCACACAAGAAAACTCATCTAAAGTTCGACATTCAAATAAATAAATAGAAACGAGTTGGATAAGACAATTGTTTTGATTTACAGTAGCTTTCTGTTAAGGATGCTCTTTGAGACACTTTATTTTTATGGGGGAAAGGACAAAACCTCGAAAAACGTAGGGGATAAGCTCTGTAGGAATATAATCGTCGAAGGGCATGTTGTTTATGTGTCGAAACCTAAAATGTAATACACCGGTTAGGTAGCACCTTGTTCTAGATCTACTAGAAGTATCCAGCAAAGAATAGTGCATCTATTTAATACAAAAGTTGCTGATTTCACCAATCTTATAGTTATTGGATATTATAAAACAGTCGTCAACAGTGGTTTAAAAATGAAGTGATTGTACAAATTGAGATACAAGATTATCGACTGTTACCAATGTGAGATAATGCCGGCAGTACCGCTGAGTAGTGTTGCATATCTCACGGCACTTATACGAGTTAAGCTCCAGTGCTTGGTCAGTACTTGAATGGGTGAACATCTGGAGAGCGAGCGTAGTGTTCTAGCTTAGACAGGCTCCACTACCTCAAGTACCTCCGCTGAATTTAAAAAGGTACGTACTCTTAGCGGCTCGGTGGGCCCGGCACCCCGACACTGTGTAAACGGTACAAAGGGTCTGTCATGTCAATGATATCGAAGGAAAGATTTGGATACATAAACGCAATTCATATGACAAAAACTGTCACCTATTATTGGTGATTGATATAGAAACACAGCTTTTACCACAATGGAAAACAAAACGAATAGCTGAATTAATATATGCAAGTAAGGTGCTAACAACAAATCCGTATTTTGATTGTAATCATAATCTACAGTTTCTCAAAAATATATTGGTTATTTTTGACTAGAAACAAATAGACGAAACGGGGCCTATGGATTAACTGTTGAAATGCATGTGCTTCTGCCTTGTTATTTTACTTCGACCGATTAGCCTAAGAACACTATGATAAACTGTGTACATTATCTATTATGTCATCTCTCTTATTAAAACTAAACATAAGAAAATGTATATACAGTATAACATTAAAATACAACAAATCTTTATAATTCAGTATGCTACGTCTGAGTCCTAAACGCCTGGGAAGGTTCACAACCTTTTGTCATGACGAGCGAGCTGCGTGGGTCGGCGGTCTCCTTCTTCGGGTACTGCAAGCAGCGGCACTGCTCGATGGGCAATTGTGGAGCTCCAAATGTTAAATGGCCGTTTGTGTTGTAGATAAATCTAAAAACCGCGTGCAATTGTTGTGGGGGTTAAGCACGCCCCTAGGGCCAAAATTCGTGTGTCAAAGTTCAGATAGGAGGCGATACCGCATCCCATGCTACTTTTTCCGATCTGGCCAGGTGCGTACTAATTGTGCCCGGTTTCACTACGTAACCAACCAGCTGTAATATAACCATGGCACATCGCAATAAGATCCTGCTGGGTAGGTGGAAGCTTGTGCCTGACGTAAGTAGAGTCTTGAATTAAATACGGCTGTAATTTTGTTCGAAGTGTCCTGATCACGCCGCGATCAAGTTAATTGTAGAAGGCTTCGCTGATGCTAGAGATTTTTCTCTATTCGGCTTATTGCAGGAGGTGTGAACCTCTGGTAGCGTTATTCGGCGGTCTAGAGGGGCCATTAAGGGGTTTGTTTTCAGGCGTAGTTTTCAATAGTGTCAGGTAGCAATAATCCACGTCTTGGGTGGGGTGAAGGTGTAAGACTTAGGAGGGTCTCTAGCACCGATAATCGGTTGCTTGGAAAGTTGGTTGAGAAGCTGGTTTCTCCGGTACCGATAACCGGCGGCATGGAGAGGTGATTTAGGTTTTGGAATACAGGAGAGTATTTGGAGCTTTGGAGGGCTTCCTCTGGTTGGTCTCTGGACTTACGTGACGTCGACGGTCCAGATATTGTCCTCTTATACTCGGTCGGGCCTCCCAATATCTAGGTAAGGGTGCGCCGTGGTTAGCTGTTCGCAAACTAGCCTCGCACCTCTGCGTCTTTGTCGTTATGACACTCACTCTGGATTTCCAAACGTAACGGTTAATAAAGCAACAAGTATCACGAATACTCTTTTATATTTGGTGCTGTATCAGAGCAATGACGATCATCTGGTTAAATTATGTGCGATTCATAACTGTTCTAAGGAGTTTTCAGTTTTTCAAAATATTAGCCATAACACATCAACTTCGGATTGTAGAGTACCTGGACTTTTAATGTCCACTGTTACTTCTAAGTTAAGCTCTTGCTTGTCATGGTCAAATAAAGTTTTTATGTACACTTTTCAGGTTCTTCTTGCTCCTGTTGGGCTCAAAATTATTGCTTGCATTCTTCCTTATATATGGCACCCCTTGTTTTACATTCGCTCTTACTTCCTTCAGTCTTGTATGTAGATTAAATTTCTCATGTTTATTTTACAATTCTCTTTTATTAAATAAATGTTTCTGCAGCTTCTATTACTTTTCTACGTATTCGAACTTTGACATGTTTTGCTATTTCTAACTTTACTGCTGACATTCGAGATTATTGCGGCTACATCTTCTGAACCGACAAAAAACTGGTGAAAAATGTATTTTCGACTGCTATTTCAGTCCAATATTATAAAAAAGTGCCGGTCTTGTTATAGCCATTTTAAAAATGTATTGCCTCCTGATAACAAATGGTACATAGTTAACTCTTTAATTTTTATACAGTTTGATTACTGCAACGAAGTACATTATAATTGTCTAACTTTACAGTTTAGACTAAGTTGCAGTTTTTGCAAAACACTGCGTTTTTTCTGAATGGAGCTGGTTTGACGATACTACATTAAGGTAAAATATTGAAGATTGATTACTGTTTGTTTTCCGTTTATTATTTTGTGGATTTTTGTGGAATTAATGCAGGGGCAGTTGCCTATTCTTGATGATGTTATTGTAAGAAATAAGTAAATATACTTTATTTCTAATCACAACACCCTATAATTGGAAAACGAATTTCAAACATTTGCTAATGTTGTTAAATAAGTTCCCTGTTTTACTTCGTTGTAATTCAGATCAAACCTTTAAAGGAGCGTTCTTGTGTACAATATAATTAAACAACTAACTATACAATTTATCTGTAAGTATTATACGAATGTATATAATACAATGGTTCATCGAATTCTACATAAAGCGGTACTGTGACTTCAGTCATTTAGTGTATATGATCTTCCTTTCTTGTCTTGGAAAGTCTGTAGGCATTTTATTCCAATCACCTTTTTGCCCTTGTCTATTCACCTTTGCTGTATGCGTTTTCTTAGTCGTTTTCCAATCTAATTTAAAAAACCAACACGTTGATTACAGCAAGGGAATCCATAAGATGGACACTGCAACTAGATTAAAAAGCAATCGAGCCAGTAATGAAGTACACATACCATAAGATAAACATAACAAGGGATAGAAATGTATCTTTATTTCTCCGGAACTCTAAACCGAACCACAACAGCAACTCAAATTGGATCGTTAAATGGCAAACCAAACATATGTCAAGTGAGAATATACAAAGCAGTAATTAGGCCCATAATGATATACTAAAGAGTACAAGACTAAGGCAGAAATGCAAATCACTAAAAGCAAACTGAGAATAGAAATAAAAAATCTGTAAAGGGCTTTACTCAGAACGTCCCTCGCAAGTGGACGTTGTGACCTTAACGTTTTTAAAAATCAAAGGAAAATGGGAGTAAAAATATCTTCACGTTGGTAGTAATACTGAAATAATACAAGGAAACACTTGGTAATGCAAATTACACCAATTTTTAAATAAAAACCCGCTACGGGAGATGGGATTCGAACTACAGCGCTTGCGAACAAACCAGCTAATGCATGTCAGTGCTCTGCGCTGAACCCAAAATAAAGCACACGTTCGCGGCCTCGATTACCAAGAATGGCTACGATCTGTGAGATGCGGCTGTCTTAAGTAGAACGCATTTATTGTTAACCCATGTTTTATTTTTTAGAACATTGTGTATCTCTTGATTCTCATTTTTGTTAAGGGTAAAGCCTGAGAAATGTATAAATTGTTATTTCTATTTATTTCTCAATTAAATAAAAAATAAACAAATTTTTATTTTTTAAGCTATATATTTGTCCGAATTTTTCTAGGTTTCAGGCCAGGTAGACATTAATTTGCATGCAAAATAGTTTTCCTCCAACAAATAATTTTTGACTTATACCTCCAACAGACAGACAGACAGACAGACGGAATTAAGAAAACCTGTTTTTCGTCATCTAGGGACCCCGTGACGTGAAGATCTAAAGAAATCATTTAAGGTGATTTTTTCGTGATTATAATACTTCCTTCGTCTTTTAAACGAGGAAAGTAATAACAGAAGTATTACTGATGAGCAGACACAAAACTGCTGAAGTGAATGAAAAATATGGTGTGGCATATGAAATATGGTAAAATGAATAGAAATAAATAAAGGGTGGGAAGAACACGTTGAAAAAATAGACGACAATCGAATGAAACAATGTAAGAACAGTATCTCACCAGCAAAAAGGACCACATAAAAGGTGGCAGCGAGCTAGATTTTAATCGTTGAGGAAATAGCGAGGCCCAACAAACAGGACAATGTAGTAGGAACAAGAAAAATAATTTTGGTTGGCCGTACGTTTCCAATATATCCTGATACTGGTATATGGTAAATCAAACAAGTGAATTGAAAAATAAAAGCCACAGAAAAAGTATTGATAACACCTTAATTCGACAGTAATTCCATTGGAATTAGCTTTCATATTTATCATTCTTGCATAATTTTTTGGATTAAATTACACGAATGGAAATAAGTGTACGCTAGGTAGTGTAAGCGCTTACAAGTATGTAAGATGGTGTTTTGTTATTGCTTGTACAACCACGACTACAAGATTTAAATAATAAGAGGGATAGTATTTATTTCCCGATTTTTTACCATTATATCTATGGGTTTATCATTGACCCTGTTACTAGAATTTATTTTTTCAACTTAATCATTCTGATTATCATACTAATAACAAATACATTTTCTAATCAGAGTGATGAAGAGTAGACATTAAAGGTCTATCATTTATGTAGTTTTAATCAAAATAAAGAACAGAAAGACAATTACTAGTTATACATGGATCAAAAGAAGATGAACAACGGGTAGAAACTGCAATAAAAATCACCAAACATAAGAATGTGTTAAGCCGTAATGTTAGCATGTTTATAACACAAATATGAAGCTATTAGGTTGTACAAGTTGCTAGAGGACGATAAGAGAATTCGCTATGGATGAACAGAACATTAACACAGATCAACTGGGAGGACATCAAGTATCTGGAAACACTGTGGAGTCCCTTTCGGGAAATAATTATTAACACAGCGGAGGGTATATGTGGAAAAACACGTAAACAAAGCAATTGGAAAGGGGCAGTATGGTAGAATAAGGAAATACAAAAAGAAGTTAAACAAAAAATAAATTATAGAAAGAGTGTAAGAAAAATAAAACAACAGCAAACTATAATAAATATATCAAACAAAAGTGACTTATAGCTGTATTCATAAATTATAAATTATTCCATAGCCATACTTGACGAAAATAAGTTTTGATCATACTACATACCTATATTTAAATTACCTCTCAAGTATTAAATTATTTGTGACAATTGAAATTACTTGCGGTAATTGGATTACTTTCTGGTAAGTCAATCACTAAATTACTGACTTTGAGTAGGTATGAAATCTCTAAAACGCGAAAAATGCGATCAAGGCCTTATTAATTTACATGTTGAGCAGC
>CALNHX010002139.1:0-191188 GCA_940337035.1 Agriotes lineatus | reverse complement strand
TACACACAAATCTTAAACTGCAGCTAACCTAAAATAGCTCCTGGGCATGAGACAGAAGTAGTCTACGATACTGCATGTTAGCCAAAGTATTTACTAGAGGCCTCTAAACTTTTATACTCGTTGGGGCTGCGCCACTCCGTTTAGAGTATTTTAACGACAGTTGGCAACGTAGCTATCGCTGGAAGTGTTAATTGTGTTATAGTCAAATTTATACCCATTCGGAGTCACGTGATAATCTAGTAATTTTACGTATGTCGATTCTTAAAAATGCAATTTTAGGGAAATAAATGACATTCCGTTTTGTAGGTTATCCTGACATATGCCAATTTCTAAAACAAGGTTGCTACGAGTTTATTCTCTTATATGAAATCAAACTGAATTTACAGGTTAAAGAAAACATATCATGTCGTAAAATGTAAATATAATAAAGATATGTCAGCTGCTACATTAAAAACCTGCTGCGTATAGCAAATTTTAAGTCAATTTCTGCGCATGCATATTCTGTTATAGAACATTGCTATTTGAAGCCTATTTCCTTGCACAATCTATTTAGGGAAGAAACTGAATGTGAAAAATCTCCAGATTCTTCAACCAAGCATTTTTTAGATTTTTTATGGTTACAAATTCTTTAGCTACATACATTTTATATACAGTGTCTTGACTGCTTCGTCGACTTCCGTTTTTGCATTCTTCACTTTCTGGCTCATATTTTCGGTAAATTGTGCTCTCCGAGATATTTAACGCAAGAGAAGCACGGCGAACAGCGTTGGAGGGTGAAACTGTTGATTTACTATTATTAATATTGTACTCTTCATAAAAAAAAACGCATAATATTCAAATTAATTGTTATGACTGCTCGTTATACCACATGTCCGATGGTTTCTTTTAATTTCCAGTTTTCGGCTCAACAATTTTAGGTTTTATTACCCTTATCTCAATAACTTACACGAAAAATATAATCTGACAGATTAGAAACGTCAAATTTTTTAAATTAATTTTATGAATCGACATGCTTTTTTTTCAAATTTCTTCCATTTCACCTATTTTAATAAAGATGAACAGAGACAGACAAAAGTCACGTGACTCCGAATGGGTATAATTTTGACTATAGTTAAGGTACATTTTAGTTTGGTATTTACTTGCTGAAAATATACCTTTTTACCTCTTCCGACAACAGATTTGAGTTCAGCAGGCCGTAAACTATAGGAATAGTGCAAAACCGCTTCCAAAAGTTGCAATTTAAGCGTTTCAAGCTAAAGTATATATTTACCCTATATCGTATTATTAACACCATTAACGGCTGTTTACTTCTTAAACCACGTATCTGGAAATTTTACATTTTCAAAGGAGGTGTTATTTTGACACATAACCTAACAATATTGATTTGTTTTTATCAAAACGCTGTCTAGTGATTCTAATATTTGAAGCTATTCTTCATCTGATGAAGAACTATTTAATTACCTAGGTGAGTTACTACTAAAAGACATATTATAAGAACATGTAGGTAACTATTGTAATATTTTATAATTAAGGCAGGAGAAGAAGACCAAAAATAGTCAGGAATCGAAAATCCCACTTTGATGAATTAACCGAAGAAACGTTTCGTTTTACGAAACGGGCCGTAAATACTATACTAGAGCAGATTGAAGTATCGATAAAATTTAATTCCCTGCGAAATAGTTGCATATCACCAATGCAGCAACTGCTTTTAACATTACGTTTTTATGCTACCGGATGCATGTTGATATCTCTAGGCGACTTCACTGGTGTAACAAAAGCAACTGCAAGCGGAACCACCAAAGGAGTTTCGGAAGCTATAGCCAGTTTAAATCAATTGTTTATCAAAATGCCACACTCGGAGGAGGAAATAAAGGAAATGGTTGGTGGCTTTCCAAAAGTGGTGGGAAAAATTGATTGTACCCATATAAGAATACAATCTCCAGGTAAAGATGCATTTGTGTTTTTACATGTGTATAATAATCGTTTACTAATGTTTTATAGGCAATGACGATGGTGAAGTATATCGAAATAGGAACGGTTTCTTTTCTTATAATGTACAAACGGTATGCAACCATGATTTGAAAATCACAAACATTGTAGCAAGGCGGCCAGGTTCAAGCCATGACCAAACCATTTGCAATAACTGCAGGTTGAAGGTATCGCTTTAATTAGCAAAAAAATATATAGCTACAACTGCTGTACCTCACAACAATGCAATTGACATGAAGGAACCACTTCCAGTCGAACCAGATGTCGTTCTTCAGGCTGCAGAATCGTATATTGTGCAGCATGCAGACAACAATAATAATCGCTAAAGATTAATCTACAACTATTTTAATATATTATTATAATTTACTGTACAATCACTACTTCACTATAATGAAAGCTAAACTACACTACTTATTAATTAGTATATTTTTGATAAGCTAGTTATAGAAAAAGTAATTATTAAATACTAGTATTTAAATTTTGTTTATGCAATTAATTTTTTAGTCGCTTTTCCTGCAATTCTTCATGGAGCATAGCCATTTGACTTGAGCGGCTTTCATTTCTTTCGGCAATTTCTATAGTCAAAAGCTCAATCTGTTCGGATTTTTCTCGCACTCCAAAGTAGCCAAACGAAGTTTTTCGTTATACAAAAATGCCTTGGCTTCCAATACTTTCTCTATTTCAGGAGGTTGTGTTATCTTTCTTTTCGGAGTAAATTTTGCTTTTTGTGCTGGACGTGGCAAAATGTTTTGGTCCTGTTGCTCTGCTAGGGTCGGGCTTAGTGCCTGCACTTTTTGGGTAATTAGTTTCACATGCTCTGGGAACGATTGGTTGCTGTCGATATTTATAATATCCATAAGTGTAAGTTCCGTTCCTGCATTTTCCTTGGTGTCACCCATTACTACAACCGCGTCAAACTATCCACTGTTCCAGCAAATCACCCCCACCCCCTGTTACATACATGGACTGCTTATTAGCAGCAACATACTTCCTCGCATGGTTCTTTAATTTTCATACTTTGAACTAAGTTGCTCCGGGGTTCTTGAACTTAACGGTCGTATTAAGTTAAATTGTTCGGCATTTTTTTCCATGCAAGAGCCTCACATAAGTACGACAAACTTAGCAATAGTAGTCCGGTCGAGAAACCAAGGTCCGTGCGTTTTTTGGGGGGACCTTTTTATGATCGCAATTAATTTTGACATGTTAAGAATGTAATTTAGCGTGGGTGCCACTTTAAAATTTTTGGCGTTTGGTCGCCATTTTGAAAAATGGCGGCTGGCGAGAAAATACAAATATCTCCCAAACTATTTGATCAATTTTCATGTTTAAGGTACCAATGGATTGGTATGAAACTGCTCTATATGTTTTACAAGTGATTGCATTTGAAACTGGAGATACAAAAAAATATACGACGAAATTTTTTAAATAAAATGTTAGTTTCAATTTGTTATTTTATAATTTATTTGTGCACTATTTTTTCTTTCTTCTTTTTCGGTAAATAATAGCAGTCCAGAGGTAAATGGATATTCCCGGCTCATCAAAACCGACAAAGAGGTCAGCATTGTTGATTACATCGCCACCAGAACCTATAGTCAAGAAAACTAAATCCCATACAGAAGATGAAAGTGTGATATGTGAGGAATCAGCATTGTCCAAAACGAATCCGCACGGAAACAGGACATCTGGAATACCATTGCAGAAACAGCACAAGAATGGAAGGGTTTGGGGACTATGATGATCTGCATGAGAAAATTCAAATTGGCGCTGTACCTAAGAAAATTCACAAACTCTGCAAACTTGAAATTGTTGGGCAGAAACTAAAATGAGTGCAGGATACTCATAGAAAATCTGTCATTGAAGCAAATGTGGGAGAAGCTCCTGAAATTATTCTTAAACCCAAGACGAATGAACAACGTACACGAAGTAGCCGTATAGTTTCTAGTCATTCGACTTGCGTTATTTATACCGAAACTTTAGAAGGAAAAGCCGTCTGAAGCAAACTTGGTGAAAGAACCATTGTGAAGTATCACAGACTGGAAACGGCAGTTGCTTGGAATGCTTGCCAGCAACGGAAGAAGTAGTCAGGAGTCTGCACACAGCCCATGACGAGAGAAATGCCATGGCAGAAGCATTCTTGGACCGACTTTCTTCAGAAAATCGATCGCTGCACGACCCTATCACCTAAAGGAAAAGCAAAACATTTACGACAAAGACTGTGTCCACTAGAAAAAGCAAAAAATAACTGAGAACATTGGTGGACCACGCTGCAACGAAGCAAGTCGTCTATCTCTTAACGAGATACTCTTACCATGACTCTACTGGATATCATGCAATATAGAATAACAATGATGTGCTTACCCCTTTTTACAGCCGAGTCTATGTTCCATAAGCCACTCAAGTCAAAATTCATGACATTGATGATTCTCTCGCCTGTGATACCACCACCACTTTACCATGCCGTCATAGACATTGGAATGGCATGTAACAAGGTGCTAGCGTGCAAGACTTGGGGTGGTTATGCCACCAAACTTTACGAGTACATACTAAGTCGCCATCCTCAAGCAGTAGCGTTTTACTTAATCAACGATATTTACAGTGAAGAAGCGTTGATTAACAGTACCAAACATCACGAGCAATAATGTCGGATGCAGCCATACGGGTTCATCCTAAACGTTTACCATTGCTGACCAAAAAATGCCTGTAGGGATTGTATGGCGTTCATTTCTGTCGAAGCCTGGGAACAAACGGCGGCTGCAACAGTTCCTTCTGAATGAGTGGCAATCCTATGAGCACAGTGCTGACTGGTATTATAAGAAGAATCTTCTCTGCTATGACCTCATATCCGGCGAATGCAATCCCCGTTTCGAAGCACCGTGGACATGTGAAGCTGATACCAGGGCGTTCTTTCGAGCAGAACAGTTAGGCGAATCTCATCCAGTTGTTCTTGATTTCGAAGACACAGATGTATGCGTTACTGCATCATACATCAGTCACCTATCTGAGCAGGATGTGTAGATGTACAAGAACAAACCAGGAAATGCTGCGGAATTCTACAACTGTCGCTCGTTCTTCTCAGATCAAGACAAAGCATGTGCTGCTCTTGGAGTCTACACATTTAACGGTTGTGATGCGGTAGAAGGTTTCTTCGGCATAGAGAAAGTTGCAGAAATGTTGCAAATTTTAAAGTCAAACAATATGACATACTTCGAGATAATACAGCAACTTGGAGTTGAAGAGGAACCATCCGCAAACAATCAGCAAACGCTTGTGCAAAGCCCGATCACGTAAATGGCAGCAATTGCGACATTATGATTCTTCCAGGTTGCCTCCTGACGAAGACTCATTTAGGCAACAGTGTCTTCGAAGTCACTTGGAAGCTTATGAATATAAGAATGCAAGACTTGCAAAACGGCTGCGCTTTACTAACTTCGAGTGGAAACTGCATCAAGATGGATTGAGATCTGTCACGCATACTATAAGCGCACTTCCAAATGAAGTCCATTTGCCCCAATCCAATGACTTCCTTGAACTGGAATCTGGCGTGGACACAGAGACTGGAGAAGGAGTGGAAGAGGAAGTAAACGCGATTGTTTATGACTCATCCATGGAAAACAGCGATACAGACAAAAATTTCAGTGACTGTGTAATTGTTGTGTCTGTATTTTATGTACAGTATGACAATAAATATAGGATATCGAAGGTTGCAAACTTAATTTGTTGTGGTTAACAACTATCACTTTAATATTTCCAGTTTTGATGTCTATTGTATTGATGTATGACATGCTCCACGTGACCACCACCCCTTTGCAAGCATAGTTCCCTTCCAAGCATTCTTGAAGATTTCCTACATAGGTAATTTCTAAATAGACGTTGAAGTAAATTTTGGAAGAACTGTACGATCCCCCTCTCAATTTCGCAGTTGCGACTGACTGGGGGAGTTTCATTAAAAATGTTGTTTTCCATCGTTCCCATTCTCTAGAAATTGAAATTTAACGTACTTGATACTTGGTCCGTTATTTCTGCCTTGTTCGTATGAACGGTTATAGAGGTTGCAAACAAAATGATTTTGCTCGGTAGCAAGCATCTTGTTTAACACGGTTATTGCATACTTTTAACGAGAAGGTGTCGACAAAAGATCGAAGTGACATTTGCAGCAATTGTCATTTAAATTGAAACTGATACGATGCTCTTAATTTTGGTATCCTATATTTATTGTCATATTGTACTACGAAATTAATTTTGTATCTTTCAGGTCATTTTTATCTGTGTTAATATTGAATATATATGCTATAGTTTCTACTTTCATATTAAACCATTTCTCCAAATACAATTGCCTTTTTCTAAATTTGTTCCCTTTTACATAGTAAGAAGTAATAGTAAATCAATATCTATCCAACGGTGCCTTAAACATGAAAATCGACCAACTAGTTTGGGAGATATTTGTATTTTCTCGTATCGCAAAGGCGAGCTGCAATTTTTCAAAATGATGACCAACGCCAAAAATTTAAAAGTAGCACCGACGCTAAATTCCATTCTTAACATGTCAAAAATTAATTGCATTCATAAGAAAAGGTCCCCCCTAAAGCGGGCACGCGTTTTGGTATCTCGACTAGACTAAAGTTTAAAACTTAAAATAATCCATTATCAATTACCTTGATGGTTTCTGGTTACTGCATTAGTTTGCTTGCTTTTAATTATCCCCTCTAATGGGCGAACCCATTCTACTAAATCTAAGGCCTCATCTTCTGTAAAATGTTAACTGCGTACTCTTTTCCTGGAAGGTCCAGCCAGTGACGCAGCCATAATTATAACAAACGTACACCAAAAATTAATGACAAATAATCAATAAACGTGTTCACTTGTTGGCGGGAATTGTCAGAGTGATAATCAAATAGTATATTATTATACAAGTTTCATAAGAGAGCCGATTGTAGCACGCGTGGGTTTGGGGCACGACGAGCGCAACGAGGAGTACTCCAATGGAACAAGTGCTACAATGCCTCTTTTTAACGAGTATAATATACTATTTTATCTACTTTGAGTTTCTGATTTTATAGAAATTCTAAATTTCGGATACTAAAAATATTTCATTACAATCTAGAGAGTTTTAGGGGTAACGATGGCGACATTCTCAAGTGACATTTCACAGTTGCCATCTATTGGAAAAAAGTATCAATTTCGTTGCTCTGACATTTGAATTAGTTTAAATTTTATGCAATTTTTGGTTCTTGTGCTGTTCAAATAGTGCCTTACCGTGAACAATAATTGTGTTTAATTGATTTGTTAAAAAGTACCTTCAGTTTAAGTTGCATTTAATTAGAATAAATTTAATAAATACAGTTCCGAGATTGTGGTTATGTATTCTACATCCGACGTTTGTCGTGTTATGGGATGTGACAGCAAATGTCACCAATCTTATAAAACAAATAATTACCAAAAACGTTTTATAATGGACTCCATTGTAACAGTGTTTTCGGTGTTATAATAGCCATATTGTGACATCAAAGTAGATAAAAATTATTTTGTGGTTAGAATAAGTAGATACATCTAAGGTTTTTATTGCCAGCATTGCCAATCTATGGTTAAATGCTGCTTAGTTAAATCTAACTTGATTTTCTTTGGTAACACAGGCAGCGAGGCCAAAGGTTACTTAACTAATTCTAGATTTAACGAAAGTTGATAATAACGGCCGAAAATGTTGATATCAGTACACCAAACCAAACAGTTTATAACAATTGTGTATTTAATAACTGTTCATTCAAATAATGTAATTGTATTAATAAAGATAATTATTGTTGTTATTCATTCACATACTCTGTCGTTAATTTATCTTGCCAACAAACATTCGAGCTTTTCTTTTAAGGTTAAATTTGTTTTTCACTAAAAAAATTTCCATCAGTAATTTTGCTGGAAACCTGGCATTTAACAAAATCGCTCGACCTTCGGTCTCGGCATTATGTCAGTTTTTCTCGTAAAATTGTTGATTTGGCAAAATTAATGCGTCGCAAAGAGAAATTTATTGCATAAAAAAAGCTCTTGTGTTTTTACTCTTGAGACAACCACGTGCAGCGTTGTTCGCATGTTTACTTACCTGGTTGTCGATACATGACAATTGAACACTTAATTAGATTTCCATTTTATCATAAAGGTTAGTTGTTTTGGTATCAAAATTGAGCTGCCGATTTTGGCCTTGTTTAATATACGGCCTACGTAAACTTTTTATTTACTGCTATAGATTTGATCTGATTACTTCAAATTATATTGTTAGGGATGCGCGCAAATAGATCTTACCTAATCAGCTGTTTACACATGGATTTATTAGAGGGTAATAACAGCTTTTATAAGGCTTTATAACCTAGTGTTTCCTGACCGTTTCATATTTTGGGTGCTTAAAATTCAGCTTACGCGGTGTTCCGTTAGCATTGCGCATTACTTACCCCGTTATTATTGTTTTTGGATCTTTAAATTACTATGCATTTGTAGTATATTACATAAAAAGCTGCGAAAGTCGCGTATATAGTGCGAGTATATTTGAGAAACGAGGCGAATATGAGCGTACCGATACACTTTCGAGCGAGTTATGTGCGCTAGTTTACCCACGGCCAGAAAAAATGCACATTTTTGCAACTTAAACAATGACAGCTTTATTGTGGCTACTGACAAGTCAGTAAATTGTCCATAATTTTTAGGTCAAAATGACATATTTTCAGTAGTTTCTATGACATATTTAGCCCACTGTATAACTGGGAATTCTACAGTTTTTCATAACAAACACGTCCGCCTTGATAACGACCGGGTGAATGTGTGTGGGCATGGGAAAACGATTTTAATATGACTTAGCATTCAGGTAAATATAAACCGTTCAATAGTTATTTGCCAAGTAGGTAGACATGGAATTTTGTTTTTATGTTTAAGAAAATTAACTCCCTAGAATCTCTTTCTGACACTTTGTCAGAATCAGCTGTTATGTACAGGAGGCCCACGAAAGTGTCTAATTTGATATTTTGAAGTTAAACGTGCAATGTTGCCAGTGCTTTCATACTTTGTTTGCCACTAGGCATAATATTTATGGACATCAGCGTTATGGATACCTATCTGTCAAATTGTAATACTAGAGCAATATGCCAAAAGTAATTAAGGTGACACAAAACTGAAAATTACAAAGGCCTATAGGCATTATAAAACCGACAGGCCAGATCTTACTGAAACTGAAATCCTTGCCCGGCTTACTGATATTTGGGATGCAAGTATTTATGCATAAAACTTAACTGTTGCTTTAATTTTGGGCTTTTACTGTGTTAGGTGTCCGAAAGAACTATAAGAAGTATTATTGGGCGGGACAATTTTGAAATTAAACCTGTTGGCCCACGACCTAAAAATGATACATACTATAAAAATTTTGCTTTTCGGAAAGATTTGCAACGACAGATTTGGAATTATCACTTGAAAAATGAGCACTTTACTTTGGCTAGACTATTAAAGGACGTGCGTGAAAATTTCGAATTCGATAAGGGGAAAACGACTTTATATAATATTCTAAAATCAATGGGTTATAAATACAAACATGTAAACGGACGTAAAATTCTATGTGAACAGAAACATGTTGTTGCATCCAAAATTACTTATTTGAGAAAATTCTTGCAATACCAAAATTCTAGTGAAAATATAACATCCGTGTATCTAGACGAAACCTGGATTTATCAAAATGGATCTAGCGTCCGACAATGGGTACACGATTCTGAAATTAAAAGCAATCCGTCTAAAATTAAATCGGAGGAAAAGCGTTTCACTGTTTTGCATGTGGGAACTAAATTTGGGTTTTTGGAAGGGTGTGATCTATTCTTATCTTCAACTAATAACGATAGGGATTATCACAAAACCATGAATGGGGAGATTTTTCAAAATTGGGAGGTTAATCAGTTACTTCCTGCTCCATTCGGTGCAGTTGGAAAAGTTACCCTCACTTAATTGGAAGAAGGGTCAGATGCAGGATTGGTTGATTAAACACAATGTCAAAATTGAGGCCAAAATTACAAAAAAAACATCTTTGGAGTTTAATTCAACCTTTTAGGAAAGACAATAACAAACGTTACGTGATTGACGAATTTTTGAAAGACAATGGTCATGAGGTTCTTAGATTACCTCCGTACCATTGTCAATACAATCCTATTGAAATGGCATGGGGGTTCTGTAAAACTTACTACAACAAGCATATCAATTCTCAGCTTTCATCCAAGGATAAGGTTAAGAATTTATGGCTTGAAGCTCTTTCAAAGTGTACCTCCGACATGTGGCAAAATTATTGTGATCATTGTGAAAAACTATTTCGGAAGACTGGGCGAAATCTATGGGAAATATTTCATTTGAAAACATTCCACCTTTCATTATTTCATTGAAGGAATCTGAGTCAGAATCAGGTATTGATAATGATTCAGATACTATCAATGAAACAATGGAAGTGGAATAGGGGGTTTTTAGCATCAAAATTCTTGTTTATGACATGGAAAATGAGTGGCTATCTTCTGATAATCCACACCATGCAACTCCCAACGCTGATCCGGCCCCGGTGTAAACCAAACTCAAGACGTTTCTCGTATGAAAATTTAAAGCCACTCGAAGTTTAGACCAGCACACCGACATCCATGTCAACAAGGAATCTCATTCGCAGTCTCATATTCTTTACATTTGCATTTATTTAAATCTGGAAGCATTAATTTATAAAGTCGATGAAAATTGGATTTATTCTATTGAAGGCTCCTTTAGGAAATTTAATGAGGAGTTTCCCGCGACAGCTATACAATATAAGGTATTTAATGATGCTTTATCAAGAATGGTCCATAACTTCCACGAAACTGGAAATGTACACCGGAAGCAAGGCAGTGGTCGACCAAACATACGCACTGAAGAAGCAGTTAACAGTGCGAGACAAATTGTGCAAGAACAACCACACGTATCTGTTCGAAATTTGGGACAGCAATTAAATGTTTCGTGTACAACATCTCATAGGATATTAAGAAGCAATTTGCATTATTTTCCTTACCGGTTGCTGCCAAACGATCCTCCGGTTAGATTGGAATTCTGTAACTGGTTTATCAATAATTTAGGAAATAACGATAATGCGTTTGAGAAAACTTTCTTTACTGATGAGGCATACTTCTATTTATCAGGCTATACTAATTCACAAAATATGAGTATGTAAAGTTCTGAGAATCTCAATTTTTATGTTGAAGAACCGCTTCACCCCCAAAAAAACGGGGTTTGGGCTGCAATTAGTAAAAGAAGAGTGCTCTTTGGTTATAGGTCCTGTATTTTCTGACGTTCACGTTATGCTTTATATTGAGAGTACTTTTGAGCATCGAATAGTGAGTCCACAACGTTGATGATTTGAATTTTTCACTTATTTCCTTAAAGTAAACGAGCACAGTATCTTCAAAAAATGAGGAAGTTTTGTTTTTTAGCCGCCATTCGTTGAAACTGTTGTACACAATTTCATAGCTTTTTATCGATTGTTCTGGTAGCAAATCCAACGAAACTGCCTTTGCTGCATTTGTGATGTCTGGTGGAGTACACTGAATTTAATTTTTGCCATCTTCTATGTCCATCATCTACCTTAGTTTTTACACACAATGATAAAAATACTATTTTCCGGTTTTGAAAATCAAACGTACAATTTAAGGTTATGTCACTGCGTTCGCTCGTGTTCTAAACAATTCTCGTGTAATATGGCCAGTTACATTGTAGCTAGACAATGGCCGCTTGTGTAAACTGCAAGTCTGCAAACCTTGAACTCATGTGGCTTCCTGTCTCACGCTCCCTTTTGGAGATAACGTTTATCTTAGCTGATTAGACATAGTATATACAAGTAGTTTGCATGTTTTAATTAAGCTCCAGTCGGTCGATAAGTTCCAGTGTGTTCGTATCATAGCTAGATGTAAGACATTGTCCGGCGGCTAGCTGTGTGCTTCCAATGTTATATTTCATTGTAAAATAAAAATAAACGTTTTTTAAAAAGTTGTTTCTGCGGCCTTTTAATAAAACTGGCGTACATTATACACTCATTACATAATATACTATTTTATACAATTTATAATTACAATAAAAAACTACTTTCATGATACCATTATGCCTACTCAACAAAGTATGACACGTATTCAGAATCAGCAAGTTGTCTTTCATGAAATTTATCTTAACCAATAATAAAAGTGGCACAAAATCCAAAACCAAATCTGGCAACCACGTTTTGTACATTAACATAAAATTATCATTTTGTATAAAATGGGCATAACCTAACTTTTCTTAATGACTGACAGCATATTTACAGGGTGAAATTCATCACCCTAACATAGCCTCCTATCTGGCAAATAACTATTGAACGGTTTATAGTCATTTTTGCACTTGCGGGACTAAAGTTGGCA
Source organism: Agriotes lineatus (assembly GCA_940337035.1). NCBI lineage: Eukaryota > Metazoa > Arthropoda > Insecta > Coleoptera > Elateridae > Agriotes > Agriotes lineatus. The sequence goes on along the minus strand of CALNHX010002139.1, from coordinate 178,784 downwards.
CTTTAGTCACTTATTTCAGGAACTAAAGTAGCTCATTTACTCTCTAGGGACAGAAGTAATTACTTTAGCCCCTAGGGACTAAAGTAAAAAATGTTACTGTATCTATGGTAATCTATGGTAAATTCGGGGTTATCAGGTTAAGTTTCGCGTCAGTTTTGACATAAACTGACGCAAAACCTAAGCTACTAACCTCGAATTTGACATAATTGTGAGCTCTTGTCATAATGACTTACAGTGCCACCAACTTTAAAATTTACCAAAGGCTACTAATTTTAAAATAATTGTAACTAAAATGTCAATAAATGACGTTTAAAAAAACGGGTTTTCGTTTTAAATCTTCCTGCAACGTGAAAAAAATAGTATATGCAACTCGGAGAGAATGCTATTTTGCTTCAGTGCCATTTCTGACTCTCGGGCTTCGCCCTCGAGTCAGAAATTGTACCTCAGCAAAATAACGCATTTCTCTCCCTCATTGCATAATCTACTATTATTGTTAGCCACGCTACATTTTTAACCGAAATTAACATGTAACATGTAACATTTCTAAACATAATTTATCCAGGTAGACAAACAACTTGCTTTATATGTATGTTTTTAGTGAATTGTACGGCTGATTGTTATTGTTCTAATTTTACTGCTTTTGAGTGTTGCGAATTTTGAGTACTGACCGTTAAGTTGTTGAAATAAGCCTCCAAATTAGCTACACTATTAGTATTATTGAAAGTCTGGTGTAGCACAACCTTGGGGAAGTCCAATCCAAGCAGTATTACTGGCGCCCATTTTTTAATTCCTTATTGGCTTCGTTGGAATCCCGACTCTCACGGCTAGCTACCGACCTAGGCCGATATTTACTAACTGACCAAATACCAAATAATATAACTTTCGTCAACAGGTAAGGTCGCCCTTTCTAACAGGAATACTTTTCCTTCCTTACAATATGTCTTCACAAAGAAATAAGTAACAATGTGAATAACTACACCTACAAGCACAACGGAATATGTAAAGACTGGGTTAATCCTAAACGACAAATAATTAATGATTTCTAGGAAGATGACAAAAGCTATAGAGAAAACAGAGAAAATGACACAATGAGAATTCAAAATGTTAAACCATCATGAGAGATACACAAAAAATAGCAAAACCAGTGGATAGCGGGAGAAGACCACTAATACGTTGGGTTGGTGACAGAAAGCGCGTTGAAAGTTCAGGATGGATCAGTATTGGCAAAAATCTAAGTCAGTAGAAAAATTGGAGGAGGTCTACGTCCAAAGCTGAAATAAGAAGACTGAGTAGAGAGTAAAAGAAGGGTAGAACAAGCTCTAAAAAATGCTACAAGAGATCCTCGAAAACATACGATTGCATATTCTAAAAGTGGGATGGTTTGCAACAGGACAATGGATCGTTTCATGTACCACAAACACATTCTGTTCTTACTTTTTAACCCTGTTGGAGCATCCTATGGTATCTTATTATTCTCTAAATTTAAAAATTTACAGAAGTTGCAATTCACCAACCTTCGTTAATGCATTGAAAATGAATTTTGCCAATTTTCAAGTCTGGCACAAAATTTCCAAAATCTGAAAAAATTACAAGGAGTAGAAATAAAAAAAGTTTTAAAATTGGTCACATCTGTATTATTATTGTTTATTATACGCCACGAGAAACGTTACTCCGAAGTTCTACTGCATAGCAGATCATTAATAAATAATACGTACTACAGTTTTAAACCTTTTCAGCATCTTGTACACTTTAAAATTAATATGCAATTAGATAAAGATGTTGAATTCGATATTACATTCAATTTTTTTATATAACTTCAGAAGATTTATTGCTTATATGAGTTATTCTTATTATTACATTTATTAGCTGTTTTAAAGGAGTGCTGAGGATTACAAGCCTTGCGATCGGCCGCTCCACATATTATTATTATTCATAGTTTATTTTGTTTACTCATGAAACGTGCTTTAGTAGCAAATATAAGAACTGGAGCGTAGATGCTTTTAATAGAAGAAACAGGGTAGTGTGAAAAAAGAATTAGATGTGATTAGACCTTGGAGTTGCTTAATCGATATGTAATTTTAGTTTGGTGTTAATATTTCAATAAATATATTTTAAACGGATTTTTTGTATGAGGAGCATTTACATTGTATAAACTAAGTAACTTCGCATTTTCCGTATATGTCCATATGTATCGTATTTATATTGTTAGTGTCCATCAATTTTGTTTATTCCAATCGCGAATTAAGTTTTAGTACAAACAACTGACACTACATTCCAACCGTGCCAGTGGCCACTACCACTCTGCAAACAAGTGCAGCGCAGCAATGACCTTAAACAACGCAATAATATTTATGTTAGAATAAAATACAGTCCGACACGCTATTTACTATTTACTTGCAATTTCACAAATGGCCAGAGTAAAAAAACTGCATATTTTCATTATTTAAAAAATGAAAAAATAAGCTAATCCCCCCCTCACAACCGCATCACCGACTCTCATAAAAAATAGAATCGACCAGTAGAAAATCTCTAAACAGCGAATTTCACACAACTATTGATTTTAACTTTTTTTTTATAATTCTAACGTTTTCACCATTTTGTATCCCCCAAATCCAACTGAGCCGCTAAACTCCCACATCCCGAATACGGACCCGTAGAAAGCCTCCAAACAACGAATTTCACACAAATATTGATTTTAAGGTTTTTCTGATAATTATATCGTTTTCCCCATTTTGCAATCTCTAAATCCACCTCGGTTGCAAAATTCTCACAACCCAAAATCTCTTAAAAAATACAATTGGCCAGTAGAAAGTCTCCAAACAGAGAATTTCACGCACATATTAGTTTTAAGGCTTTTCTGATAATTATAACGTTTTTCCCATTCTGCAAGCCACAAATCCACCTGAGCCCCAAAATTCCCACATTTTGAATTCTCTTAAAAAATACAATTGCCCAGGAAAAATCTCCAAACAGCGAATTTCCCACAAATATTGATTTTAAGATCTTTCCGATAATTATACGTTTTTCCCATTTTCCCACCCCCAAGTTCAACTGGGCCGCGAAATTCCCCACATCCCGAATTTCCTTAAAAAATACAATCGAGCAGCAGCAAATCTCAAAACAGCGAATTTCACACAAATATTCGTGTTATGGTTTTTCTGACAATTCTAACGTTTTTCCAATTTTGAAACCCCCAAATCCACCTGGACCCCAAAATTCCCACATTCCGAATTCTCTTAAAAAATAAAAACACTAGTAGAAAATCTCCAAACAGATCATTTCATGCAAATATTAATTTTAAAGTTTTTCTGATAATTCTAACGGTTTTCGCCATTTTGCAACCTCCAAGTCCACCTGGGCCGCCAAATTATCATTTCCCAAATTCCCTTAAAAAATTAAAGCGACCAGTAGAAAGTCTCCAAACAGCGCATTTCACACAAATAATAATTTTACAATTTTTCTGATAATTATATCGATTTCTCCATTTTGCAGCCCCTAAATCAACCTGAGCCGCAAAATCCTTAAAAACCCAGAGATTCATCCTTATATGTACTACCAAAAACAAAATTCGACTGTTTTTATTTCCCCCTGTTATGCGAACATCCAATTTGCTACTAATGCACCTTAGCTTTCTACCCCTGTAACTTCGCCCCCGTGCATCGCAGACGCCAAAATCCAGCGCGTCCGATGAGCGTTGATTCATCCTCTTTCCAACTAGCCCCAAATCACATTTGGATCTTTCAAAAGGTATGCGATGTAACAGCACCGAACGCTTTCGTGTCCAAAAAATCGTTTTAACCGCCGGATTTTCGCTCCCTCGAATCGTACATTTTCATAATCTCTCCAGAAAGTTGGCCCTTGGCGAGATTTTCAAAATGACAGCAACAACATTCACCTGCAGTACGTACAACTTGCAAAAAATCGTGAAAATTGTGCATTTTTCAGACGTCACACAAATCGCTAGAAGACCCCCGTACTAGCGTCACATCTCCAATTCGTTAAACATGTTCAATGTTAAAAAAGCATGAGGCATGTAATTTTGAAATCCCCATGATGCCCTTGCAAAAGTTTCAAAGGTGACTCAGAGATAGCGGAATTTCTGTCTCGATAAATGGTTTATTCGGATTCGAGGAATAATTTTTTTATCAACTCTTGTGAAACTTTGTAATTTACTACCACCGCTTAAAAAACTGTAAGCTGTATCTTTTTTTTGTTTAATCCAACGTTATATTTAATAAATCTGCATTTTCGTTATCGGATAAATCCTATTTGAGTCTCTTTAAAAAGGTGGAGCAAAAGATATTTACTCCAATTATTATTATTATATCAACGTTGCTTATACTGCATCTAATATACTACACATCATAAAAAAAAATAAGCATTCGGTCTTTCCTAGCTCATTAAGTTTGAAGGAGTAGCTTTACAGGTATTTGATAATAACTTATTTTAAAGAACTTTTGGCACCAATTCAGCAAGCATTACCTTTGTGTTAATATATCTAAAACTCAAAACTGAATTAGATGCATCAAATAATGCCAGATGGCTCTTCGAGTTATCCATTAAAAAAATGAGATGTTCAATGTCGGACTGTGAATGAAAGTTTCGTCGAACTAACGATGACATATTCCAGCTTTATTAATTTTAGTAAAACTATAAGCTGAAGCAGAAATGTAATTGGATTTTAATTTTCCAATAAAATGAGTTCTATCATTTTAGATATTTCTAGAAATAATTCAGACGACAAGAGTTAGAGCATTGTTCTTCGACATTTGCCATTGATACCTTAATATCACTTTAACACTGTTCAGTTTCTAAAGGAGTTATAGGAAGAAATGTAAAAGTTCAAGTATCTCAACGATCCTTTATTTTCTCCTGTTCTATTTAAAGATATAACCACGCATTTATTTATAACATACTCGTAGCTTGATATCTTTGTTACATTTTAAGATCTGAATCTAGATATATTTTTGACCTTTACATTTCGTTTCGTGTTCATATTTCATACATTAACATCGGATTTTGAACAAATTTTATATTTCCACTGTGGCAGTATTTACAACGTACATTTCCTTGTTATATCAAATTACCTCTAGCTATCATTCAGGTATTTGGTAGACGTTGTTTGAAGTGCTATTTTCTGTAATAACCAATAGCTCACTTGCAAAATATTAAATTGAAAGCTGAACATCATGTTTAAGGGGTAATATTTGAAGTGAAATTGTTTTAAAGAACAAAATGGAAATTAGTTCGAAAATACAAGCTCTCTGTACCCCTTTTATTTTACAGTAACCACTGCAGTGAATACTTGATTAAATTAACAATTTGCTTACAAGAATGATTTAGACAAAATTAGTTAGCGACTTCATGTAACAACATTAATTTGTTTTATAAATGTTTGTATATATCATTATACATTTATGAAATGTATTTGAGTTATACAATATAACAAACCTATTTGAAAATGTACATTTGATTGAGTGAACGTCTCGCCTCAATGAACATGCTTGATTTTAATTAGATTAGATTAGATTAGATGTTGGTTTATTCATCCTTAAGATGTTTACAAAAACAGATATATTGTTATTTAACAAACAGATTTAACATATCTTGAACAAAGCTTTTTAAACTGATATAAATTAGCAGCCTGTTTAGTTTCGTTCGGCATTTCATTATATAATTTGAGTCCATTATAGAATAAGTTTTTTTGAGAACATGATTTTGCTGTTAAGGGCAATCTAAAGTCATTTACAAATCTAGTCTTATAATTATGAATATCCTTATTGTATACTATAAATTCAGTCATATAACTAGGCAGTTTATTATTAATGATTTTAAAAATTAAAAACTAGCGTATTAAAATAAATCCTTTGCTTAATGCTAAGCCACTGTAAGGTTTCTAACATTAAAGAAACAGATGTTCGTTTATTGCAAGATAAAACAATGCGCATACATTTGTTTTGTAACTTTTGCAGTCTTTGTAAGTCTCCTTCAGTGGCATTAAATAATATACTGGAGCAATATTCAAAATGTGGAGCTATAATTGTCTTGTAGACTAATATTTTTGACCAAATGTTTAATTTTGAACTTATTCGACCAAAGAAACCTATCTTTTTCGCAGCTTTAGTTACAATATAGTCAATATGTTGTTTAAATTTCAGTCTATTGTCAATTATAACTCCTAGATATTTAATATTAGTAACAAATTCTATATCTACATTATCTACCCTTACATTCGCTACCACATTATGCACTGGTGGTCCACTACTGATTATCATTGCTTTTGTTTTTGTTGTATTTAATTTTAGTTTATTTAATTTCAACCAAGTCGACACATTTTGTATATCCTTATTCAGTTTAATTATAGCACACTCTACATTGCTATCAGCTACAGATATCAATGTATCGTCCGCAAATAAATTAATTTTACAATTATTCACAGATAAATTTACATCATTTATGTACAGTATAAATAATAAAGGCCCTAAAATTGTTCCTTGGGGGACACCTAAAGCTACTTCTTTTGGCCCTGATTCTTCATTTTCAAATTTAGTAATTTGCTGCCGCTTAGACAAATAACTCTTGAACCACTGTAATGCTGTACCCTGAATTCCGTATTTTCTCATTTTTTCCAGTAATAAATGTCTATCGATAGTTTCGAAAGCTCGTTTCAAATCGAGAAAAACTGCAACGACTTTTTTGCCTAGCTCAATATCCTCTTTCCAGTTCGCTAACACTAAATTTAGGGCCGTTTCACATGAATGATTTTTGCGAAAACCAGACTGAGCGTTAATTAGTATTTCATTTCGTTCTAGATAACTTTCTAACTGTTCTTTGGCTATTTGTTCTAATATCTTTTCAAACGCAGGCAACATATTAATCGGTCTAAACTCTGAACACTTTTTTGTTCCAACTACTTTTGGAATTGGTCTTACTGTTGCTGTCTTCCAAATTCCAGGAAAAGTTCCGCTTTCAAAGGATTCATTGATGATTTTCAACATTAGGTTTCCTATTACTGGTAGAGCATCCAAAATTACTTTAGAATTAATACCATCCGTACTGGATTTATTATTCATTTTTAAAATAACTTTTTCCAATTTATCCATGGTAATCGGTTCAAAATAAAAAGTATTTTCGCCACGGGTTCCAATTCTGTCCATTATTGTACTATTAACATGTTCGATGCTTTGATGAATTTCCTTGACACTATCCAGGAAGTAATTATTAAAATGCTCTGCAATGCTTTTCGGTTCTATTAGCCTAGTATTTTCAAATTCCACAAATTCCGCCGTGTATGCAGTGTCTTTATTTACAATTTGTTTTAATTTTTTCCACATTTGTTTAGAATTTCCTCTTACAGAGTCCAGTTGCTTTTGAAAATAATGATTTTTACTGAATTTTAATAAACGATTATATTTGTTCTTAATCGAGCGATAAGAATTCCAATCTTTTAACGTATTATTTAATTTCGCCGTTGCGTATAAAACATTGCGTTGAATTTGCAATTGTTTTAATTCCGTAGTGAACCAAGCATTCCTTTGACACATCGTAACCCATTTATTCGAAACGAGACCACTATAGCATTTCTGCATAGTTTTTACCAAATATGCTGATTTAGTGTTGACATCTAAAGTTTCAACCTCGTTCCAATTATGTAGTCGGAGCTGATTTTGAAATTTGTCAGCTGAGTACGTACTTTTGTCAATAACAAGTTTATTTTGTATTGTGCTATGCAGCATTTTATTTGTGAAAATAAGTTGCAATGTTTCGTGATCCGAAATCTGGCAATCCAATGTATTTGCTGATAAATTCAAAGCATTTGTTAAAATGAGATCGATTTTTGTTCTGGAAGTTTCGGTTACTCTAGTATACGTGTTTACAATTTGCTTCATTCCAAATGAGGCAGTTAAATTCTTTAATCTGTTACTGTATGTAGATTCCTTGGACATGTCGATATTGAAATCCCCTACGATGATGTATGTAAATTTTTCGTTAGTTACTTCGTCACACCACAATTCGAAAAAATTTAGAAATTCAGCATGACTTGCACTAGGGCTATGATATAAAACTGTATAAACACCTTTGTAGACTCCTTTACAAATTTTTATACTTAACATCCACACATTCTTGTCCAAAACTGTACTCCCCATATTCACATACTTAACACCATGTTTAATGTAAATGATGGTTCCTCCGGTGTACCTGCTGTGACTGTCGCATCGATGCACAGAATAACCCCTAATATCAATCTCGCACTGTCTTATTTCTGCAGTAACACATGTTTCACTGAGCATAACCATAGCTGGACTGTAGATCTCAATTAGCATCTCTAATTGTTCAAATTTAGCTAATAAACTTTCCACATTTAAATACAATATTGCATTTTGTACACAGCTTCCATTTAATCTAAAAAATTTACCTTATTTCTTTCGATTTCCATTTTCCGTTTGAATACCGGACAATCAGTATTCCAAGCTTCATGATGTATATCAATTTTTAATCTTAGTTTGTTTACTGCTTCTTTGCAATTCACACACTTGACTTGATCTTTTTCTGCTTTGCAGTCATTCACTTTATGCGATCCAGCACATCTGGGACATGTTAGTGCTTTCTTACATTCATTGGCTCTGTGATTGTAACCGTTACATTTGAAGCATCTGGTAACTGCGATAGCATCAAATATTTTGCATCTATCCCAGCCAATGTTGACTTTGCCCGCCTGTAACAGCTTATCATACGTCTCTGCATTTACTTCAGCGAATGCAAAATAACTATCCATCCTGCGACTTTTTGTTGTTCCAATGTGTACGATGCTAATATTTGTTCTGTTTACTTCCAAAAAATTATTTTGTGCTATCATTTTGTTTAATATTTCGTCATCCGTCATTCTTGTACTCATTCCACTAATTTTAACACGAGGTCTTCGTTTCTTCGGGACATTGATATCGTATTTGTTCCCCAGTTTTGCTTCAGCTTCTTCCTTAAGTTTGGATACGGAATCCTGGTTACTACATTCAATGACAATTCCACCTTTACTAACATGTTTCACTCCAGATATTCCGATATTTGTCGGATCGATTTTGCTTTTAATTTCTTCTTTAGTCACAAAGCTCTTTTGTCCTGTACTCTTTGGTTTTATTACTAAAACTGGTTCGTTCTTTTTTAGTCTTGCTTTTTCTGCATATGTCATCTTGCCCTGATCTTGATTTTCAATGAATTTTTTTATGTTACTTTCCATCTCTGCAGATTTCTCTTGATAATTACCTTTTAGCGTTGAAATCGCTGATTTTTGTTCCTTAACAGTTTCGAGGCAGCACATCATATCTTTCCTAAGAACGTCCATTGAATTTTTCACATCAACAACCATTTTCCTCATTGAAAATTGTTTCATAACGCAGCATCTCTCGCAGCACCACATAATATGTTTTATTTCTGTTACATATTTGTACAGCTCGTCGTTCACAGCAACACATTTTGGATGAAAAGCCCGATCACACCACCCATTACACCATAAAATTTTATCAGTTCTTTTAAATTCAATATTACATCTACCGCAAACTGAAGCCATAGTGGCTTGCTGGAATAAAGGTTTAACCCACTATCGCCCGTGCACTTCGCTTACTTCCGCTCTCGATGAATGCTCGAACTAAACTGTTCACATGATCTATCAGCTACTGTACTTGGTTATTTTTTAACAATATTAAAGCAGAAAGCTCAAATATAAGACACTGGAATTTGTGTAGAAATATGCAAAATGCTTTAAGTGAAGTTGCACTAAATTAATTCGCCACAACATCACATAATTCACTGTAAATAGACGTTTATAAGAAAAAATTAACAAAACCCTATTGAGATATATAGTTTGCAACCAGTTCTTACAAACTAAGTTTCCATTAATTAAAAACTTCTCCATTCATTACACAATACCTCAAAATTTCCTTTCCCATTTTATAAATTAAGCTCATTTTTACATAACCAACAACAAAATAACAGTAGCTACTACTTTATACATGTCAGGATCAATATATTTGAAAGTAAGAGCTTAGCAATGAATCATACACCATGCATTTTTCTCCCGTATAATTTATAAGTGACTGAAATATTATTCGACCACTGCCTGTAGAAATGTCTACAAAATTTCCTTATTGCATGGAGTGGTCTACTATCTTGAATAACTTACAGTGTTTATTGTTTTTTCTAATGCATTTGTAAGTTATTAAGTGGCAGATACTCTATGACATTATTTTAAATTAATTTAAATAAATTATTATGATTTTTTTTTCTCAGGGTCTTATCACATTATATTCTAACCTTATTTTTCTATGTCTACAGCTAGATTTTGCACTTGTAACCAAATTTATTGTTCGACTCTTAATCTCCTTGGGTTACTGCAGAATTTAATTAGAACATACATAATAAATACTCATGACACTTTGATATGAGGCAAATGATATTTATTTATTATAAATCTGTATGTTCAATATTAATAAGTTTTATCAAAATATCCTTAGTTAAAAATTTAGTATTAAATTCAACTTCACGTAATTAATTCTGTATGTTAAAAGGAAACTAATTTTAATGATGCTATAATTAATGTTTTCTGTTATATCGTTTATTAAACCTTTCTCTTGAACCCTATTAACTTTATTAAATCTAATTTTCTTTGCATGTATTGATATTTGTTTTTAATCAATTTTAACTTTCTAATTTTTGCTCAAATCTGGTATTTGTTGATATAATTTTGAATTTTCACTTACACTCTGGACTTTTCGTTCTTCGAGCTCAATTTCTTTTTCTTTCATTTGGCAAAATTGACTTTGCACCCGCTACATCCGTCTGCTACCTCGTACCGCCGTTAGCAACGCCTGCTGGTTATGCTTCACGCTCACGCCATTAACATTTTCATTTTCTTATATTAAATTCTTTCTGTGGCCACATCTATTGTTAAAACACCTTTTCTGGGCACATACCAGTATTTATTATTATTTAAATTGAATATTTATATCATTATCTTTATTTTAATGGTGTCTTTCTCATTAAAGAAATTACGCACACGCGTTCGAGGTTAGCAGGATAGGTTTTACGTCAGTTATGACACAAACTGATGCAAAACCTAACCTGCTAACCTCGAATTTGACATAGACTTACAGTGCCACCAACATAAACAGTGGCAACCTAAGAAAAAAAATCACAACCATTTATGGTCACCCGCTATTTTTTTTAGTTAATTGGACACTATAGGCAACTATTCCAAGAAAATAGAGAAAAATATACCGATGGGGCCATAATTATACCGAATCACCGGCTTCATGAGCTAACATGGTAAGCTTTTAATGTTTAGTGAATAAATGACATGTCTAACTGAAGCATAAGGACTGTCAGTCTACCCCCCACCTCCCGCCCTCTCATAATTTAGAGTTCTAATTTAGGCAAATTTGTTCCTTAAATGACTGGTCACCCGGTATGTAACAGCAATGAGATAGCATAAACAATAAAACAGAATGCTTGAGTAAGAAATAGTCATACAAAATTATTTCAATAATTAGTTGACATATGCCATAATTAAGATGAGCGTCAATTACACTCAAATATTTGGTTCTATCTTTATCCCTTTCTTACTTATGCATCATCTTCTATTTTCTTGTTCATTTTATTTCATTGCCGTTATATTTAATTATGGCCCCATCGGTATAGTAAAAGAAGCACCACAAAATATAGAACACATAGAACAAGAGGTAAACACACAATTAGTAAGAAACAGAGCACAGAGCGCCAGGACCTGAAGAAGTTCACATAGAACTATATTAATATGGAGGAAAATAGCTAGTCAATGTCAACCAAGATACTACGGAAAATTAGAAATGAGAAAAAAAATTCACTATAATGGAAAACAGCATAGATATGTCGATATTTAAAGAATGAGACAAGAAGAACTGCCAATTATTGGGGCCTCAGCGTTATTCCAACAATAAAAAGAATTTATGGATGAATAATCAAAACTAATAACCACAAAATATTACAGATTTAGTGGAACACCAATACGCATTTAGAACGTCAAGGTCCTACTCAGAAGATATAGGAAAAATAATAGAGAAAAAAATTCCTATTAATCTGAATTATGTACATCTATTTTCAAATAAAAAAAACGTTACTGGTGATAGGATTCGAACTTCAGCGCCAGCGAATGCGACCTCCACGACCGACCCACGCTGCCACACTGGACCGTTTGGGTCTCTCATTTTTGACTCTACGATATTTATCATGTATTTGCTGGGTCCCATTTTCGTCAAGGGTAAAGTCTGAGTTATGTACTTTTATTTGTTTTTCAATTAAAGCAAAAATAAACAAAATTCATTTTAAGGTGCTCACCTTCTATATGTTGGGTCCAAAATATGCCGTTCTTCGTCAAGGGTAAAAACCTGAGTTATGTGCAACATATTACTTTCATTTAACTAGTAATTCTTGAGTTAAAGCAAAAATAGGAAGAAGTAATTCCTTTATGGTGCTCGCTCACCTTGTATATATTTACCAAAATTTTCACGGTTTAATCCCAGGAAGGCATATAATCCTCATGCAAAATATCGTATTTGTCTAACAAATAGTTTTGCGTTATAACTGCAACAGCAGACAGACTGACAGACAGATTAATGCAATTGAGAAATCCTGTTTTTCGTCATCTAGGGATCCTGAAACGTCAAGATCTGAAGAAACTACGGAAAGTATTTTTTTTTTGCAGTTACAGTACTTTCTTCGTCTTAGACGAGAGCAGTAAAAATGAGGGAAGAGAAAATCATCATCATCATCATCATCACCCAGCCATTTATTTTGTACACTATTGAACATTGGCCTCCCCTAGGCGGTTCCATTTATCTTTCTTTTGCGCTGTCTGTAGCCAATTTGTTGTCATTCTGTGTATATCATCAGTTCAGTGCGTTGGTGGCCTTCCTTGGCTTTACTTAGTTACTCGCGGTCTCCATTCTAGTAGTTTTCGTGTCCATCTCATATCTTTAAGTCTGGCAACGTGCCCAGCCCATCTCCGCTTTACACTAGCTATGAGTGTTATTACATCTGTACCACCAGTTCTTTTCCTCATATCTTCAGTTCTGATCTTGTCCCTCAAAGTTACTCCTAGCATCGATCTCTCCATCCGTCTTTGTGCCACTTTTAGTTTAGATGTTGTTGTTTTGATCAGAGTTAACGTTTTGCATCCGTCTGCGAAGCCCGGAAGACCACATAGGTCGAATGCTTTTCTTTTCAAGCTTATGAGAATGTCACTTTTAAATATATCACAGATTTTCCGTATGCAGCCCACGCCAAAGTTATTCTTATTTGCATTTCGCATGTTTGATTGTCTATGTTTGCCTTAGTTCATGTCCAAGATATTGTAATGGTTTACTGGACACAGTAATTCTCATTGTCTAGTTAACACAAGAATGAGTAAGTTCAAAAATGAGAAAAAAATTTACTATTTTATTTATTGCAAGAAAGTCAGTATTTTACATTAATACGAGGGCAATTTTTTTTAACCTCCGGTGGGCCATAACAAAAAGACCAGTGCATATAAAACAATGATTTTATTACGAAAAGTTATGTACACTTATGGTTACTTTTTGACATAATTACCTTGGAGATTGAGGCATTTGTCGTACCTGTGGGCAAGCTTTCCAATACCCTCTGCATAAAATGTTGCCGCCAATGAATTAGAATGAGTCTTGATGTTGTCTGGAAGGTCAAAAAGTATCCATAAGTGTACCTAACTTTTAGTAATAAAATCATTGTTTTATATGCACTGGCCTCTTTGGTATGGCCCATCGGAGGTTGAAAAAAAACGACCCTCGTAAATGCACTTGATATGAGCAGCAGCAATCATTATTTGAGTAAGAACGGTTGGCATAAGGTATGATAGAAATCAGAAGGGGAACGTTCAGAGCTTCAGTTATAATTAATGTTTGGAATGGCAAATGCAGCTTGAATTATAGAGGTGACAGGGTTGAGTTGAATAACGCCAAACAATGTTATCAATTTTAAAATAATACAAGACGTTTTTCGAAGTACAGAAATTGTATAAGCGTTATTAGTATTAAAGGTTTATAAGTCACAAACGGCAAGGTAACTGAAAAGTGAAGCAAAGCAGTACGAGGAATTAAAGATTGCAAAGAGCAATAAGGCAACCTATCGGAAGACAGACAGTGATACAGTACTAAATAAACGTATGTGAATAAGTGCAATTAAAACCAAGTGAACAAAAAGCAGAGCAAAGTGCGACGTGAACAATTTCAAAGAGAAAGACATTATAGCAATTAAGCAAGAACATTCCATCAAAACTATAGTCGATAAGTAAACATGTAAACCAAACCTTATTTCTTAGAAAGAAATGTAGATCGTTATCATTTGGAAACTAGAATGTCAATTGTTTAACGAAGGAGATCAGATAGAGGCTTGTAACATTTAGGCTGTGGGCTAGTTGAGCTTCCAGTTTTTACAAAATTATTAATAAAGAAAGTTATTTGTTGAGCCAAAATTGTGTTTAATCATAGTCACCATTGTGTAGTGCCTCTTTGTAGCTAATATTCCCAGTGATACCAATTCTCAGTAAAGAGAAATAACCCAGCCAGGAGCCCCTTTTGACTGATCCGAGACATCGGCAAGCAAGAATTGGGTGTGCTAGGTTTGCAGAAAGTCTTCAGGAGTGCCTGGATGGAGAAATTTGGAGGAGGAAGTCGTCACCAAGCGTGCAATAGCTCTGGCGTCTCTTCATTGTGCGAGCCAGCAACAGAACACCACTTCGAAAGGCACAGGAAGCAGGCAGAGCAGCCCCGTAGTATTTGACGTTTCGACATTTCTCGAGGAGTTGAACATCATTCCAGTGGCTCAGATTTTTCCAGATTCGAGTAATTGAAATAGCGTCCCTTAGATTTGCAGTTTAAAGCCGATTTTGCCAGTTGTGCCGGAAATAGAACAGTTGCACATCAGAGCGTCTGTTTGCGTCACTGAAACAAAGCAGGTTAGCCGGAAGCCACGTCACATATTTAGTAGCATTTACCTGATGTGGTCTTGCCTTTTTCGGTGTATAAATTCAATTTACACTGAATTTCGCGGACGAATAAATCATCTGGAGTACAGTACAATTTGACCTGTCAAATTCAAAGTCACGCATTTGCCATACTGGTTAATTTATCATGCAACAAAGTAATTATAATACAAAGTTAATGATCCAACTCCTGTGAGAAAGGAATTATTTTTGAATAATTGTTTTTGAATTTCATCTTGAGGCCTATTTCTGTGCATGCTACGTCTAGTTCATTTAACATCTCCTTCAGTTTTCCCAGTTTATCAGTTATGATAACTATGTCATCTGCATAGCGGAGTGCTTCAGATTTTTACCATCTATTGTTATACCTTTGAAGTTCCAATCGAGTTTCTTAAAAGCGTACTGCAGTGCCGTTATAAATAGTTTCGGGGACAGTGTATCCCTTGGTCTGATGCCTCGATTTAGAGAGTAATAAAATAAAAATAAACTGGGACGTAAATCGGAAGAGACAATGCAATTATATAATTATAGCAAAAATGGTTATAGAATAGAGATGATACGAAGGCTCAGAGTTAAATAGTAGCAATAAATTTGGAAAAACCCTAGCTTGCAGAAATGCGAGGAAATATATACGTATACATATAGGAGCAACACGGAATATATTAACGGACATAAAAAATAAATCAAATTGGGTATGATAAATTGAACTCACATTAAGAAAAATTGCTAAAGAAGACATGTAATAAAGTAAAAGCACAAAAGATTGCCTTAATTTAAATGGATTGGGTGAAGAAGAAGAAGAAATAATTCAAAGTAGGAAAGGCAGTTTCAAATAATATTATAGTGACAAAGGGCTTCCGTCAAGGACGTTGCATAGCACCCACCATATATCTAATACTTACTATATTGCTAGCGGCTATTAGTGGGAAACTCACCAAGGAAGTGAGACAGACAATCAACTCTTCAATGTATAATGGTGAGCTGTGTGCAAGCGCGGCGGCGTCGTCCGGCCAATGGGGAAGTGGTCAAGTTTAAAATTCGCTTCTAAAGGCGGAGTTCGAATTCTCACGCATGCGCACGAGACGCGTTATACTCTAAGTGAGACTATGTCGGCGCCGTAATGTTTTCCGACGTTTTCAGGCCCTACTAGCAATATATGTGTATTATATATATGGCACCCACCTTTCATTGAAGTGGTATCGGCATCTGGAAAAAGTGCCACAGGATAGATGACCTGGAACTGAAAAACCCATGTTGACAATATTATGAAAGAAAGGTACCTTAGAACTGGAAGTAGAGAAAATAAACAACTGTTGAAGTTTCAGACGAGAAACCCATAGAGGAAAGAGTGGAAGAAGAAGAAGAAGTCACAATATTTGTTGCTGATCGCTGCCACATTAAGATACATTTTAAATACATTGTAATATACTCGTAACTGAGGGTTGCGGCCAGAGCCGGATTAAGGATATATGAGGCCCAGGGCTAAATTTTTTTAGAGGCCCCATTCCCATTTATGCAACGGGTACAAAGGGATCTAAATGATTAGAAACCGCACTAGATTATAACCTTGGAATATTTTCGAGGCCCCCGAAATTCGGTGGCCCGGGGCTGCAGCCCCCTTAGCCCCCCTCTTAATCCGGCTCTGGTTGCGGCTGTATAATTATACATAAATAAATTTAATGATGATTTTCCCCATTTCCGTAACTATCGCCTCGATGATCTACAATTCCTATTTTTTAATTTGTTTCTACTGGTTTTATTTCTATAGTTTTCACAACACTAAAACGTCACAAATATTATTGCTAGAAACAGTACATCGGTGAATGATCCACCCTTTAAGATTTAGAGTGAAGAACACAAGAAGTTAAAACAAATGTTCAAAAATCAGAAATTGTAGAAAGTACTTGGAATGACTGTGGCAATAATCGATTTCAACTAGTCATAAAGTTAAAGAAACCGTTTGTAATTTCTAAAAAGATAATTTTCTCATTCGTTTCAGTTCAATAAGAATAGGTGGTCTATTCTTGGGGTTGAAATCAAATTATTTCCATTTCAGTATATTGAAGCCACATGTGGTAAGTGCCATATTATACAATATATAATACGGATGCATTGATAGCGACATTCCGACACGTTGGCTTTATTAATATTTTTTATATGTAGGGTGGCGAAATATCCAAAACCATATGATGAAGTCTATTCTTACTCCCAGCTTTTTACAAACTTATAATTGTTTAAGTTTAAACCAATTGGTTTTTAGCTACACTCCAAGATAGCATGACTTTATCGTATGTACTAATGCCTATTTATAAACTCCTCAATAAAATGCCACTTTGTATGAAGCCACCACGTCTCTTCTCCTTGTTCACAAACTGTGCTTGTATAGAAAAGTCATATCAGTAACAACAACGTTCTAGTAGTATCCTACTTTTCTGAAAATATTAATATTAAAAATTTTATTTAGTATCGCGAAACATATTTCACTTAAGCAAGAAACAATTAAAGCTTGAAGCTACATTCACAAGAAACACGCCCGTCGTAGGGTCAGCAGCATAATTAACTCCTAGCTGAAACTGAGCTGAAACAATAGCAACATCTGCGGGACTTGCTCATTGTTCGACCGCCTCGTAAATCTCTGTGCTGAAAGATTTTTAGGCTTCCCGTGTAGTATACCTCGTCTTATATCACGATAGTATCCACGCAATTTAACCACTAACATTCAAACACTGTGCAAATATTGTACTACTAAAACACACTTATGAATAAATTAATTATTTTGATATTCGCAATTATGCGTAGGCGTTGTAAGACGTAAATAAAAGTTGTTGACTCATTAAGCATGCTAAGTTTCATACAGAATAATGCGTCAATAATTGCTTGGCAAAGTTTTCAAGTATTGGGAAAATAAAAAAGAAGAGTATCGAACAATCTTAAAGTAGCTTTATGTGGAGATAACTGTCTGTGCTACTACACTGTAAAAAATAGCTGAGAGATAACTTGCATGTTAAAGATAAGCAGATGTTAATCTTCAAACCTTAAAATCTGAAAGTTGTACATAATTAACAAGGAGAAACTGTCGAATTGTATTCGCATACACAATATTAAGATCGTAGAGTTTGTGTTGTGTCCGATGTGAGCGTTATCGTCCCGTGATTGTAGATGTTTAAGAAGCGTAGCCTGCCATTCTAAAATTAGGATTTCTGGGCTCGTTAAATTTCATGGAATTTCCGTGAAATGTTTGCAACCATTCAATAAAGCAAAGCTCATTGCCGACGTAGCCCTGGGGAAATATCCCATTACATCGCGTGTAAATTCTATTTTTGTAGATTCTTCCTGACGAAGCCTTGGAACAAGCTCCCTTTACACCGCCTGTAGATCGACGCCGACTGCACATAGCCAAACTTGAAGCAACCCATTTTGGTTTCGTTAAAGCCCAATCGCCAAACATTCCCCATTACCGAGATTCCGGAACCCTGAATTCCTGTACGTGTAATTTTTCATATCGCGCGACGTGACGTCAGAAGCAGATAGAACTCTTATGAAAGATTTTGTTGCCCTTTCCTATTGCAGTCGTTGTTATAAGGCCGGCCCGCTTGTGTTAATCGGCGCTTAAGTCTTGTATGTATATTTTTTCTTCCTAATTGATGCACGTGAGTACTCGGACAGATTTGCAAGTTTTTATAGAATTTAACGCAGATCTTTTTAATAAATTAAGTTCGTAGTGGATTTCTGTGTTTCTCACCAACCAGTCGGTACTTATTATCATTCGTACCACTTTATTTTGGAAAACTATTTTTCGTATATGTGTTTGTGATGCGGCACTCCACACTGGACAGGCGCAAGTGAGTATAGGTCGTAAAATGCAGTTATAGATAAGCAAACCACACTCTATTTTTAATGAGCATCTGCGATTTAATATAAGATACAACATACTTAAGTGCGAGCAAATGCTTCATTTAGCTTTCGATTTATGCGATAGCCCTATAGAAGTTTTCGGTAGAGAGATATACACCTAAATATTTAATACCCTCTTCTAATGGATTCCATCTTATCTCTTGATCATGTATAGTGAGCGGAGCTGGTTTGCCACATCGCTTGAGTGTAAAGATCTTCGCCTCCGTTTTTGTTGGATTTATTGTTATACACCATTCTTAAACCATTTGATTAGCTCATTGATACCATTTTGAAGTACTGCAGTAGGACTTTGCAAATTGTCATGCTGTATTATGAGTGCGGTATCATCCGCGAACATGGCGAGTTGTATGCCCTCAGGTTGTTCAATGCCATGCGTAAAAATATTAAATAGTGTCGGGCCTACAACGGATCCTTGCGGAACACCCACGTCAATACGTTTCCAATCTGAGAACGTTGAATTTATGCATATAGCAAGTTTTCTATTCTTAAAGAAAGATGCAACTATCTTGAATAAATACATTGGTAATGTTACTTGCATCAGTTTCAGTATTACTCCATTGATCCACACGGCACCAAAAGCCTTTGCTATGTCTAAGAATAGGATTGTTGTAAACGTTTTATTTTCGTAGCCCTACTCAATGGTTTTTGTTATCCGCAGGAGTTGATAAGCCGGCGAATATTGGTTTCTAAACCCATACTAAATCGCAGGTAGTATTCCCTTTGTTGTCAAGGATTCGCTTAGGCGTGCTTATATTATTTTCTCTAGAAGCTTAGACAACGTGGGCAATAGGCTAATTCGCCTATAACTATCCGTGAGGTGGTCATCCTTTTTAGGCTTTTTAAAGAGGAGTATATGGGCCTTTTTCCATTCTTTTGGAAAATAATCTCTTTGCATACATGCATTGAAAACGATTGTTAAATAAACAAGGCATTTCTTTTATAAGTTTTTTAATATGCTCTTTGTAATCATATCATGACCTGGAACCTTCTTGGTGGAGAGTTGTTTATGTAACATTCCAATTCAGAAGGCGACACGGGATATTCACTGTTTTCACCATCTTCATAATTTATATTTTAGGCTACCTCGTTCGTTTGGTTAACAAACTCCCGATTATCTGTATTTGCTTTGGTGGTAAAGGTCTTTTCCAGTTTTCAGCAATTACTTGGCACTTTTCTTGATCAGTTTCATAGGTTTCTTCATTCGTTCTTATAAAACGCATTGTTTGTGGTTTATTTAAGGTTTTCTTGGTCGCCTTCCACGTTGTACCATCATTGCTTGAAGCTCTTGTAGATATGTTTGATACGTATCGATTCTGTATTTATCCATATCTCTTCGTAATTGTTGAGTAGCGTTTTGGCTACTGGTTACGTGTGCTTTGCCAAAGTCTCCGCACTTTATTTTTCTCTTTAATTTGATGAAGAAGGTTGTACGGTACGTGCTCAGAAATTGAGTTGCGTTGGTTGCCAATGTGGGTTGTTTCAATTAAATTTTTAATTGCCTTAGTAAAGTCATCTATAGATTTATCTATGCTGGAATTAGAGTCTAGGTTTGTAAGGCACTTGATTTTGTTTTCAATGTCATTTCGAAGATCTTCCAGTTGACTGTTCCCTTAATCAGCTTAGCGATTTTATTGATTACTTTTACATTTGATCGAAAGTGATGAGTATCGGCAGATGATCGGATGTAAGCTCGAGGACAACCACTTGATTGATAGGTCTGGTAAATTCTTGCAAATGTCCAAATGTCAGGTTGGTGGTCACTTCGAAAGGCACATAGGTTAGTTCAGCTGGTGCAAAGATATGAAAGCCATTTTCTGCAGCGTATTTTAATAGCATTGCGCATTTTGGTTTCCTGCGCAGCATCTCCATATAGTATTTTTGCTGTGTAGATCTCCGGCTACTATAACAGCTTCTCCGCTTGATCAAGCGTTTTATTAGGTTGTTTATATACACATATGAGATTGATGTTGGTATCATCTTCAAGTTTAATTTTAACTCTTACGACTTTCAGATTTAGTAGGTTTTGTAACAGCAGTGGTACAGCATTTATATTCTTTTTACTTAGTATGGTGACACCTTCAGATAATTTATCGGCTTCTCTGTCATTTCGGTATATATTGTATCTGGGAATTACGAATGGTGAGTTTTTAATCATAATCAAATGTGTTTCGCTTATGCATGCGATATCAACCTGATAACGGTCCAAAAATTCAATTAGCATCGATCTTTCTTGTTTTACACCATTAGAATTAAGGTATGTAAGTTAGAAATTATATTGTTTATTTGGTAACATCAGCAAGTAGATACGAAATTAACTAAGCAATAAATGACTTTATATATGGAGTTTTATTATTTCATTGATAAGTTTAATTAATGGATTACTGTTATCGGTATTGGCTGTAGAGTTATCCGTGTCAGTTCTTTGAGTGTCGTTGGAAGTTTAGGCAATGCCTTTTGTTGATTGGAGGTCTTCTTTTACGTCTAATTTCTGCTGCACTTGAGGTCTAATGTTGTCGATCGACGGTCGTGTCTTTTGTTTTCCTATTATTTTATCCTCTGTAATTTGCTGAATGATTATTACCACAATTTACGAGTTGTGCTTCTACACCTGACTTTTTTTAACATTCGATAGTTAGATGGTCCCCAATGCATTTAACGCATTTTCAGTCCAATGTGCAGTAATTGTGCGTATGACCATAGCGTTGGCATTGTAGTATTGTTTTGTATTTGTCTTCGTTCAACTTCCACAATACATAGCAGATTTTCGTTATTTTCATCTTGTTGAGCATTCGAGTAACCTTTGTCGCTTGAATGTTGTTCGCTTTCAGTTCCTTAAGTATTTCCTCTTCCGTTATCGATTGTGGTAGATTCGTAAAATTACTTCAAGCAATGCACTATCTGGATCTTTAATGTGTGATATTTAACATGGTGATCTTCATAAAACTTTGTAAGTTTTCGATAGTCTTCAATGCTAGTAACATAAATTCTCAAGAATTCCCATTTGTAGTTGGTTGAAAAGTTCTGGTTACTAGTGTTTTCTTTAATCTCCTGAATTACTCTTTGAAAATTATTCGCATTGTGCAGGTATATGGGAGGAATTTTTGTTTTGACTTGAATTTTCTCTTGTCTTGGGAACAAGGTGATGTAATACTTTCGGGCAAATAGTAACGGTTTCGTTTCATTAAATTTTTGTTGTCCAAGAGATATTGTTTGGCGAGACTATCTCCTTCGGGCGAGCCTAGGGCGAGTTTACTGGTTTGATTCTCCTGCGAATTTTGTGATAGTTCGCCATGGTGTTTAACTAATATATGAAGTTCAAGAGGATTGCTTTTATCGATGTCTATGATATCATCAGCTTGTTCGGCAGGGCCGTAGCTACAGGCTTGGGGGCCCCGGGGCAACAAATAATTATGGGGCCCCCACGTTATCTACCCCTTTACCTCTACACCACTTTCATTTAGTAAACCTTTTTTAATAGGGTTGCTTTTTGGTGTTTTTTTCTGTTACTGTAAAAGCTTGCTAACCAGGTGGCTGAGGCGTTAGCTTTATACTGCAGCGGTCCCGGTTATTATTATTAATTTAGTGGTAGTCGTCATGGTGTAAAGAATACAAAGTGAAGCGTTCCCGGAGATGCGCAGTCGTTCAGAAAGTAGAAAGGAGATATGCACCAATCCCCAATGCGCCTACTGAGGAAATCCATTAGGGCCGCGATCATGGTGTAACCATGGCCGCGATAGTATATTGTTGTTGGCACTGTCAGTCGATATCAAAGTCGAGGTTAGCCGGTTAGGGTTTTCGTCAGTGTGACACAAACTGACGCAAAACCTAACCTCGAATGTGACAATACACTTCAGTACTACCATTCGTGCTCTTTGGGGGCGTATTTCTTATTGGTTGAATATGAGGCTCCGCCCACAATGCATCCATTCAGCTGGACGTTACACCTTGTATTCTATGCATCATGGTAGTCGTTAAATCACGCAGAAGGCGCCTATCGCGATGTAAAAACTTCTGCACCAGGCGGAGTACTACCCGTTATACGACATGCAAGCATGCATATAAAACTTGCAAAGTTAGAATATTCTAAGTCTACACAGGTTGAATTTTACTGAAATCAAGATCACATTAAATTCTGTTTCCTAACTTCATTACAAGCAAAGTCATTGATTGAAAGCAAAGCTAGATTTCTGAGCCTTTCCTCCGTTCCGCCTTAGCTACGGTCACAGAAATTGTCAAGTGCTGTACACTTATCAGGATAAAGTGCTCATTTTCTCATGTTTGGCAGTTTGGTTCAATACTCCTTTAAGACAATTTCGTAAAAAAACTTCCTCCGCTTTCGGGGGCCCCCTATGTTCGGGGGCCGCCCTGGCTGCCCCGGTGGTAGCTCCGGCCCTGTTGTTCGGTATACATGTTTAGATCATTGTTATAGTAGACGCAAAGATACTTCGGACAGAGCGAGCTTTAAAAGTTAAACCGCAAATGAGTTTACTATTGTTAGTCCGCTTAAGTCGTGCCAGGTATACGCAAAGGTGGGAATATTTCCAAGGTGGTATTTATTTCGTTTTGTAGTGAAGTTTCTACTTAATTTATATTTAATTATCTAATAATATTGAATGACAAAATTAATTTTACTAGGTAAATAAACACATTATGCGATTATGCCCTGATTGAGGAATAAATTATTTTTGCTCAAATGACATTCCTAGATAAGAGAAATCGACATTTAATGTTTCGTCGCGTCATATTGGCATTAAAGTATGTATTTACAACTGCATCCCTTCCAGTAATTAGAATGAAAGATGAACGATGTCTCCTATTATCTGCGAAAAATATAAGAGACTGTCGATTGGACTACCATGAAGACATGAATTCAGATGTGTTTGAGTCGTGGTTTTCAAATAAGCTGTTACCAAATTTGCCACCTAATAGTGTGATCGTTATGGACAACGCCAGTTATCACTCAAGGCTTGCTGAAAAAGTGCCAAATAGTAATTCTACTAAAGCAGAAATTACAGATTTTCTTTACAAGAACAACATGTATTTTCAAGAAACTTACAATAAGAATCAATTACTGGAAGTGTTGTCCATTAAGAAGTTCTCTAAAAAATATGTAGTAGACACCATAGCTACAGAACTAGGCCATAGAGTTTTAAGATTGCCACCATATCATTGTTGTATGAATCCTATAGAAATGATATGGGCAGAATTAAAAACACACATTCGAAAACGTAACCAATGCCCCAAGTTTAGTGAGAAAATGATAGAAATAATTAAAGAAGAAGTTAATAAAATTCATGTAAATAGCTGGAAAAACTGTGTTCGGCATGTGATTGGCATTGAAGACCAATTTTTTAAATTTATTGATATTCCAGAATTAATTATTAATTTAAGAGACAGCGATAGTGACGATTGGCCATGTGATAGCGATAACGAAAATTAATTTATATATTGTACTCATAATTGTTGTTTTTTCTATATATCAATCAATAAACTGTAGTTATTTGTTGCATATACATATTTTCTATAATTTTTTGTCTTTCTTGATTGTATCTTTTTTTATTAACAATGTTGTTAAATAAAAATAATCAGTTTTTAAACACTAACAAACATTGCGTTTCCGTAGCCGCATTTCGATTTTAAGGATATGGATTTGCTTGTGAACTACATATTACAAAGGGATTGTCGTGTGTACAACATAATCCCACCTGCCATGCTCATTAACCTTTAAGTAGTAGCCTGAGGCGTACGAAATATCTTTGCTCCAACTATACTCGCACACCTAGACCTTTCTCATAATAAACCAGAACAACTAGGCAGACCTCGAAAATCTCTTTGTGGCCTTCTACAGTATTTTTCATTGTTTAGTGTGGCTAAAAAGCAGAAGTAGCAATTAAGTGACCTAGAGTTCTAAATCTGAGTAGGTAGATCTTTCTCAAATTTTGTATAGGGCCATAATTTATCATTCTGGACAACTTTTATTGGTAAAATGTTGCCATATCGTGAACAAAAAGTTAGTTTACCTGAAAAGAAAATAGTTTTTGCTTCATTGTCAATGCCGACTTGTTTTTTCAAAAACTGAAAACATTTTTAAAATTCTCTTCAGACTAAGCAGGACCTAATCCCAGTCTTAAAATAAAATTCAATAATTTTTAGTCCATCCCACCTCTTGTAACACCAATACTGGGACACACTGTATAACATTTAATAATAATTTTCTCTCTTTTTAAATACTGGCTAAATGATATCTAACCTTAGCACTGTCAAACATCAAACAACTTATATTCGTCAAGAGGTAGTTACGTGATTATTGCAATAGGAAAGAATAAAGCTTCAGCGTACATTTTGAGAAGATATGGTAAAATAGCGTTTGTGTTTGGCGGCTGTTTTGGTATATTATTCTGGGTGAAATTAATTGTAGTTACTGTAGCTTTTTAAAATTATTGCATTTTATTTATAAAAAACCTGCTCGAAAGACTAGCAAGACACATAATTTTCGATGAGCAACTGTGATTTCAATCTTGGAAATATATTTCAATACTCTACTCCATGTTATCCTTCAAATAAGGACAATCTCCTTTTTAGCCAACTCTGATTCATTTGCTTTACCTTGTACATTATACAAACTTTTGTGGATTTATCACTACTGTAGCACTGTATGAAATTTCTAAGGAAAATCTTACTTTGAAAATTAAGAATAAAATATATATTCAAAAATCTGTAGATATTCGCTTTTTATCTCACTCCATATGTGGACCTACTCTAATTAAAATAGTTTTTCCATTTTTAATTTCAATTGTAAGTAAATCGGTAAGGTTCAGAAGAAAATATTAACTGTTTAATAAAGAAACCAAGGTAACAACTTTTGTCAGAATAAATAACGCTTGAAGAGCGTTCAAAATTTCACACAAAATAGGTGAGAATACCTTAATGTTTCTAAGAATACTGGAAAGTTAAGGGAAATATTTAGCAACGTGAAATGCATTAAACCGCAAAAACAAATAGTGCAGTCGATAAAATTGTACTCTGCACTATTGCCATAAGTATTTTGATTGCTAGTCAGGAGCTTTACCCATTCGGCTAAAGAAAGCTGCCTCACGTACTTGCTTAGCGTTGCATTACGAAGCACGCGGTGGTGACAGATCCGACCAATACGTAACACACGCACCCAGGCTAGTACAACACGCGGTTATCTATAAGATACTAATAGAAACTTGTTGAAAACACAACCTCATCAAAGGGCTACTGAATATAAATCGACGCCATTTTAAAAATATGGGCAGTGACTTATTAGTTTTTCTTTCTAGCGTTGTACCTATTTTGTTACTGTCATTTAAGATGTTTCTATTATCCTACGTACTATGTAGCAATCATCGAGAGTATCTTTTTCATTTTTTAATACCATATACGTTTGAAGATCTTTCTGGTATTAGCAGTTTTCATTTTCTGATAATTTACGATAATTTATTTGGGATTACTATACCCTTTTGCGCGTACCATGCGATGGTCGCTATCTAGGTTCTCTGTATTAATTAAGCTTGCGTACAGAATAAGATTTTTTTTATTAGATATAATCTATTTAATTTTTTTCTTGATCATCTGGACTCTGGCAAGTCGATAGTCTTTTTTTCTATTTTAGGGAAGAGTTTATTCATGCAGTGAAGCAGACAATATTTGTTTGTTTATTTATTTATTGATACTAACCTGTACAGAAAAAATCCAATTACAAAGGTTAGATAAATACATAACGTCGAGTTACGAAATCTTATTCTAAATATACCAACATAAAATGGCATTATTGAAAAAGAAAACACGTAAAGTCCTGATGACGATCAATAACTAATAAATTTAAATAAATTAAATCAGTTTAGCCCGTGCAAAAAGAAACCAAATCACTTTACATTTTATATCTAAAGTTCATACCCATACCCAACACCGACCAAGTAACCCAATACACCAAACACAAAAAGTTTGTAAATTTTCAGCAAATGTGACGTGATAATGACACAAACTGGACATTATAAGGAATAATAGAAGTACTTGAAATAAGATCTATGAAAACCGTAAGCAAAACTAAATACATGGCCGACGACAAAGCAGAACAAACCCATAGTCCAAGTCTAATGATGGAAAATGATCAACAAATAGAGGATCCAATATTTTGTTTACAGTACTTTGACTTCGAACTTGTAATTAGCTGCTTTGAAAACCCCTGTACACACATTTGTATCAAAGCCTAATAACATAAATTATTGCAAAGTAAACACTGTCTTCCTCATAATTTTTTTTATGTGGAAGACAGTGTTTACTTTGCAATAATTTACTGAATCACCTCATTGTGAGAATGGACCAGATCCTGATTTTTTTGGCTGATAACATTTTACATTTGGCCGCTATATGGTATTCGCCATTTTGTTTACAGTAATTTAGAGGTTTTGACCAGCTTTCAACCCACTGTACGGCACCGTTTATTTGTTTGCGCAACCCCCACTGCACATACCGCAACGCTAGATATTCAGAATCAACGTACAAGATTATAGATTTACTAATTTTTAGCTTTATACTTTGTTTTAAGAAATGTTAACTGAGATTGAGCTATTTACCCTAGACTATACTAGTTTCAAAATTTTAATAGATTAAGAACACATAAATTTAATACAAGTAAGGCTTTCTAACAACAAGCTATTTTATTATTTATGGAAAAAAATGTAAAAAAGTTATAAAAATCTAGAAACCATTAGAAAAAAATATATAAATACGATTAGTGAAAAAAATATGTCTGTGGTATTGTTGAGTTTTATAAACACACATACTGTGTTACATCAGATAATGGGTAGATGAATACTGACCATATGATAACGCTGAGCTTGGCCATAATACATGGTGTCTGGGAATATTTCCTCTACAGGGAATAAAAATTGTATATACTTCAGCGTTTTTTTTATTTTAATGTACAAAAAAGAGAAAACTATTTTTTAAGACTGACATTACCAAGATACATTCATTGGCGCCGCATCACCTCCTCAGGGTAGAACCTGAAATGGTGTCTGGAGTAATTCGCTGAATTTCTTTATGGATTCCTAGTTTCAATTGGTTCGAATTTCTTGGTATTCCACAGCAAACCTTTGATTAAAGGTAACGCTATAGAACGAAACTTGTGAGTGTTAAATTTGGACTTCTGGGTAGACATTTATCGTTCTTCCGTCTAGAGATCACTTTTTATGGGAATAACAATCTGCATTCACAGGTAACATGACCGTGCAGAAAATGTTTACAGTTGGAAGCGATAAGCATTCGCTACCAACTGTGATGTGGAAATTGCGTGAGTTTAAGAATGCCTATACATAAATGCAAATACAAATAGCGCTTTATGTAATCTAATTGGCTTTTCTTATGTACGTTGTTGAAGTTATTTTCATCCCGAGAATATTACAGGTGTGGACCAGCTTATTGTTTTTTTTTAAATACCAATACTTTGCAACCATGACTGGGGTATTTAAGAATTTCCTGTATACTGAGCTTGTAAAATATAGTATGATCAAAAATTATTTTTGTTTAGTACAGCGATGGAATAGTTCCTAATTTATGAATGCAACTATAAGTTACTTAAAAATCAAATGTCAAGTTTGACATTTAAGTATACACGTTGTTCCATTCAAATTAGGAACTATTCCTTAGCGTACTACAGGAAAATAATTTTTGTTCATAATTTATATATATAAAAAAGGCAAATAATTATTAAAATACCAAGGCGTACAAGACATCTTTAAATTTAACGTCTCGACGCAGAGGCATTCTAGAAGTACCGTTACAATATAATAGGTGCACCATATTATATGTAATTTTTACAAGAGAAACACGTTTCACTATGTCATATCGGATCAGAAGTGAGGCTTTCCTGCACACAGTCAGTTGAGCTACTGAAGATAGTTTTATTTTAATTTAAAAATTTAGTTATTTTAAACAACCGGAAGTTTAACTTCAATCGCTTTTAGCATTTATAAAATATTTAAAGAACGTCTTCGTAAAATAGTCTCCGTATACTTTGGTACATTCTATTTTAGGTTATTCTTTCACATTTATTTTACACTATATTGAAAAAGTTAAAATATTGATGAGACAGCGTTTACGGCAACCCATGCAGAAACCGATTATTTCACTATGAGGTGCTACCCAAAAGTTCTCGAATTTACTGTGCTAGATAGTGCAGCGTGGACTTATAACTAATTTCTAGAATTCAGCGAAGCAGTAGTGCTTTAAAGAACGATACGCTTTAGAGGTTCTGAACAGTCAGATACATCGTGTACGAACGTACTAGTTGAATCACTTAAATGATACTTTAGTAAATGCAAATGAAGTTGCACGTGATTTTGTCATAAATGTGTGCGTTATCCTTTTACGAGTATTTTTAACGGTTATTGGAGAATAAGGAATGTCTGCTTTACACTCGGCAAAATGCAGATGGGAAGCAGAAGATGCTCAGGCAGGCTTTTGGTAAAGGGGTATTAACCCTTAAGTACTAACGTTACGTCTGAGAGACGGAAATGTTCGATGCGCGTGTTATATTTCCCCCTCCAGTTAAGATTTATGGTTGATCCTTCATCTAATTTCAAACTACCTAAAAATAACTCCGTTTTTAAAATTTCGCTGCGGTGGGATGTTTCGTGCGGAAGTTATTTATAATTAAAAATAAATTCCGTCTCAGAGACGTCACGTTAGTTTGTACGCTACTATTTTTGCATGATGGATCAAAAACGAACTTGCTCAAATACGGTTAGATCAACAGACAGTTGTTTGAGCAGCAAGTGTTCCAGTAGTATAATGAATTAGACAGTGAGAACAGTAACGGAGAACCTAATATTGATGATAATTGAATTCATCTATAAAAATCCCATAAGCCGCGATGTATTTGTCACTTTGACATCGGATAAAGTTAGCCCTAACTTTGCTACTGGATAAAATGTGTGCAAACTTCCATGGCAGGCTTTCTCGAACCCGATTATTGTTTGTTGCTATGATAACGAATAAACAAACAATTTTACAAATTGACAAACAACTTGTAATTGAAGTGCAAAATGGCAAATTCCATGCGTTTTGGCACGTCGAATCAAGAAGAAATCGAAACCAACGTAGAACAAACGACTCCGAAAAACACGGTGAATACAAAAACGTCAATTTGGAGACAGTTTACCTTGTTTTGCAATGAACGAAATTACAATTTTGAAAGCACAACACCTATTGAAAAACTTGCGGAAATATTAGCCGACTGGGCGTTCAACATGAAAAAAACAGACCGAAGTGAATATGAAGAATATGTCGTTAAAACCATGTGGAATTGCACTGCAAAAATGGTGCAAGAAAAGTACTTTCACGACTTTAAAGTTGTATTTGACCCATTCATTGACATGCGATTCAAAAAAGCCAGGGACGCAAGAAATGCCAAACGAAGAATGCTGCAAGCTCAACCAGAAAAGAGAAAGTCAAGTTCAGCGGCGCTCACAAAATCTGAAATATTTGCAATGGCAAAGTTGTGGAACGAAGATGAACCAACAGGTTTGCAACGAAAAATTTTTCACATTGCAGCCTTCGAGCTAGCCTGGAGAGGAGGAGAAGCAGTAAGTTGCAGAACATTTCATTTTGCAGAGGAGAAGGAAAACGACGGAACACCGACGGGGCGGTTTGAGTACAACCCGATTTTTACCAAAACAACGCAAGGGGGCGGGAAAAAACTATGTGACAGCAAATGGCTGACTAAAAATGTCGAAGACCCAAATGTCTGTCCAGTGAGACTCTTGGCTAAAATGCTCGAAAAGAGGTAAGACCACATAACATGCGATAGGTTATTTCTCACACCCAACCCGTTTTGGAAGAAAATTAGTTCCAAGGGTTGGTACAAAAATATCCCAATTGGTCAAAATGAAATCTTCAAGTGGACGAAAGATTCAGCTGCAAAAATTGGCCTTAACGTCAAGAAAATTAAGATAACAAATCATTCACACAGAGCTGCTGCCGTGACAGAATTATCTAAAAGTAGAGTCAGTGAAAATCAACTTATTAAAGTGACTGGCCATTCAAATTTAGGGTCAATTAAATCGTATTTGCAGCTCAATAATGAGCACCATGCCACAATAATCAATTCGATGAGAGGAAATCAGCAAACATCGACTTCATCTGTACTGAATGTATTGAAAACTCCAAATAGTTGTGATTTAGAAGAAGACAAAAAAACAATTTTTAATCATTGTGTTTTTAATAATTGTAATCTGTAAATAAATACATATATTCTTGAATTTTTCATAATTACCTAGCTATTATGTTTTATTATTCATTAAATTATCTCATCGAATTACGCTCGAGGTTTTTTTTTCTCCAGGATAAAATTTCATTTTTTAAACTCTAATTTGGTTTCTTTTGGGTAAATTGTCTCCACAAACCGCCAGATAAAAAAGCTCGTCCTTCGGCTTTTTTTATCATAGGCGGTTTGTGTCGTCAATTTACCAAGCAACCAAATTCTTGTAAAAAAATTCAATTTTATCCGGTTAAAAAAGACCTCTCGTGTATTTACAGTCGAAAATTGGGAAAATTCTGCTATATTTAGTGACCCTAATGTGTTGATCTTGCACTAATTCTGTATAGTCTTAGGGTGGTGTGAAATTTTATACGTATTTTTATTTCTCACTTTTTTTTAGTTAAGTTGTGTTAGAATACCATTGTCTGTTGAAATATGGTTGCTGATAATAAAAAAAAATTTTGAAAATTGCCTTTTTCTGTATTTAAGTTAACATCTACAAATTTACACACGGTTTCCTATTTGACTCTGTAAATACTAATATTTTTATGAATTCATATTTTTTATGTGATTAAAATATGCTTGATACATCATTGCATAGTACTTTATGTTTAAAAAAAATTAGTAATAAATTCATAAATAACTATATGACCGTCTCTGAGACGTCATGTTAGTACTAATGCACCACAACAGACACGTTAGTACTTGAAGGTTAAGCCAAACTCTTACGCATGACTAGTAAATTCGTTTAAAAAATGGACGGAAGAAAAGGTGAAGATAATGCTAAGTGTTTTCTGTCATAGTGAACAAACTGCAGAAATTCTCGAGAAGTTAATTCAACGTCCTATTGCAATGTTTTGAGGCGACTGTGGGAAAATATGCTGTGCATTCCAACACAGTAAATGTGTGATACACAATAATAATGCGCTCGTTCATAACTTTTTAGTCGTATACAACAGCTTTAACTTAGCACAACATGATAGTTTCAGTTATTCCGATTCGCTTTACTCAGTGTTCATAAGAAGCGTTAAGATTATACGATGCATTGACATTTTTGTATAAACGTAGATGCTCGTATGCATGCAAAAAAAGAAAAGTGTTTGTATAATACAGAAAAACAATACAATTGTGCATACACAGTGTACATGCAATATGAAAAATGGCATGAACTGGTTTTGCAATTGTTAAATAATGCAAAAGTAGATGTAACTCCAAGCTAGTTATTATACGTTTCCCGATATAAATTTTCCATTAAAGTAATATTTCGAATTTCATTTATCTTATAGCAATTTAATTTCGATTATGTATGCAGGTAGCTACACGATTTAATTTGCGGAATTCCAACTTCCTGTTTCGCTACAGTTTGATGGGAACAGGATGTTGATTTTATATTGTCGACAGCGATGAATAGGTATTATCGGTCCTGTTCCGTTGACACATCATTTATAATAGACTGTCTCCTACAACGCTTGAGTTATTCCGCGTATACCGCAACATGATCCGCAATATGTTGCACTTTGAAACTTTCAAAATCTAGTGTAAACTCGCAAAAGTTGTATCAGCTCTCTAGTAGGTATCGAAGCCTTATACAGCAACAAGGAAAAGTCGTACCACGGGGTCGAAGTTGCCTGAAAACCTGAAAATAATAAGTTTTAGAGCGATTTTGAATTATTCCTTATTTTCCGCGGGAGAAAATTTTATGACGCGCAACAGAAGCCAGGTGACGCAGTGATGAATATTTGAAGGTGCTCACATGTGCTCACAATAAAACTATGTTGGCGTATCCAGTTTGCATCTGTCTTTGCACAGGTCGATTATGCAGGTTTATACTGTGTTTGACACAAAGTCAAGCCCTGAACTTTAATCCTTTGTTGAAGTTATGCTTATGTAACACAACGTTGAGATAACATTAAAGCTGCGTTATTAAACGTTCTGGTTTGGAAAGCGCTTTAATTTGATGCTGTTACTGCTATCCAAGTGTAGCAAGTCTAAGAGAACCTATCATCTCCTCTACGGCTGTTAGCGCCTCAAATATGACATACCTAAAGGGTTTGAGTGATAACTTCAAACTTAGCAAAAAAGTATGAACTCCATTACTTGTTATACAAATAACTCTACATTTCCAAAATTTCGTCATTACTGTAAGTTAAATTGCAAATATTAGCATAAAACGTTGAGATATAAATTAGTACCCAGTATTACAGTTCGCAGATATTTTGAAAGAAATAGTAAGTAATTGTGTAATATATTTGAATAATATACCCGTTTTAATACTTTCTATAGAGCAGATCATGGAATTGATCTGTTCGTACTTACTGTACTTACAGTTCTTCAGCAGTTTATGGTTTCTATTAAACTACATCCAACCTTTTCAAAGCCAGCAAAAAATGGTATTGCGACGTGGAATACGAGTGGCTCCTTTCCAATTAAAGGAGAAATATCTGCAAATACTTCTAGAAGAAAGAAGACGAATTTAAGAATTGGGTATCAACATTGAACAACCCTGCAGCAAGACGCAGAACTATCTTGAAAGATCCAAAAAGTTGTCAAAAAAACCAAAACGGTCTACTGAGATCTGAGCGCAAATTAGCATAAGCCCAACCTAGAAAATTTACTCCAGAACATGTTCAATCACAGATGCCAACCACAATCTAGTAAACCAGAATGAGCAAGTTGTAAATACACGGACGCAGTACTACGAAAATCTTTACAAATTATCAGAAGTAATACTATAAGTACTTCGATATTATCGTGTTATATGTCAATAACTTGTTGCAAAATAATAAAAGAGTGTCAGTTTGACAGGTTAAATAGTCCGACCGCGTCAGCGGGAGGATTATTCTGCCAACCTGACACGATTTGTTATTGTGCAGGAAGTTTGAGACGTATAACCTGTTCGAAGTACGCATTGTATTCGATTTGATTATTTTTTGATTAAATTTTAACATTAGGATCAAATATAGTACCTATATTATGGGACAAGTGGTTGAAATAAAATTTCAACGTTGAGAGTGTTTTTTTTCAACGAGCGAAGCGAGTTGAAAAAAGTAACTCGAGACGTTGAAATTTTATCAGCCACGAGTTACATATACTATTTTTTCTACGAATTTTCACTCATTTTCACAAATTAATGCACTTTAGAAAAAATTAAACATAAAGTGACATTTCTTTTGTCATCATTGAGTGTCAAACAGCTTGAAATCCCGGTAGTCCGAGCATTTCAATCTCTAGTGGTTGAAATGCAACTTCAACCACCGGAATCAATGTCAAAATGACTGATTTCAATGTCATGAGTAGAAAAAATATTTTTTGGCAGCTCGATTTATTTGTATTAACCTATCTGAAAGTCATCTCCATAAAAACAACATCAAGTTGACAAAAGTTATGTATTGCGTCGCCTAGTGAAGTTACTATAGTATAATCGATTTTGTATAATCAGTTATAATATCACAACAGCATCGAAAATATTCGATTATTTTCCGAGTAACGAGACGTAATCTGCGAAAAACCACGAGAGCGCAGCTCGAGTGGTATTTTAAGGATTACGTCGAGTTACGAGTGAAAAATAATCATTATTTTCGATTGCGCGAGTGGTATTCGTTACGATTATATAATGAATAGACCGATACTAATAAATTATTTTATTTCTTAGGTTGGCGCTGTTTGTGTTAGTGGCACTGTTTAGGTTGGTGGCACTGTAAGTCTATGTCAAATTCGACGTTATCAGGTTAGGTTTTGCGTCAGTTTGTGTCAAAACTGACGCAAAACCTAACCTGCTAACCTCGAATTTACAATAGACAGTTATTACATCATGGCTCTAGATTATTATTATTCATTATTTTTGCTTTGTTGAACCCACCGAAACACCGAAGTGATTATACCACGTCGTCAAGAGTATATCCGTTTATCTATACCTTGTAACTAAGTAAAATTCTCAATTACTATTTGCCAAATTTACAATGAGTTGTATAATCAGTTATAATATCACAAGAGCATCGAAAATAATCGATTATTTTCCGAGTAACGAGAAGTAATCTGCGAAAAACCACGAGAGCGCAGTGGCACTGTTTATGTTGGTGGCACTGTAAGTCTATGTCAAATTCGACGTTATCAGGTTAGGTTTTGCGTCAGTTTGTGTCAAAACTGACGCAACACCTAACCTGCTAACCTCGAATTTGCAATAGACAGTTATTACATCAAGGCTCTAGATTATTATTATCCATTACTTTTGCTTTGTTGGACCCACCGAAACACCGAAGTGATTATACCACGTCGTCAAGGGTATATCCGTTTATCTATACCTTGTAACTAAGTAAAATTCTCAATTACTATTGGCCAAATTTATAATGAGTTGTATAATCGAAATTATACAAGATAACTTAACTAAATCCAGCCTTCTGATTGATTGAGATATATAATCAATAGTAATATAACAAGGGCGAGACATACTTGCCGATAATTATTCACACGCCAAGGGTAGAGTGCTGGTTGCAATGAAAACTGTCCCGAAGGTTGCACGATGACTCTTGGCACAGGCAAAATTATATGTAAGTGTGTCGCCCGCGTGTGTATTTTGAAGATATTACACAAAACCCGTATAAGAATTATGATTTAATATTGATCTAATAATGCCAAAAAACTCAAATTTCGTGTTTCTTGCATTTCTATTTCTAATTATGACAGCATCTACGGGGTCGATAGTTAGCACTAAGAGCTTATCGGTTGATAAATTTCCCTATGGAGCTTATCAGGTAATCAGTTCGGGATTGATCGATTTTCAAAAAATCCATGGTTCTCATTGGATCATATGAAATAATGAAATAATAATGATTTATTTCCACACTTATTTACAGGTAATGAGACATTCTAAAAACTAGGAAATATACCTAACCACAGTTCCCAGTAAAAGTGGTTGGTGATTATAGCAACTGACAGCGCAATGACATGTTTTGAGTTCAGTCCTTTGGAAATGGCTTGATATCAATCAGTCATGTGACAGTTGTGTGTAATAATCATCTAATACTCTAATAGGACTAAAAGTGGAAGCGATAATTGAAGCAGCCATTTGAAAACGACAAATAAATCGATGGTATTAATCAAATCACAACTGCACATTGAAAATCGTTGAGTCTGTTAGGTGCATGATGGATCAGACAAAATGGCCTCGTAGACAACCTCATTAATAATTGTCCCACACCATAAACAGGTTCTACTCAAGATTGTAATAGCTATCGGCCCCTTACAGCCTATTAAAATTCCAATCCCAAAAGCTGTGGTTAATCAGTACGCGTATCATGGTACAATGGTGAACGACACATAAAACTGCGACCCTGAGATGAGACGAAGGAGACAACTAACTAGAAATACAATTAAATAAATTATGGTTTGCCAGTAAACTGACTAAAAATTTCAAAATAAATTTAGTTAGGACGTTAGGGTTCTCTGTTATAGCATATGCATCCGAAAGCTGGACGATGTAAAACGATAGAAGAATGCCTCAGTGCTACCGGAGCGATGCCCACTCTGGTTGATTTCATATGTGTTATATATTGCTTTTATTGTGATATACTGAAATCGGCTTTATTACTGCCGATTCTTGTATTCCAGTCCAGTAAGCTTTCATTAATATTTGTGCATAGTTTTCGTCTACAGGAAACTTGGCCCATTAAATTGCACATATACAGGCCATAGTAACTACTAGAGTTTGAAAAATAATAGAGCAAAACCAGGAGTTAACCTGTAAGACATATTTGCAATGATAAAGGACAAGGCAAATTGTGTGACAGTGTTAAAAAGCGTTACACTAGTAAAAAATACAATGTGTGCGTACTTACAATGATGTACAAGTGTAGATACAGAGGTTGTCAGGCTATTTTTAAATTCAATAATTACGTTACCATTTGGAGCAGTTTTGGTACAAAGTTGGAGAGTTCGCTTGTATATAGGTTCCCTTTCAGTCGTATTTTCTCCTATAGTACTTCAGCTATTTGCATCTAAAATTCTAAATATTTGTCACTCACACAACTTTCTCGAGTAGGCTCGCTTTGGTTTCTAGTCGTTTTCGTTGCAGCTACACTCGTTTCGCCACGTTAAGCACGCTTGGTTACAGCAATTTCAAAACACAGTCAATGGGAGCAAGCGAGATACCTTCCCAAATAATTTAAACTTCTGTCGCACTCGTCCGAATGCGGCCCGTCGCGCCCGTTGCAAGATGTGATCTGATTGGCTGCAGGTGCGAGCACGAGACAGGCGTCTAGCGCGATAAGGTGGCTTGTTTTGGTTAGAGAGTCCTCGGCGGGCTGTATGAGCGACAGGGTGTGCTTCTTGGGTGCTTTTGTGGTATCGTCATCGACGGCCGATACCGCTCGTTAATTTTCTGAAGGCCTGTTTGGCTAATTGTCGGCCTTCTTGGTCGGCATCTGATCTTACGAGTGAGCTCTCTAGCGGCCCCGCAGGTTTTTGTGGTAGCCCAGGCGGGTTTTGCACAGTTTCTTCAAGAATAATTTGGGGATGCAATGGACATCGTATGTACCCACCCACGACACGTTGTCGTCCGACAGCTCTAGCGATTAGCGGCCGACAGCTCATAGCGATTAACGCCCACGCAACAAAGCCGAGCCGCTTAAGTAAGGTATTATGCGCTCTATATCTTTGAATTATTTGTTCATGTTTGCTGCCAGCCGACACCCCAGAATATGTTAAATTAAGCATACTTGTTATCAGCCGCCTAATTAAGACATTGTGCACTAATTTCTAAATTTAATCCTTTGTGTTACAAGCCCGGCAATATCTTTGAATTAATCGTCCACGTTTGCTGCCCGCCGGAACCTCAGAATAGGTTAAATTAAGCATAATTGTTATCAGCCGCCTAATCAAGGCATTGTGCGCTAATTTCCAAATTTAATCCGTTGTGTTACGAGCCCGGCTATATCTTTGAATGAATCGTTCATGTTTGCTGCCAGCCGGCACCTCAGGATATGTTAAATTAAGCATACTTGTTATCAGCCGCCTAATCAAGACATTGTGCGCTAGTTTCAAAAATTGAATCTTTTGTGTTGCAAGCCGGCTATATCTTTAAATAAATCGTTTATGTTTGCCGCCATCCGGCGACGCAGAATACGTTCAATTACTCGTACATGTTTGAGTGCAATTTTTACATGAGGCGTCCCCAGCTGGGCTTTCTTTTAGGTTCAGCTCTTGTTGAAATCATGAATTTCTTGTGTACGCTGACTACGTCGGCGTTATTGTACCTTTTGGCCATAAGCTTGGTCCAATAGACCTGTTTATTGTATTTGACTTCTGATTTTCCCTTGTACTTGTGCATGCTTATTTACAGGGTGTCTCAGTCACTGTATCAAGATTGATGTAAGGTGAGGTCTGAGAGCGGTTTATAAGCGTTGCAGGTAAATCAGCGCGCTTGTCCCTACACTGTTGGAAACCCAGAGTTTATACTCAGGTATTCTACCCCGTTTGGCTTTCGAGTTTCGGTTTAGCATGGGTTTTATGTCTGAATCTCGTGGCGCCCATTTAACACCCTATACATACTGTCACGCTTCCCCTGTTGTGTACCGTTTCTACGACCACGCCCATCTCCATGAGCGTATCAAGCCGTGACCCTTAATCCTGTTTGGTAAGCTTTTCAGGGTAAGTGTTGACGTTTCCCGTACTTGATTAAGCATTTGGCACTCCCATTCGTGTCGTTAAAACAGTTTGATACTGTAACAACGTTCGCAATACCAAACCATTCAAGAGAGCTATCTTCCGCAAACGTTTCTTGTTTCGACATGTCGAAAATACAGTACAACCAGCTATAATTAGTATGTCCGTGATGTGGTTCTACAGGGACCCATAACAAAAGTTACTACTTCAAACCACAGAAAAATGGGGACCTGGAAGTTGGAAGAAATTGTAAAATTTCCCCCATGTATGCAACTTCTAAAGGGGCCAGTAGATTGAAATTTAGCTCCGGTAGAATGAACTGCGAAAATAGCTTATCAATTTTTGGTCACCAATCTGCCTGAAATTAGCATGCAGATAAATTGTAGTTTTGGTGTATGAATGTGTGCGGTATAGCAAATATCGATGATCGGTTGTTTATTAATTGGCTCATCGAGCGCATGGTAACAAATTTTAGTTGTTCGTTACCGTGGAAACTGGCCATTTTGGTATAAAATAAGCAGCTTCCGCGGGAACGAGTCACTTCAGTTCTTTTCATGTCTAATAATGGTCCATTTGCAGCAAAGTTGTAAATTTCACTCCTTTAACCACTACATAAATGTGTTATTTGAAAACAATGAAAAGTCGTAAGACAGCTGGTGTCTTTTTGCTTGCCGTTGATGTCGAATATTGAAGTTGTAAAGGGAATTAGTAAATACAATACAAGCAAGGCTGTGTTTAGTTAATTAAATAACAACAATTAGCGGAGGTTTCACCAAATCAGAAGCAAACGGAGGTGCCAACATAAAAGTTTCTGTACCAAAACTGTCGAAACAGTGTTGTTTCAAGGTGGGTGCAGCTTATTTTATTGTTGCACTATTATATTTAATTTTTGAATTTCAATTTTTCTAAATGGTTTTATTTCGAGCAGGTTGTAAGACTACATCTAGTGTCTAGTTTAACGTTGCTGTTACTTGTATCAGTTGTGTTCGAGTTATGCCTGAGAGAAGTTAATACTACTGGAGTACTGTTATTTTAACTGAGTTAACGAAAACTATTGAATACATAGCTTTAACTAATACTGCTACAATTTTGATCGTAAACCATCCATATTTTGAAGTTAAGTCGTTGTATAAACGGTGTAAGCATAAACAGTTTTCTTTATCACTTTTTTCTATACCTGCTGTTAATTCAATTATTCACTTCTGGCTTTGGTAAAATAAAACAATCTTTTTAAAGCTTTAATCTACCAGAATTAGTTTTCATGATTTTCAGTTCACAAAATCTAACGCTAATGTGTTATCACGCTACGTTCTATTAAGTGCACACTTTGCTTATCTACGTGTAACACTGCTTTTCGCCGGTATAAAGTCCATTTGTTGTTTAGAACTTCATTATCGTCGCTTCCTTCGGTACATATCCAAATACTAGTGCATTTCTTAAATAAACATAATTGTATTCGGAAATTATTGACTCCTTCGTGCCTGCTTCCTGTTTACTAACAGTTTGACAAATATATTTTTCACGACAATCATGAATTTATTTACTAAATGTCTATAATTGATACCCACACT
The DNA here is from genome assembly GCA_940337035.1 of Agriotes lineatus. NCBI lineage: Eukaryota > Metazoa > Arthropoda > Insecta > Coleoptera > Elateridae > Agriotes > Agriotes lineatus. Next base: position 138,325 of record CALNHX010002139.1, on the reverse strand, counting down.
CTTAAAATTTCTTACAGGCTGTATTAAATTAGCGTTAATGGTATTTATGATGAAATGCCCTTATAATATTCTCATTGCAGGTTCAATAGCAGAAGCTAGACAGTTTATAGGTGGAAATTCGAGTAGATATTTTACGTATTATTAGGTTAGATCAATGAGTTCATAGAGTAAAGGGGACCTACCACTGTCTACCAGCGACAAATTTTATGTATTCAAGAAGATTACTTTGTGGTTAAAACATGCCACTGACTGAAGGAAGAAGACGATCATAATGACAGTTTTTTTTAAAATCTAAAATCCATTTTGAATGACCAAAATGTTAGCATATCCAGCTCGAAGAACCAAAAATGGTGGGGTATCATGCCCATAGGACAACACTAATGGTTTGTAAAAGGCTTGTTTGGATCAAAACCTTCGCGATGATCTGTTCCTTGTTGTTGCCGTTTTTCAAGAACTTTTTTTTTAATTTGGTCTGTTGCCTCTCGCATGGCCCCACGAAATTAAAGCGCTAAATAATTCTATGACTTACCGTATTATAATATGAACATTACAGTTGCTTGTTTTCGATATGTGTTAACACTGCCAAGAGGGTGGTTCTTCATGATGCTTATTGAGACAGCTACTTCCAGAACGAGCGTGGTCCTTTCAGCAATAGCTCGTTGCACTATCCCGATACCAACTCCAACTTAAACCTAAGAAAAACTTACATACTTCGAATATTAGTAGTGGGATTAAACAATTTCCGTCTTTTATTAAAATCATATAATCAGAAAAAGTAAGTTACAATTCATTTTTATTACTGGCTGTAATTTTCGCACGGCAAGCATGTACATGGTTATATCAGTTAACTTAACATTATCAGCTGTTAATGGTTCACTTTGTTGATTGAATTTTAGGGATTTTATAATTACGAACTTATTTACAACCCGAAACACCAGAAACTCTAGCACATATTAATTTCTCTGCTTGAATCCCCACTAAATCTAGACGAAAAAATATTTTTAATGTTCTAACCCTCACAATATCAAACTATGTGCATATTGAGCCCAGTAGTTACATTTCCCTAATTATGGTATAGTTTCGGGTGGAATGATATTTCGACAAAATATTGGTCATTCATACTACTAACTAAAGGAATATGAGCTTAGATTTGAATACATATTTGAAGATTCAGTTTAATTTCAATTGAAATAAGGCTGGGCTCCACTGTCACCGTTTCTGCAAAGACAGTTCATAGAAGAATAAACGTGCCAAGACGAGAAAAACAAAAATCGTTTGTTCTCACTCTCTTAAATATGTATGTAGTAAATATTCCCAAAAGGTAATCGTTTGTGATATGTCTAATAATATCACAGAAGGTAATCAATAGTCAAACGTAGGTACTTTAGTAAGACTATCTTTATAGTAGATCTTTTTAAAGATCTGTTTTGCTGATTTTGTTATTGTAAAATGTGTGTAAAAGCAAGTAAGGACCAAAATATTACTATCCTCTATTTTGTTAAAGCCCTTTGAACGCAAAAACACCAGGGCACAAAATTCCCCCGCTTAATACTGGACATTATAAAAAACTTATTATTGTAAAAGTTAAAGCAGACTATGTTAATACCAACTGACAGACATATCACTACTAAAATTTCCATTTTTCTAAACTCAGTGCTAAAAGCACGAGTACTGCAAGTTGGCTGGGTCAGCTTTAATTATGTTGGTAACGACTTGCTTTCATTCATATACCCAATGGTAATTTTAATACCGTAGAAATGACAAATGGAGCTTACCAGCAGCATTTTCTCTTTCAAAAAATCATAAAAATGTACTTAGCCGACTAAGCGATCTGAATGAACTCGTTTAACGTTACTTACAACATATCTATATGAAGACAGGAGCATTTATTCTAAAACTTATAATGTATATTGCATTTCTTGAATACCAACTAATATAAGTAGTCGTAGTTATGCTACAGCCCTCTCCAATTAACAGCAATTAACATTATCAAGCAATTTGGTTTCTGTTCTCTCTAATAAGGCTGAGTAAAAGGCATGCTGGCGTAACAATTTGCAATTTCTGGATGAAAGTGATCTGCGATCTGTGATGATTCAGTCACGGGGTGTGCTGATAATATCCCTTGGCTTAGGGCCTTGCTTTGGTGATGATAATGGCATATAATTAATCAGCTGCTTGTCTTGCTAGTTAGCGCAAGAGCAAGACTGTGCGGGATGGATCAGTTATAAATAGAATTATTATTAGTTACATATGAATAATGTGACAGTTATACAGGGATAGTTATAATGTATTCAGTAACTTCTGCGGAACAAGGCAGGAAAGCATATTGAAGTCCCGCAGGATATAGACGAAACGGTCGATATTACACACGAACTTGGTTGGAACACATTTTATATCTTTAACAGCTTAAACATTATTTCTCCCTCAAAAGTTGAAACTTTGTTTAGATGCAACTGCGCACACAACGGATAATAAATCTGGGTCTTTTATAAAAAAAGTTATAGTTTTAGATAGAAGTTTTTATTAACAGGTTGATGTTTACACCTTCTAGAGAATTGTTATGATATATTAAACGATAAATAATAATTAAAGAAGTTAGGCATTTGATGGAGTTTTTCTAATTACTATTGAATTAAACATTTCGCATTTTAAGTACTATACTTTTGTATAGTTTGTTTTCCTGACGTCACCTACATCTATAATATGCTTTTTTATATGCCTATCAACAAGGGTAAACATTACCGTAATTGATTCCTACGCGCACAACTTCAGGGGAAACATTCCTGGAAGCGACATTTTCTAAAATTAAAATTAGTTACGACTACAACATCCTAAAATTATTAACTAAATGATAATGCTACCACCAAAATAATAAATGAGCACCAAATGTATATGCACTCGATGTGACGTGATACCAAATTTAGGTTATCAAACAGTCTATATCCCTTATATTATCACTTCAGCATAAACAATAATGGAGGTCTTGTAATACTAGTAAGATTAACTAAAACTCAGTTCCGTGTGTGGTAACTTCTGGTGCACAACCCGAATCCGGTGAGGAACTCGGCAAAGGTAAATCTGCTTATAATGAAGCGTAACCTTAAGATTACAAAGCAAATTATGCTTCCTGGGGTTAGAATACAAAATAATTATAACACTGCAAGGTTGTGAGGAGAGCTTTATGAATAGGTGCGCTATATCTCAGAATGTGAAATTATTTGCTTGAACTCTGTTCTCTAGGAAATCCTAAGATGCTTACATACTAGACTGGCTGGTAAGCAGGTAGAGCACAAATCGCTGAGAGCTATGTAAATAGCACTGTAATAATAAAAATTTGGAAATTTCTATCAATGTCGTTATATATTAAATCGAAAAAACCTTGTTGAATATAAATGTGTATCAAACATATGTTGTGCAATGAATAATTTCTGCTTCTACAATCAGCATCTTGTTAAACCTTCAACATGCAATATCTTTATAGTACCTGAAAGTGAACGAAAGGAGATCGCCCTAGTATACCACCAATTTACAAGCAAGTCAGAATTTAACATTAACTGCGATTGAAATAAATAAATGTTTTAATAATGGAAAAAGTGAATCACGCTTTTATGGTTATAAGGTCTTTAACTCAGAATTTCGCATCTTGACAAAAATTCAAATTTGCAATAAAAATAAAATTAGAACCTCTGGTAATAAAGCCCAAGTCCTGAAGCACATCGTTGAGTTGCCATTTGATTTTCGAGCCGTATGGATGTGCTAATGACCGATCCGTACGTGCTGTAAGCACTCAGCACCAGAGGTCAGAGACATATTCCCGTCGAGTAGCAACTTTGGGCTGCCTACAGGACCGGGTGCGCCACCATTAAGCAACCATACTACGAGAGTGATATGTATTTTCTGGAATAATATTATTCCCCACAAGTGCTCCAATTCAGTTTAATGCGACTAATATAAACGGAAAGCCAACGACTCAGCCCGACCTGATAACGTTCGTTTAAAAAAACCTTATCGAGAGGGCTTTGAACTAGATTTTGTCATACGACTGCATGACGGTGATTATTACATCGCCCTACTCAGAATTCAGTCCGCTGAGTAACTCGAGCTGTCAGTTTTCAAAGTGAGGTTATGTGTTTATACGCAAGTTTCGTTTGATAAACTACGAAACGAGTTTTTAAAAAGCTTTATTTAACCATGAATCACGTATAAACATGGGAGCTTAAGATTACTTGTGACTTTTTTACAGTAGTAGCTGCCTCTTAAGACTAAAGCATACAAATCATGCGAAGCAGGAAGCTAAAAGTTATCTTATCTAAGTTATGCTAGCTTGCAAGAGATTAGCGGCAACTGCCGGTGCATGTGGTGCTGAGTAAGCTATTCTAATAATTTAATTCCTCTCTTCTTAAAGTCTGTGATAACATTTTCAAAAGCGTTATTCAAACTTACAATCAAACCTGTACATTTTATACAATTTAAGATAATACATTTTATGCATAATGAAATAATACGTTTCTTTAGAGTGATGTATGAGCAATTACAATCTTTATTTAGAAAGTCAATCAGTTTGATTTTTAAGGAGGTGCGCCTAACATACATATATAAAAATAAACTTATAGCTAGCAATATAATTATTATAGTAAGAATAATTGATGACACACTTAAGGGATTTGAATTGATATGATCAACAGGTCTTAACGCGTGTTTTTGATCATTTAATTTTATTTAGCTCTAGTTAACTTTTGGGTGTTAATCGAAATCAAATCGATTTTTGAAATATTGATATGCTTTGATTTGGAAATTGTTATTTTGTCGATACTTATCAGAACAATGCAATCTGGGCTTAAATGCATGATTCTGAAACCAAGCAATTTCTTTCTAGAATTTTGATTATTGCATTTAATATCTAATAATAGCCTTAGAGGGTGAAGTTATTAACCATGTGGCTGGATCAATTTATGATACTTTAATGTCTGTTAAATAGAATAAATACGGAGTACACGTTAGATTATTATTAAAAGAAAGCAGTTGCGTTTCACATAATTTTTCGTTAGGAATTTCAAAATGCTTATTTTGGTTGAAAAAGTAAGTATCTGAAGTTACTAACTTGCAGTGATCAATTTCTATGGGGATACTGTTTTTAACGTTAAATAACAAAGTATTATAAGTTGGTATGATCATGCGAAATTGTTGGTTTTTAATAAATATTGGAAAAGGTATCAGTTGTTTCATCTGATATCTGTGATTTTATTATTAATCTGATATACTTTAGTGATGATAATTGATTCATACAAATTTTGAATCAAATCGATATTGTCAATTAGTGACATATGCATCTGCTGGTGTTGGGCAAAGGTTAGTGCGTTTTCTAACTCTGCGAATATGTTTATAAATAATTGTAAGGACTGAATTGCTTCCATTAAAATTGTTCTTACAGTATATGATGCAATGGTATATTGTATTTCATCGTTTTCCAGAATGATTCTATTAATTTTGTCACTTAATAATAACTTATTTTTTGCTAGATCGTTTACTGCTGAAATCATGTTGTTTAAGACTTTAGTTTGTTCCAATAAAATATCGTTGTGTACCTCGTTACTTTTTTATAATTTAGCAATTGCTGTTTCATATCTAATTCCATCATTTACGTCAAGATTAATGGTTAAAAACTTAATAACTGATCCTAGACCGTCAATGAGTCCACGTTTATTCATTTTGTGTTCCATTTCTGGAAATAGTTGATTAAGGAGTTTGGTAGCTTTTTCTAAATATAATTGTATAATTAATAGAATATTATTATGATTAATTAAAATGTCTTCAATTTTCTTGAAATGTATGTGTTCAACGGGGAAGTTTAAATCTTCAAGGAGCATAATAGTTTTGATTAAGTTACTTCTAAAAGTTTACCATAATTTATAAGCATAGGTGTATATCTATCTATCTATATTTTTGATTATGGTAAATTCGCTTTCTTTTAGGATAGCGTTACCTAAATTCAAAGGGTATAGTCCGAGGTTGTCTTCGAAGTTTTTAATAGTTACTTCGCCGGTCACATTGTGAGGGCGCACAGGATTGTGAGGATGATTGACCTGTCATCATCAGTTAGCCTCTCTCCATCGATTCGATGTAGGCCTCTTTCATGTCTTTCCAATTTTTCCTGTTCTGAGCTCTTTGGTACCAGTTCAGCCCTGCGTATCTTTTCAGGTCGTCGTACCAACGTTGCGGTGGTCTTCCCACGCTTCTTCTCTCACCCCAGGGTCGCCATCTTGTTATTTTGCCGCTCCACTTATCGCTATGTCGAGCAAAATGTCCGGCCCACTGCCACTTAAGGGAACATATTCTCCTGGTTATATCGCTAACTTCAGTGCGCTGTCTTATCCATTGGTTGGTTTTATGGTCTCTAAGTGATATTCCTAATATTTTTCTCTCAATTGCTCTCTGATGTACTTGCATTGTGTTTAGTGTTCTTTTATTTAATACCCAGGTCTCACATCCGTAAGTGGTAACGGGGAGGATGCACTCATTATAGATTTTTGTTTTTAGTCTTGTTGGACGAGGAGTCAGACAAGGCGACATCATCTCGCCAAAATTATTCACGCTGGTATTGGAGGATGTTTTCAAGAATCTCCACTGGGAACAACGAGGAGTCACGATACAAGGAGAAAAACTAAACAACTTGAGATTTGCTGACGATGTTATCGTATTTGCGCAAGATAAAGATGAACTAAAAGAAATGTTAGAAGAACTGAACTTGGAAGCAAAGAAAATCGGACTTGAAATGAATACAAACAAAACCAAAATTATGACAAACCAACAAATAAATTCAAATACATTAATTGTAGAAGGAAAACATATTGATGTAGTGGACGCTTACGTATACTTAGGACAAGCAATAACTCTCAAGAAGGATAGTCAAGATACAGAAATAAAAAGACGAATAAGACTAAGCTGGGCAGCCTACGGAAAACTAAATTATATGATGAAAATGAAATTACCAACAAGATTGACCTGTAAAAGGCAATAATTTTATGGTATTCGCAAGTGCGTGTCCTTGTTTGAAACTCCTGCGACTCGCAGCCCTAGATCTGTTCAGGGATACACCATAGCGCGGATATCGACGAAGATTAGAAAATTAGAATTTGTATTCCAGCTCTGAAAAATGTTATCAATGGAGGGAATTGGTTGGAATAGGTTTTCAAGCTTTTAACGCTTATCTTAGGAGCTGTGTATTCCAGGGGTTAAGTTCTAGAAGTTCCAATCTCGATTGGCAGGTACTCTAAGCAGCTATATTTCTTCGGGTGAAGCTGGTTTTAGAACTTGTCTGGAAAAGACCGCTTCTCAGGATGAAGCGAGGACTAGCTGCGCTAGATGCATCTGTCCTCGGGTTTGGACTGGTCTCTTATTTGCGGGATCCTGCTTCTTGGAATAAGCTGAATATTCTGGGCCTAAGATTGGTTGCTCCTCTGGGTAGAGAAGGCCTTCTTCCGCTTAGCTTATCTGAGGAAACTAAAGCGAGCGATAACAGTGGGAGAAAAGAAGTAGTGTAGAACAGTAGAGTTACGCGAACTCGCGAATCACTGAGCTATCACATGGATTACCTGATGCGATCTGCGGCGAAGAACAACACGTTTTTTGTGGTAGAGATAGCACCGTGCAAATTGATAATGTGTTTTGTACATTCAATACAATTGCCAAGATTAGTACCGTAGTCATTACTAAGATACCTGAACCCACACTAACTAACAACGAAACGTACTGGAATTTATTTCGACATGTTAATGGAAATATAACGCTCAGCCCAAAGATACAGGCACCGGAAGAACTATAACTAGCCACAAATCACCATCTGCACAATTCAAAATGTAGCGTGGCAGTTCACAACAAAAATTGGTGGGAAACTACCAAACATACCTAAAATTCCTATGCGCAACTAAAGAAAATAAAACATGAATCGTTAACGTCGTATCTGGAAAATCTCAACAAAACGATCACCCTATTTCAAAGCTACCAAGTATATAAACAAGTCTGGCTATCAATCAACTTCATATAATTCTCGATTCAACGTCTGTAATGAAAGATTAGTAAAGATGTTCTTCAGGCTGAAAGTTCTCTTCACACTACAGCCAATTCTCAGCTTACTGGTAGTGTACAAGGTTTTGTAAAGTGTTCTTGTAATATAAAATGCGGTTGAAAGAAGTGTGCATGCGTAAAGAATAGCATTTTATGTAACTCCAATCACTAGCCTTGGCAACGTTACGTGGCGTTTTAACATGTTATATTCTAAAACGTATATTATATTTTCATGTTTTGTATATTTCTCTAAAGTTGTAAATACTATTTATCAAAGTGGCGTTGAAAATATCGTTTTTTTTCAGATATTTCTATATAAGTTGCTAAATAGTTTACATTCAATATAAAACTAAAACCTGATCAGTGATCACAATTTTCTGCTGCTTATCTTCCCATTAAAATGTCACTGGCCCGAGTAAATTTACTCAAAGGGAAAACAGGTAGGCTTGCTAAACCAGACATGAAAGCAGTTGACATGTTTGTGTAATATTTAATAGAGTTCCAAGTAGACAATATCTGTTTCCACCCTGCATGTCATTCCTGCTTTATATACTTTGACTTTATGATTAATATAAGGTCTAAGACTCAATTTATTATTCAGCTATATCCCTGTTTTAGACATAAATATAATCAACCCTAATATTTTTATAGGTGGGCTGCTACTCATCACCCTATTTTAATAGTATATTACACTATTAGGTTGGTAAGTGCATTATAACAGAATCGAGAAAAGTTTGAAAAATCGAGACGAAGTCGAGATTTTTCAATTTTCGAGATTCCGTTAGGCACTTAACAACCGTGTAGGGTATAGCGTTTTTCGCACAATCGCATATAACACCAAATAAAATAACAAAAATTTGAGTAGTTTCCGATTTAATTATCTTGATTTTTATGACATGTACATAAGTATATTATCCAGAGTGTTTTGAATGTATTTCGTTAGAAACGTTTTGTTGTTAGAAACTGAATAAACAATTTGAAGTTTCAATATTAATTTTTCACAATGGCTAATGAAGATTTTCAAATAAATACAGACACTGAGGAAGCTTATCAAAGGGGTTGCGAATCTTTGGTTCCTAAAGTATCAAAAAAAAGGTATGAAAACGTTTATGATATGTTCAAGAAATGGTTGGGCGAGAAGAAAGTGGAGATATCTGAAAAGACTTTGCTAGCTTATTTTGTTGAAAGAAGCTCAAGATTGAAGTCTCCAGGAAGTTTATGGGCAGAATACTCAATGCTTAAAACTACCATTAACTTAAATAACGGTATTGATATATCACAATTTAAGAAGCTGTTGGCATTTTTAAAAAAGAAAAATATTGGACATCATCCTAAAAAATTCAAGGTATTTACTAGAGAGGAGATGAACAAATTTCTGATGGAAGCCCCCAATGAAACTTACATTATGATGAAAGCAGTAATGATAATGGGAATCGCAGGAGCCCTTAGGCGTGACGAACTTGTGAAGATGACAGTTGATGACATTTCGGATCAAGGTTCAGTTATTATTGTTAATGTACCTGATACCAAAACACATATTAGTCGAACTTTCACGATTATTGATAAACTTAATGAAAAAGTTCCTTTTTTGACGATTGTACGAAAATATATACAGTTAAGGCCTAAGGAAGCAAACTCTCGTCGATTTTTCTACTCAGTTCGTCAAGGAAAATGTGTAAATCAACTCGTGGGTATAAATACAATGGGGCAAATCCCTCAAAAAATCGCAGCATATTTAAAACTACAAGATCCGCAATACTATACTGGACACGCTTTCAGAAGGACGTCGGCAACTTTGTTAGCAAATACTGGGGTTGACGTTATGGCACTTAAACGTCATGCCGGTTGGAGGTTTTATTGATAATCTTAATATATTTTTTTAATACCTAACAGAAGATCCAGTTATAGGTCGTCTAATGTCGCTGAGAGCTACGTAGCCGATTCTCTAACAACTAAAATGGACTTTGCTGACAAGATTTTACATACCAAAAGCGGCGATACCAGTAACGTTCAGTCGATTCCAGTGTTCGAAGACAAGACTACTGCAATTTATTCGAATAGTAACATATCTAACTCAATAAGTAATACAGAAACTTCTATTACTTTAAAAACATTAGATGACGGCGCGGGAAGAAATATTACTTTTAATAATTGTACAAATTGTAATTTTCATTTTTACAAATAAACTAGACATCTGTTGGTGAAAACTATTACTATTACTTACCGCATTAGAGCTGTTATAAACTCGAAGAGAACTGTGTTTCTATGGAGACTAGCCACAGTATTCTTATATTCAACTTACAAGATGTGTCAACAATGACAGTAAGTAAGTATTTCAGAACGATTGTGCGAAAACGCTTATAACATCTTCCTCAACAGGAAATAAGGGAACTAGTTAGTTCACTGCTGCCACATATCAGAACCGGCCAAGCCAAAGTATTTTTTTATTTCTCAAATAACTCCAAAAGTTGTTACCATTGTAGGCATATTATTGAAAAGTAAACGTATTTTTATCTCTAGACAATGGAATTCAACTAATATTACAATAAATTAAAATGTTGATCCCGACAGTAAAACAATTCAAGCGGCTACAGAAACAATAGATAACTGGTATTCTTTACGCCTTCAAGCCCTCATTTATAAACTTGTATCCATGTTATTGTTTCCGAAATAATATTGTCTCTGCAATTGCCTCGTAAAAATAGCATCTGACATTTATTACCGATAAACATAAACGCATGAAATTTACGTGAGGAAGGATTGAATGTAAAGTATATTTCGGTGAAATATAACAAAGCTCGAGCTGTCTCTTGCTCTGCTAATGTTTAACTGGAACAATTTATTTTCGCGTTCCTTCCACGAAGCCGCACATGTTAATTAATAACTGGGACATTTTCACGTTTTTATTGTTTTAACTTTTATATATGTTAACTCAATTTTATGTATGCGGAATTACAGAACAAATGAATTACAGACAAGAATTAAACTGCAGGAACATGTTACCTATTTCTAATGCACATTGTAACGTAACATTAAAAAAGAGCAGCTTTTATAGATAAATGGCGATATCATAAACTAGAGACAAGTCCAAATAACATTCAAAAAATAATCTATTTCAAAGAATTATTTTAATTTAAGACATATAAAGGTAATAAAGCAGGACTTTATTGACTGTACATATTCTCTAAACCTTGAAATACTCTTAAGCTTGGCTACAACTGCTGCTTATTTACTTACGATTTTATTAATTAAGCTATTTATCTGTACTTTAGAATTTTTTTCATGAAACTACCCAACAGATTTAAACTATGAAACTCATTCTCACAGCACGCTTGCACTAAAAAGTTTAAGCCGATAAGAAATTTCATGTACTAGCAACAACCTTTCGCAGAGGATTATGGTGAGCTTCAGAAAAAAAATTCTCGAGTAAATGCAATCAATTTTGAATAGTTTGTAGAGAGCACGCACAGCATACTCTACAGCAATTAATAGCCCCCGCAAAAAATGTTGAAGATTCCATCGCATAAATCCTGGAGAAGAAGGTTTCGGTGGATTTGCTGACCGTCATATGCCAGCAGAAGTTCTGTAAGCGTTAGTGATCGACAGCTTCCGCTGACACAGTGTTAAGAAGCTCATCAAGTACTACAAACGAACGCTCCTTGTAGCATTATGACACCGCATTATGCCAGACGAACGATTACTTAGAAATTGTGTAATATGATTTTCTGAATTTAGTCAATTTACGAAATAAGCAACGACATCTTCCTCTTTTTCATAATAATATTGCAGAGTTCTGCAAATGCGATCCCTGATTCACAGCTCTATCAATAAAGGCCGCCTGGAAAAGCATTTTGGAATTCTTCGTAAATCAATTTACGTCATCTTCTTGGTGCCAGCCAGTCGCGTTTTTAAAACAGGTCTAAACCTGTCTGTGAGGTTTTCTCGCGAGAATATGCGCTTGTTTTGTTACGAATAGTTGTCATTTTCCGCAAATTTTGGCTTCTGTTCGCTCTAGCTACTAAAGGAGTGCGGGCCAGCACTCAGCAAGCCGGTGTTTTCTTGTGTCTATGGCCACTACTGATTTATTTAGTCGCCGGGATCGGTTAGTTTAAAATCCCGTTGTGCATATACTTCTTTTTTATGCCGTATGCAGTTGAGTTATCGTTTTTCGTCGAGTTTTTGTGTGTTGTTTGCCGGTGACCCTTAAATTGAATTTGATTGAAACCACGAGCTTTTTTACAGTAGTAAATAAAGTAAAAATAGACATTCCGGTATATTGTAGAGGCTAGGCTGTAGAAAAAATGGGGTGTTGTCACTTCGTATACCGTGGCTGCTGGCAAAATTAATTTCGGATCTGTTTAAACATTGTCAGAGTAATTCTTAATAATGAAGAGGAGGCACAGGTGTACTTCTTTTTATCGTCTCAATTTTCGGATGCAATAGTTAACTAGCAGCTCATCCGGAGCGTGTTTTTTAATAGCATCAAACTTGCAACGTCCGTATCCTAATGCTCAATGCTGGAATAGCATCAGTCAAGCTCTCATTTCGAGCAACTTATGTTAAGGGCAACTTTGCTTAAGAACAGGTATTCAAATTAAACTTAGCCAGTATTGTGGATTAAGTGCGAAATCGCAGTGTGTATTTCAAGTCAGAACGTTTATTGGCCTGACAATAAACTTCAGTTTAACGTCACTGAATGTTGCTGTCTACATTTTTTATTTAAATCTAATTCTGTGATAGATATATGATTTATGTGTTATTTTGTCAACGTTTACCGATTTAGCATGTGTAGAAAGCCATTCGAGGTAATACATTCGAGGTTGAATGTTTTGACTCGGGTACTCGAGGTTGAATGTTTTGTCTCGTGGTATGTTATTTTGAGTCGAGCTGCCTTCCCGTAGTGTACAGGGGCCCCATATAATCTGAAATGTTTTGATAGGTTTGTTTCCTTGTATTTTGCAAATTGTTTTCTAACTCATATAACCGAACTTATATTGTAGATTGCCCGGTTAACATTGCCAATCATTTTTGAATAGTTTAATAAACTTCTTTTAATTTTCTTTGAGTTACGGTGTCAATTAACAAAGCAGTAAACAACGGCGCCCTTCAGGCGCGTTACTTTTACAAGTAAGTGCTGTCCGGTATTGTCGGAAAGTGGTGTTTATATCATAACAATGGTCAAGTCCATAAAACCCTCAAAGAGACAACGATTTCGTTGGGGCAATCACAAAAATGCTCACCGTTTAAATATTTTAGGCATATTAAACACATTCTAAGGTAAACCTCAAAAATATATAATGTAGACCTGATTGTTGGCACAAATGTTTTCTCCTGGCCTTTGAAAAGTTTCCGTGTGTGATGTGCCGGCGTTGTAGTTTTTGGAGCAAGAAGCAGAAGAAGAAACCGCTTGTTGATTACATAGAATTACGATAAACTACCTTATCCGTTTATATTACAGAATGTAAACAAAAGTTGTTCAAAATGTAAAATTATCGCCCGCTGCAAAATATCAGAAATAGTGGCCTACTTTTATCAAACCGTATGTAGGAGTCGAAGCATTTTTGCAATTCCTTTACAGTTTCATAAAAGTCATTCGATATTTCCGGAATCTAGCATGAGACCATAATTTTAGATTCTGGCCAACTTTTCTCAATGATATTTTGTTGTATTAATTTTATAAAAGGTACTTTACCGAAACAAAAGATGTTTTTCACTACTGCCAAGGCCTCCTTGGTACGACGCCGGCACCGTAGAGGCGGAGACTTTTAAAGTGTCGCTAGTAGAGTACTAAGGAACATTTGTGGCAAAAATCAAGACTAGATTTTTTGTAGGTGGATATCAACGTATATGCCTCGGCTAAAGCACCTCAGTGGGTGAGTCGGACGGTCATAAATTCCTTCGGTGACGCAAAATCCTCTGAAATATAGTGGCAGTTAATACATTCAATGACAGCATATGTCCACCCTGGCTAGGAAACCCATAAATCCTCGATGGCGCAGTAGGATAGAAGTAAATTTAAACACTCTTGGGGAAATAAACGAGGCATTCCATGTGGTAGTCCGAGATTTCACTGTTAGTACGTCAGTTTTTAATTGCACACTATGTTTATTCGTGGTCTTATTTGTAGATTGATTTGTATATATGATGGAGATTATATTAAATTTTATTAAAGCTTTATCATCTTCTGCATATTGATTATTTCTATTTGCGTGAGTGTAACTTTCAACTAAAATTAAAATAATGTTAATACAAAACAAAAATAAAAATGATTCAACATTTTATTTCTGCCACCCGAATTGTAGTGAAAAATGTGATGGTCACAAGCTTGCGCTGCATACGAATTATGAAATTATACTTTATTTATACAATTGGGTATTATTTGTTATTCTCATTCAGAATGCCAGTAAAAAAATGAAAATGTTGCTAGTAGTGATTTGCATAATTTACAATAGTTACTTAAATATTGAAACCTATTCAGATCAAATCAGACTTCCTAGAGAAGTAAACGCGGTAATAGCCTGGAAAAGCTTGATAAAAATCCTCCTGGCCTATTTATGATCGTTTATGAATGCAGTAACGTGTTACTGAATTAATAAGTGAGCGCTAGAAACAGTAGATTCGGTTGAACATTGTTCTGATAGTTCAGCTCAAACAATAAAAAATTTAATTAAATGTTTCTCTAGTCTGGAAGCGGTATCAAGGAACTTGGTTAGTCGTGCGCTATCAAAACATACGGGGTTAAGGTACGCTAAACAGCATTGCATCCAGACTAAATGTCTCTTGCGCATGTCTTGCATTTCAGGATCTACATTCATATCTTTCACGACTGCACCCAGTGTCAAACTTATAACAACTGATTTTTCACATACATTTACAAACACCTTGTATCTACCAGCTGACCGCTCTAAAAGGCGGAAGTAAAGAAAACCTATGAGAATCTTACAACACCTCAATATAGGCAGAACAGACAACTGTAAATATGGGCAGCTGAGCTATACCAACGGAATACGAGGAGTGGGTTAAAATAGTCAAAACCAAATACTGTCGCCGTCAAATAGGTCATTCAACAACTCGTAAATTTAGGTTCTGGAAATCGTAACTCCTATTTAAGAAATAAAACATAAAACTACATTGATCAGACAATGTTCTCCTATAAGCTCTAACTTGTTACAAAAAGAAAAAAACGTAAATACTGCGTAACGGATTTGATATTTATCTACAATATATATAGACAAATAATGTAAGATTCTAGTTCTTCGTGCCGTACCTGTAGCAGTATCAAGCTTGACTACTATAAGGAATAACGATAGGTATTATTAAAACCTGATAGATAGGCAACTTAAAGCACACAAGCAGTGTATGGGCTGCACACTCTTTCAATTAATTAATTTAGATATTTTAGAAGGCTAGCGGTTACATTAGAAAAACAAATAATAATAGAGGAACTACTTCCTGTTTTGGTACAAAAAGCAGAAAGAAGCTTCTTTGCGTCGCCAAGAAAGCCACACCATTTCTAAGTCCTAGCTTAAAGAGGATACACATTGTGATTATAAGGTTTTAATTAATAAATTCTACAATATATTAAAAAGTAATAATTTTTCAGGCAAATAGGATTAATCCATTGTACAATTTCTTTCTGAAAAAGCAGTTATTAGTTAGCTGGTAGATAAATAAGACGATAATTCATACAAACCTTAATTAGGGGTATCCTTGGTTTAGCTTTTAGGCCTCCTCTATAGTTCCGTACTGTTTTTCAATCACTATCCGTCATGATAGAGTGGAACAATATTCTCCAGGGCGATGGTGAAGCCATGAGCAGAGAAATAATCGATAAAGGATGACCTTATTCAAAATCAAATTAATTGTTGAGAAATAAAACTCACCGAAGAAAGACACTTCCTTGGTGTAATGATGAGGGTCTTCTAGTTATCTAAGAACTCAACTCTCTGAGAAAGGTCAAGAGAGCCGACACCATGATTTTTTCGTGTTAGCCATAGGTTGGTTCTAATCAAGTTTATGAATCGTTAATTGCTGTTCGCAAAATTAGTTAAATATAATATGTTGGTTATTACTAAATAAGGGCATAAGCCACAATACTAACGGCTAATGGAAAAATATTCACATAATAAGATTGTTAATTACTTTCTTGTGGGCCGGACTGATGAGCTGCGTTGGTCGCACAAATGTCAAATTAATAGAAGTCAAATGTCATAAGGCAGGCGTTTTGTAAATAACGGACTTTTCTTATACTTGAAGGAATAAATTGAATTAAACAGAAAATCTGTCATTAACCTAGATTGAAATTACTAAAAGGGATTACAGGGGTATAAAGAGGTCTTTATATCTTTGCCCTACATAAAAGAGGTAATATGTTCAATAAGTATAATAAACATCCTTTGAAGTCATTACATAGTCAAATAAAGCAAATAACCAATGATGACCTTGATGGATCAATCCCATATTAAAGACTAGGTAAAAGTTATCATATATAAATATTAGCAGCCTGTTAAATAGAACTTTAATTTGGCATTGAGTATTGGGAAAATGTAAGATTGAATATAAAATGTAAGATTGAATGTAAAATGTATAAATATTGAAAAAATTAAGAATTTTGAATAAAATTGATGGCGCCCAATACTTCTTGTTTAATGAACTAAGACCTTTATGAGAAAGTGAAGTAAAACTAAAATCCCACATTTATTATACCCTTATCGCAGCCGTGTATTGAGCTAGTCGGAGATGTGTGAGCCTTCCAAGGTAAGTTACAATGGTTGGTACAAACCCACAACGTCTACACCTAGCGTTCACAGCTCCAATTAACAAAGCGCAAGGTGTGTAGGAAGTGCACAATAAATAAGTATTACATATAACTACACCAATGAATAGAAAATTTGGCATAAACTAGAAATTTTAAATAACGCCTGCTCATATACTTATTCGCCGCAGTAAACTTTTAATTGCAAGTATGTTTCGTTAGATTAAAGCAAGGATGTAGTTGGGGACGGTACCAACGTAGGCAAAAAGAACAACTAACGAAAACAAAGTCAAAAGGGGTTAAAATGTATAGACTAGCTAGCGTTGACACATTAAGAAGAGTACAGAAGCGAAGTAAATTCGAAAAAAACGCACTTCATGTGTATATCGGATTGGCGACCTATGTACAGTCCCAAGTAGGGTAATAAAAATTAAACTAATAAAGAACCATCTACATTATAATGAAAAATGCGTTAGGACAAGTCCCCAATGTGTGTTTCATGATATATCTCACCAGAATAGCGCTATCTTCTCATAGATCCACCGGATGGTGTTTATCTCATATTCCATGTAAAGATAAGGGCAAATAACAGAGATAAACCCACTACTAAATTACAAATTCCTCATAAAGGGCGCGACGAGAGATTTCCGAAAATGTCAATAGTTTGGTTTTACGGGCTCAGGCCGGAAGTACTTCAACTGTAACCAAAGGAAACTTATAAGTCACAAATTGAGACCGACAAGCAGTTTCATCACCACTGTAACACGAAATAGTCCCAGAAAACTCATCGCAGTAGGAAGTCACTAGGCAGGCGCGAGGACTCACGGAAACAAAACGAATAATTTTGCGAAATATTAGAATAGGCGATGCATAAGATCCAACAGACAATGCCTGAAAAGCTAAGACAGCACAAGATATCACGCGCAGATTCGATTAGAGATTCCAAATAATGTAATAACGATAATGGCTTTGCTAGTAAAGTTACACCTGTGAAGTAAGAGATCGTTCCAACAACAGTAATTGCTAAATCAAGCACATAATGGCTACCTTAAAAATAGTAGACAAAACGATATAACTTAAATCAACTCTAACAATTAAGTAGCTGTTAGGGAAAACTAAACTGGGATAAATCACCGGGGCTAACGTTAGTAAATAAGGCAAATATAGATGCTGACGTCAAAATGAACGTAGCAACTGATGATTAGCATCAAGGTTTCGAGCTCTCTCGTACTGAAAATGCAGTAGCTTATGTGTAGATCAGATACTACTCTTCATTTTGTCGAAAACAGCTATTAATGTTTTTAATTCATACACAGAACAAATGCTGCCCAAACTATTTAAATATCGCTAAGGCAGACCGACACATTGGCAATAATAAATAATCTAACATTTTATTACTATTAATTTAACTTTGTATGTAGACCATGTGAAACGGGCCAATTCGCGTCATCTGTATTTACCCATTTCATACCTTTTTATTACTATACTAATTAGTGATAAAGCCCAGCAGTATGTGTTCTTACGTTTATTTACTCAGCATTGCATCATAAATAAGAAATGCTATGTGAGTGACCGCAAACTATAGAGCCTCGAGTGTGGACGCGCTAATGTTACGTGAGAAAATGTGCTAACAATACAAGTTAATTCGGAGAACAAGAAGCAGCAGATTTGAAACGACGCTGAGGCCTTCAAGTGAATTCATTCGCGGTCAAACCTGCGAAGTGCGAATGTCGCCCTAATTCGCGCCGAAGTAGTCGAACTTGGCGAAAGTGACCAAGTGAAGCCTTACGTGGGCCCACCACGGGATACGTGCAGCTCTAGGCGAGTTGCAAGCCAAGAAGCAAAACAACACATTGGAGACGCCAGCGGAATCCAAATTGACGGCGTTCAAAGCAGTAGTTTCGACCGCAGCACCCAGTGTTCCCCGGACTACGTGTGGAACAAAGGGAACAAGGTTAGTTTAGTTTGAAATAGTGCTAAGGGATCCAACAACAATTACAACAATGTCAGTAATTGTTGTAATAAACCATTGCACAACTGTGAGCAAGTGGGTCGCTGCCAGATAACTGGGAATTACCGGTCATTATTACGTCATTTGCTGAGTCGGCGTCCAGAGACTGCAATAACGACGCGTCCTAGGGAATCGACAACTTCGCGTTCGAACAATTTGTGTGTGCGGAATTATTTTAAACATTGCGTTCGTGAGCTTTGCATTTGCATGGGCTACTGAACGTTTGGAATCTAGTTAAGGCTTTTCTCATGTGCAGTACATAACTGCTTTGTGTATTTGTTTTTATGTATATTTTTCTTTGTGTGTCTAGTTTTTCTTACAGAGTATATGTATTATTGTAATCTGTTGGGTTTTCATTGCCATTGGTGTTTGTATTCGTAAGTACAACATTTCAGGTGCCAACGAGGTGACCCCAACAATATTAGTTTGCCCTTAGCTGCACTGACGATGTGAATAGCGCGTCATAGCTTACCGACTGGATAAGCTAGCGAATCAGGGCATTGTAACGTAATAATTCAGTAGGTGTAGGGTTAGGCAAAAAGCCGCATTACACATGGCAAAGGAAGTAGCATGTTTCTCTGCAGTTTTAGTATGTTTGTGTTATCCCTTCTTGTTGTCGGCAACTATTGTCTTCGGCAGAAATAAATAGTGGTAAACAAAATTGATGCCAAGAAAGTCTTCACAAAGAGGGCTAAAAAATGAAGCTATTTAGAGCTCTGTAGGATCACATCCTTAATAAATTATCGAAATAATGGTGGTCAACCCATAAATACTCAAAAAAACTGTACTGACAACGTAAAATGCCCTGAACCAACACACACACATATTATTCACTTAGCGGTTTATTTTGCTATAAAATATGTAACTTTTTAAATATTATACGTGACATCTCTGAAGGAATCTTCTCGCCTTACTTCAACAAAATGGAGCACGTACAGAAATTGCATCGTCAAAATGGACTAAAACCTTTCCCGCTATCTGCATGTAAAAAGCATGTATACTCCTGTGTGCGCTTCATCATTTTCAGGAGTGCAGCAACGTGATAACACCGCAAAAATTATTATATATTGCATAAAACACTTCCCTGTCTAGTGGCCGTGAGAATGCACTAAAAACGTGAACCAGCAGGCGAACAATATGCAAATCCAACGCGGACACCTTTGAGGGCCTTTAGACTTTGTAAGCCGGTTTTGTTTGCGTTTGTATCTCTAAGCATAGATCCCACGTTTCAGAGATAGCGTCTTCTAAGTATCCTTAATAAACGATTAGATTACGCTGGTAATTAAATACGTTGTCATATTTCAATCACCAGACGTTCAGTTTAATATCTCCCAATCATAAATTCCAGCTTTAAATCTCGACTTCCAACGTTTATTCATCAGACATTTTGAAGAAACTAAGAAATCCGGCAAGAGAAATGTAATAAAATTAAACTCCACATTCCGAAGCTTCTTTACGCCTACTGCGAGTTATTGAGTGATTTCAGCACTCCATTTTTGCTACAACTGCGTAGGTGGGCCCGCTGCCCTATAAAGAGCGAGGCGGGATATCTTATTTTTCACCGGATATAAAATAATGGCGGTAACGAGAGCCTGCACATTTAGCTACACATATCCCACCTTATTTGTTCTGGTAAGACGTAAATTACTTCGGCGAGCCAAGTCAAATGGCTGTTCGTGACATTTCAATGCATCACTGTGCTTTGGTACAAATTCAGCGGCGAAACCCGACGTTTCTGGGAAAAATTAAGTTGTTGCCTTCTGTAACATAATATAAACGCCTTTTTAAAATATGGGGTAATAATTCTTTTGTTTTTCTTACGAAATTAAGCAATTTGTCTCCGCTACGAAGTTTGTAGCTTGTCACTTCGACAGTTAAATTTACTTGAAAAATTGTTGAGGGAAATACGGAAACTATCAACAGTTGATATAATATTCTGTTAAAAATAACCTCTCCAATTTGAAGTTATTAAGCTCACGTACTAATACATGTGCTACAGTAACCTCACTTCTGATTACTGTTACAATCTCCAGATATTTCTGGAGATTGTCGTCAGGAATAAAACAACAACTTGCTGATATAAAATATCATTTCAAATAACGATTGTACAGTTTGAAATATTGCTTAAGACTAAATTCATATTTACACTGTCCGTTTACCTCTCTCACATTCAAACTACCAATCGCATACCCTGGTTTCAAAATATTCAGCCAATCATGCTATTTCAATATTTCTGCATTTTTAACTGCTTTTCCCAGGCGTCGTCAGTTTCAAACTAAACCTAATAGCGACAAGGCGACAACCGTATGCTGGGAGTTGCAAATACACACGTTAAATATCCCAAGCGTGCAAACTTTGAAACACTCGGCGTGGGCACTAAAAATTTCTAACACATGTAGTCTATTGATTACTACAAGTACTTGCTTTCTTACCTTCTTTTTGTTTATATTCGTTGTTATTAAATTCATATCGCAGACGCCTTACTTACTCTAATTGTGCTCAAATGTAACTGCTCTTTAGTATTAAAGATTAAGTTATTTACGGCTTCTCATAGAGATAGAAAGCGTTGCATTGGCGGAAAATAAACAAATATCTCACTCAGCTTCATGTCTTGCGTAGCTGGTTGCATGGGCATGTACTAGAGGCGCCGATCAAACGGTTTCGAAAGTTAAGGGAGGTCTGGTTACAGTGGCCAAGCGGGTACAGTCAGTGACCACTCGAGAATAGCTTTTCGAGAATAGCGTAGGTTTGTGCTCTGCGTTTGGTTTGTCCACATACTGCAGTTACGTTTATCGATGAGCGGGTGAAATTTTTTGTTAGTCACATTGTGGATTTGTTTTACATTAAGTACATTTGCGATATAGCATTTACATTTGTGTGTAAGTAAGCACCAAGTTTTTATACGTGGCATATATCTATGGTTTTATATGCACATATTGAGATAGAGCTGCACAGAATCTGTACAGATTAGGTGTCGAAGAAAATAATGCATTTTGGTATAAAGAACAGTGGCTATCACTTGGGATTGTGGAAAAGGGTGATCACTGTTCCTAACACGATCAATAATTTTTAGGCTTCACTCGTATTTCGTTATTTATACTTTTGGTCATGCGGCGATGGTAACCTAAACGAACTGGAATAGGAAGAACTCCAAGTGAGTCAACGAGAAATGCATTAATAGGACTAAAATAAGGTGGACCTCATAAAATTCTCCGCTCTGAGATACGGCATCCGGCGAACAACATTGAGACGTTATATAAAGAAATGCGACAATAGTAATGTTATTGATTGAAATAGCCCTATATTAGAAGGGGCACTCAGATTAACCCCAAATTGTGTTGTCGCAAAAAAATTTTGAACTGGTGAATTAGAAGTTCTTTCGGAACATCTAAATCTAAAAACGATGGACTAACACCCAAAAATGTACGAAAAGTGGCCTATAAACTCGCTGTAGCTAACAACAAAAACATCCCCGAAATATGGCAAAGAAATGAACAGGTCGGAAAGTATTGGTTTATACATATTTTCAAATAAAGTGGACGTTTATCAGTACGCACCGCAGAAACAACTTCACTTGGACGAGCGATGGGATTCAACAAGCCTCTAATGGACAAATTCTATGGAAATCCTAAACAAGTCTATGAAATATACAAATTCGGGCATAGTCAAAATTACACTGGATGAAACTGGTCTGATGATGATTCAAGGTGGTATCAAAGTTATCTCGACTAAAGTTTAAAAACAATTGTCCAAATTACTGCTGAATAGAGAGGAACTCTCATAACTATATGCTGCGCAATAAATGCTATAGGTAACATGATTTCCCTTATTGATATTTTCAAGGAAATATTTCAAAGGCCATATAGTGAAAGGAGCATCACCAGGGCCTATATTGTTGTGAATGCCTTTATTTTTAAAGGTTATTTTAAATTAGAAAATTACTTATTAGAGCAAATCACTACACAATTCTCAAGTTGATTTTATACTGTGCTATATTTCGCCTGTCAGTAATTTAGGACTAGTTAAAATGAAATGTATTAGCTGATGTTCAAAATAAAATGCCCCTTTCTTATTATTTTATTAAACAGCAATATTATTTAAGCTAGCTCTCGGCAAACACAAAACTGATTATCTCAGGTTGGGTTCAGAATTTCACTATATTCACAAATTAGTAGTTCATTTTAGGTTATTCATCCTTGAGTAGCTCATATACGCGATTCTGGTAGATAAAATTTACAATCTGTCAGATGACACAAAAACCTCGCCAGTGCAACAGCAATTACTTGAATGTTAAAAAAAATGTGAAGTTAACAAGGAAT
The DNA here is from genome assembly GCA_940337035.1 of Agriotes lineatus. Taxonomy (NCBI): domain Eukaryota; kingdom Metazoa; phylum Arthropoda; class Insecta; order Coleoptera; family Elateridae; genus Agriotes; species Agriotes lineatus. The sequence continues at coordinate 115,176 of CALNHX010002139.1, read as the reverse complement.
CGTCAGGTAATTTGAATCAATTATCGCTTGGTAACAAAAATTCCACTTCTTTATTACAGGAATGACGTAGATAGGACGCCATCCACTTACTTGTGTCTGCTGCTTGGAAATCCGTCAATTTCACAAAATGGGGCTGGACCCGTGGATATGCAATAGGCCTCTTCAGCAAGATGCAATCTCGTATTTTAATAAGTTTTCCGAACGCCAACGCTCAATTTATGGCTAATTCCTACCTCGTAAAGATTTCCACACTTGGCGCGAAGATGATCGGAGGGTGACGCCGTTGATTTTTCTCTGCTGGAAACGCTCCCCTGGCTGCAACTCTCACTCAGGTGCTCCTTCAGACCCCGCTGAAGTGATGCCGTGCAGACCTCTGGCTTTATCTGCTTAATTGAGCCGGAATCGAAGTTCTCAAATTTCAGTTGTCGGCGGCCGATACACTCGGAGATGAAACCGGAAAAATGTATACTTTTAGCGTAGCAGAAACTGCCACAAACACTTCCAAACCTGGGTACCTAATGATACGTATAATAAAATGCAACACTTTTGAAACTGGTAAATACTTTTATTCTCGTAAAAACATTAATTTTAAGGGAGTGCAATTTCGCCCAAACTGTATTAACTTTATTTCAATTGTTCTCTTTATTTTACAAAAACGCATCGCGTTGCTATGCTACCGCGAAAATTTTTGTTAACTAGAAATTAGTTTTGATAGCAAAATACACAGGCGAAGTAAAGTTTGATTACATAAATCTTAAATTAACATTTTCTGAAATCTAAAAAAAATTGCCATTTGCTTATAACCGCCATTGTACTTTCTGTTACGCACACAAATGTTTTAAAATCACTGCTCTGCTTTTTCACTTTGTCTTATTAATGCACTGGAAACTGAGTTCAAATTTACACACGTGCTCTCTTTCTTTCTTATCCGTTGCCTAATTTCGGGATTGCTATTTGCAATTTTCTATTGTTCTTTATTCCGATTTCATTTACCTTTCAGATTGCTTGCCATTCACTGACCTGTGCTTCTATTAATGTAATTACGCTCATTTCGTCTGCACATAACAAAACTTTTGTGACAATTAATTTTGTTTGACCTGGCGTTAAATATACACAAACCTATTTAATTTAATTGTATTACTTTATTCAAACTCTCTGAAATATGCTTTGCTTATGCGTGACTTTATCCGTTTAATTACTACTACTCGCATCTCATTACCAATGCATTTAATACTTTTATTATTGTTTTAAATTGCAATTTAATAAAATATCTTAACTCTGTGCTTTATTGACTTGGTTAAATACCTTACACTGCAAACAGAGCCAAGTTGTAGGCTTAAAACCATCTCAATATGTTCTGCATTTTCATCGGGTTGGAAAGATTTGCTCAGAAGTCGATGGATCGTTATATTCGACATAGTAAACCGACAGCCTCAGAACTTCAGTTGTTAATCAGAGATAAGCACGAGTCCCATGTATCATTTAATGTTATCAAAACGGCTCGTCAAAATAACACCATTCTATTAACACTACTTCCTTATACCAGCCAAAACTCTAACTGAAAAGGTGTATACAATTCTCTAAAACGTAATTACAACAACACATGCCAATCATGGTTGATCAAACATCCTGGCCAGAGAATAAACATTTACGACGTTGCCGAAATAAACGGGAATGCTTATCCTCTTGTATTTACTGCAAAGGATTGCATATTCGGCTTTATGGCAATCAGAACTTGTCCTTACAACAACACGATTCTTAACGATGGAGACTTATCCGCTTAAGTTGTAACCAATATTCCACAACCTGAGGAGCGTTAGTACTAGATATGGGCGCGTGAGTGAGTATTTACTCACGTCACTCACGTTTCACGCTTGCTTTAAACGCTCTCGTTCACGAACGCTCACGTTCACTCACGTTCACGGCGTGACTCTCCACTCATGACGTGAGTAGTAAAAGCTGCGGATCACGTCGTGAGTGGAGAGTCACGCCGTGACATGCAGCTTTTATTTGAAAATTCAAATGCAGATAGGTAGAACAGAATATTCAAATTTAAAGCCAATAAAGTACCCGCAACAGACCTAAAAACTCTAAACTAAAATATGCTCTGCAAGTGCAATAGTTTACGTGATATTTTGCAATCAGAATGGTAGACACACAAAGAAATAAATAAAAATTGACTACAATAGCTTACATTAAGGAATAAATACCGATTTCCCTCATAAACATTTCTTGCAACCGTTTTCAAAGACATTACTTTTAATGCCAAAAGCTGTTATTGGAATTGACGTTTCCTTTGCTGATATGACTACAAAAAGGTGCTAGGCAACATTTTTAATTCCTAGGTTTAAATGTACTTTTATGTCCAAGGCATAACTATAGACACAACATTCACACACAACACAGGTGCGAAGCTCCGTCGCTGCAGCTGCCACAAAGAAGTACAATGACTTCCCACTCTAGCTCTAGATCTTTCACACGGGCGGGGAGCTGGGCACCCTGCAGTCTTTTATTTGTTACTAAATATTCAACGTGAATCGTATAACACGACTTGAAAATGTTCACTCACGTTCAGTCACATTTAGGGCCCGATTTTCAAATATTACTCACGTTCATGACGAGACCCGCCGTGGCCCAGCGTGATCCGACTGTTTTCACGTTACGCGCCCATCCCTAGTTAGTAACAATTAAGAATAAAAATGTGGATTTTTCCAACGTAAAACTAAGTCATTAGGATGATTCTAAAGCTCCCAAAGCAGAACGGAGCCACTACCACAATCCATCTACTATAAATCCTGAAAATAATTTGACGATGAACGAAACCAAGAGGATAGTGATACTGAGAACATAGGAACTGCAACAATTGATTTTCCAATAAACGATGTAACGCCGACCAACCAAGTTATTTCTCCTAAAGAGAAAGGGTAACCAGAAAAAAGTTACGAACATTTTGACAAGCACCCTGGTATATGTATAAAAGTATCAAGAAGGAGGCTGCATTTGAAAAACAAAGAAAACAGTTTTAAAAAAATGCAAAGAGAAGAATTAGACCATCTGAAAGTAATTGCTCTACAGATAGTGAACATTCTGAATTAATATTAACGGACTCTGAGGTTATAGATTATTTTTAAAATGAGTCCTCCCTTTTTAACTCTTTAAATGACATCAATATTGATTCATTTGTAGTCATAAAATTTCTCACCGAAAAATCCCTGAAATGTTTTACGGGAAGAGTAATCGGAGCTGATTCTATTAATAAGGAATTTAATGTCAGCTTTTAAAGAAGACATGGAGATAAATTTTCATTTTCATTGGCTTTGGATTGTAGAACTACTTCTATTAAAGATATTAGTCTGCATTCGTTTTGTATAGTTTATGAGAAGAACGGGCGACTTCGAAATGTTTTGCTGGCGTAGAATGTTACGGATCGCATGGACTGCGCATAAAACCAAGCGTCGGTTTTAGAGGAAACAATGCCAAACAAACGCCTCTCAAACATCGTTTTCACTAATATTCTTGGGCCGTACTGCCAGTAGAACTGACAACCTAGAGAAAACTATTGTTCAATGAAAACCACATGGCAAAAGACGGAGAGGTAGATCCTCTAAAAGATGGCTTGATATCACGCTGGCGGTATTAGACGAACCACCTTCAGTTTGCATGGGTTGAAATGCTGAATGCGTAATGGCCCACAGCACAGTAGTCATGATGTAACAGAAAAAGATAGTTTATGTGATACTTAACGATGTAATAACATTTCTATATTTCATAATACATAATATATGTTATATCTTGCAAGTCACATACGAATTTGAGGCTCGGATTGTAAGTGTACGTAGTACTTTGAACAATGTTTAATACTAACAATTCTTAAGAACCGAAAGATTAAACTCCTTATTTGGGATGTTGGAGGTCCAGGAAAGTTGAATTTCAATTTTTCCACTAATATTTTCTATGAAATATAATGATTCTAATAATGTAAGGAAGTTTATTATGTCATTTATGTAATAGTACGATACATAAAATCTAAATTACGCGCCGACTTGACGACTTTGGTCCACTCTACAAGTCGTAATTTTAGTTGCATTTTAATTTATAATAGGTCAAATTGCAGATATTTTCAATCTCTACAAGTTGTATAATATCTACTTTTTCGCTAAATAGGTCGAGAAACGAAATAGAAGCGAAGAAGCGCGAAAAAAAATCTCGGCCCGTTCACGCTTTCCTTCGAGTTGGATATCTCGACTAATATCGCTCGTACGTGGAAAAGAAGTTGAACATAAATTGTAGAGCACACAAAACTCTAAATAAAAGGCCCACTTGATTTTCACATTCCTCTAACGGGAACTAAGTTATCTCAAAAAAATCAAACGCACCTTTTTTTTAAAATAGCGGAAATAGCACATAGGAGATCTTGGTCGACAACTTGAAGTTAAGCTTTACTGGACCCCCCTAACACCCAAAAAAAGAAATTTCAAATTTCCATTCACTTTCCAGCAAAGGCCTTATTTTTGTACATAGTGACTGAACTACTTACTAGTCTTCAAAACTATGTAGATATGTGAATCGCCTACAATATCCATATATATAATAGACTTGTCCGGGACGCTGGTCCATCCGGGACGCTGGTCCATCCGGGACGCTGTTTCAGCAGCCAAACCGTAAGAGATAGAGAAAAAAGTTATTAAAGTTATATGTTTGGAATGGTCATGTCAGGTCCGGAACCGAATTTCAGTCGCGTGACACTTCCGGTTTTTGAGAAAATAAAATATTTTAAAAAATATTATTGTTTTTATTTAATACGCGTTCTATTTGAAAAACGGTCTTTTTTGTTTTATTAAATGAGACATTTGTCTCACTGGTTGCTAGTAAATCTATATTCTGAAATTTTCCTTTGCAGGTATTCATTAATTGATCGATACGTGCAAAGTTCGCCCACACTTACATTTACGACGAAATTCTTCAAGAAATGCTGAACATTCTGGTATAAAGAATTTCAAACATTACTGTCGTAGAAACCATAAAAGCCATGTTAAGGGATGAACTCAGCAAAAAAATTTGGAAATTTATTATCATCAATGACATAAATCTAACCTCTCTTTTTTGGAACTCTCGTATTCTATTTTAGATGGGACAGATTTTTATGACGTTTCTTCCTCAGCCCCTGCTATGTGTCCTACTGTAGCCCAATAGGCGGAAAAACAGTGATAATCTTGCAACACTTCAACATAATCCAGTTAGCGAGATGTGAATAACCAAAATAGTCCGTAAGTAAGGGCGTCACCGATTTGATTGTTTCAAACTGAATCTAAGTTGGCAGTCGTAATACTCGTAACCTACGTTGAAAAGAGATATCTCCTAAATTCATTTATCAAACGCAGACTTTTTCATAAGCTGTAATCTGTTATAGAAAAAAAGACATAGGTAAATGCGGCGTAAAGAACTTGATACCTCCTGTTTTCAATATTGTTGCAGACAAACAACATAAGTGGGCAGTTTATCGTACCGAAATAAAATATTGAATCTATCATATCTAAAGACTAGCTACGTAAGTAACTGAGGCGAACTCAAACCCGCGACATGTCCACGCAGCGTTCACAGCTAAGAAATTACAGGATATCACGCGTATGTGCGATAAAATATGGCAAATAATCTAATAACGGAATAATCTTGCAAACAAATTCACACAAGTGGTTCAAGAGACAATGCCTGCTGGAGGTAGCCACTCTTAGCACGTAAACCAAAAATCACTAATGGAATATTAGCATATAACTAACCTCCAAACTTTAAAGCAGACATTTGATTTGAAACTAGGAGGTATTGAACTTTTAAAGTTAATTAATTAACATAACGCTTTGAGAGGAGTCTAGCAAATATCACATTTTTCGTGAAGGGATAATGTGAAAATGTCAAATCTAATTGTGAGGATTTTTTTTAAATTCTACAAATGTGCGACTTTTTGGAGTATTTTCGGCTCAAAGTCTCTGATCCTGCTTGTATATAGGTTTGCCGGTCATATTTCTACGTTCATTAGTTCACTAAATTGTGTGTAGGCAGCTGGCGGTTCACAGTTTTAAGCAACTGCAACGGTCACTGTAATTTTCTGTAAGGCACCCGTTTTGGTAGCCTCGTTCATAATTACTTTGTTGGCTTAATTGGAATTTTGTGATTTCAGTGGGCTTTCCTCGCCTCGTGATTGGCTACGGGTGCTCAGGCCATGCAGCGAAAAGGGCCCTCCTGCACGCCGCGTTTCTAGCGAGTCTGGCGGGAGCAGCGTTGGCTTGGTTTCGGGGAGTTCATTACTGGCCGGGAGAGAGTGAAGTAGTGATTGTTGGGGGTGTGTTGTGCGTGTCCTTTTGTTGATTTCGATGACCGCTGTTCTAGAAATTTCCGACTGCCTGTTGGGCAATTTTTCCGCTACATTGGAACCAGTTTTTAGAACGGGCACCTATGCAGGTCTCGGCAGTTTTCGTCTGTTTCATATGAAGGCTCCGCACGTGTCCTAGCAGATTTGGGGGATCAGGGGATTTCACACAGCACCCACACATCAGGCCACGACACAACTGCTTGTACGGCGGGTGCCTGACTTTATTTGAAGCAGCACGGCGAAGCCGACTAATTAAGGTAGTGTGCGTAGCCTCTAATTATAATTAATAATTCATGTTAAAATCCAGCCGACAGCGTATGCTTTTTATAAATAATAATTAATTTTAAAATCCAGCAGACAGCGTAGGCTGTTTGTGATTAATACTTCATGTTCAAATCTAGCCGACAGCGTAGGCTATTTATAATTGATAATCCATGTTAAAAGCCAACCGACAGCGTATTTATTAGTAATACTTCCTGCAATACTAGCAGTCGGCTTGGGCTGTTGCTAATTAACCATTCATGTAAATACCAGCCGTAAGCTTAGACTGTTTATAATTAATCATTCCTGTATCGATGTCTTACATGTCAGCCGCCAGCCTGGGTTCCTTGCAAACTAGAATTCATGCGCTTAATCACCAGTCCGCTTGGGCTGTGCGCAAACACTAAGGACCACCGCCCACGGTGCGACTGTTTTGAGATAAAGGTTGCAAACTAGTTTACTCTGCAACCAGTTTACAACTAATATGAAACTGCTACACGCACACGGATACGACTCACTATGAAACTGTTTCAATCAGTTGGCATAGCAGTGCAATTAATAATTTTTACAATGTTAAATTCTGAATCAGATGAGGAAGACGTGATTGATTGTTATCGATACCGCAGACAACTCAGGACACAAAGGGAATACTGGGTCCATCCATACATAAGGTGAAATCTGAATTCTAGACTGTTTGTAGCAGCACAGGAACTGTCTCAAACACATTTGAAATAAATAAAATAACCACGTGGTAAACGCCTTGAAAACGGGGCAACTTCTAACTGCAACGCAACTGCGACCGCGGAACAATGGTCGCGTACAACCGATTTTGACTGATTGCAAACTAGTTTCATTTGAATCGACTCGTGTGCGGTTCCACACTACTACACGTTGGCGAGGTTACAAAAGAGTTGCAAGATCAACTGATTTGCAACGTTTGTCTCAAAACAGTCGCACCGTGGGCGGTGGGCCTAACAAGCGCTCTTCAAGACAAATATTGCCAGCCACCCGCGTTGGGGCACTGTACCAATTGTTACAATCTAGCAATAGTTTAAAGGTACAGCGACCCTCAGCTGGGATCTTTAGTTATTGTGCCCATCCTTTGGTTTTTATTCTTTGTGTACGCTGACAACGTCTGCGCTTTTGTATTGTGCTGGACCAATAGATCGGTTTACTGTACGTTGCCTTATGATTGTTTCCACGGGCCTGTGCGTGCTTATTTTCAGGTCGAATTATACACTGTGCCAGATTTATGTAAGGTGAAGCCTAAGAGGAGTTCATAAACGTCGCAGGTAAGTCAGTGACCGCTGTGTTGGTAGTCGAGAGGCTGTGCACAAATATTCTACTCCCGATTGGCCTTCGGAGTTCTGGTGTACCGTTTTTAGGACCACGCCCATCTCCCTGAGCGTATCAAGCCGTAGCTTTTGTCCTGTTTTTGAGATTTCCAGGGCAAGGGTCGACGTTTCCCGGACATGATAAAACAAGTGGCACTCCCACACCTTTGAGTGTCGTTATAATCATTTGATACCGTAACAAAATGCATAACTGCAACTAAACTCAATGTTAACCGTGGCGGATAAAACCACATATATGCTTTAAATTTGCATAGCAGTTAAGTAGCTTTTAGGAAAACTACAGGTAAGGTAGATAACTAGGACAACGTTAGGAACTCAACACTTATTTGTTAATGTTGCGCGATAGTTTGGGCTCCGACTATACTTTGCAATATAATTTAACTAATGTATTTGACAGCTCGTCTTCTTGCCTTCTTCCTATATCGTTTTGTAGATCGTTTCTATTTCTACCATTTTCATCTGTACTTTTATGTTTGTCATAGCAATATTTATTAACCTTACTAACTTTGTACAGATTTACTTCTTGCGGCTGTCAAATAACACATTTTGAAAGACTGTAAACGGTATACAGAGTGACTAAAAAAGAACTGCATCTAGTTCACATTCAAATTTATTGGCTAGTGCTAGCTAGTGACAGAGCTGTAAATACTTGTATGCTCAAGCTCTAGCTAGTTCGAGAACAAAAAACATTTAACACAAAAATTGATAGGCAAATAAATTCAAGGGCAACTAGATGTAGTTCTTTTTTAATCACTTTGCATTAATGCTGTTTCATACCTGTAACATTTTAGAGATTTTTTTATTCTCCTTTGTATGCTAGAGAGGCAATTCAACAGAACTTACCTAGTTAAATTTAGCTGCAATAACGCAGAATTAAATATTTTTTTTACTATTGTTCCAATATTCTTATACGTACATAGATAGAAAATCAGTACAGAGCTACATTTAACCTTCGTTCACCTTCGCAAAAGCGGTTCAGTTTAATAAGGTGCAAGCAGAAAAGCAGGCATGTTATTATGCGTGCCTCTTAGCTTTCCATCTCCCTGAAAATTTCGTTTCAAGAATATACGGCATGTGGTTCCCTTATTCGCCCTATTAAAGACATTTGCATTTAAAGGCAGGGAAACTGTGTTTTGCGGTTAAAGGCAAAATCAGCGTTTGTTCACTGTAACACGTAGGCAATCTCTGAACTGCTAAATCATCTGTCAAAATTCTCATCAAACGCAATATTTCAGCTCCATTGTGTTACCTACGCGGGAAGGACAGGTTTTGAATGACGCGTCTATTTGCTACCGAATAATCACCCACTGTAGCATTGTGTATGTGTAGCTTAGGAAAATGAAAATTCGCAAATAAAAATCTCTAACGTGTTTAAATAATTTCTGCTCAAGCCTTGATTTATGTGTGTTGAAAGGTGCTACATTAGAATATCTACATTGTAGCACAGCCAACAAGCCATAGTCCAACCACCATGTTCGACAAAAGACTTCGTTTACCGAGGTGCAGGTATTTAACTAATTTCATATAGGTTGCTTTTTATCATATCTAGTAACTGCACAATATGTTAATAGCGAACAATAATCGCAGATTGTGAATAACAGTATGGTGTGTGAGAAAAGATTGCAGTGAGTCCATTCCTATATACAGGATATATTGAAAACTTCGCAGCCTGACCGATAAAGGGCTGCACTATAATATTAGCCCAGTCTGTAGAGACGAAAAAATGCCTTTGCCTTACAAAAAATGGAGTATGAACGGTTTTTATATATGTTGTTCAGGTCGGGATCCTGATGAAAAATCCAAGTTTTCGACCTTGGAGGGGCGCCGCGCGAGCCGCCATCTTGGATTAAAGGTGCTAAAAACTGGTTTTTTTCAACTAGCTCCGCAACGGTTGATCCAACGTCAAATAAGTTCAATATAAAGTTAAAGGAGACAAAATTGTTGAAATTTTTTGTATATTAATTTTTGTTGTAAGTGTAATATGTAACGAGTTACAGCGGCTGAAAGTTGAACATTTCACCAAAATATCGTTAAACCTTATTTTTGTTGGTACATTTTGTAAGAACAACTTACACTATATTGTTTGTAATATTTTTCTACCTCAGAATAACGTTCTATCGAGAAATACAAATTATGATCAAAAATTATTTTCATCTAGTATAGCTATGGAATAGTTCTTAATTTATAAACGCAACTATAAGTCACTTATATACTCGCACATGCAGTCGTTGTTTTTGATGGATGTCGGTTTGATGGGGACAAAAAAATACCAAGACTGCAGAAAGACTTCGCCGATCTAAAAAGCAAATGTCTGCGGATGTTATTTTCGATGAAACAACGCCAGTTCTAGTTTCCCAAGAACGATTTCTAGCAAACGAAAAGAATAAAGTCCGTCTGATTTCGATGCTGTAAAAACATTCGAACATTACTGTATTAGAGTTAAGCAGGCTGAAGAAGATGCTGATGTGTTGATTGTCAACACGGCGATTTCTTTGTGCTCAACATTTGATGCTGCTTTCGCCATTGGAGAAGACGTCGATCTTCTAGTTCTGCTGACGATATTAGCAACATCTACCTTCGCAAACCTGGGAGAGGCAAAATTGTTGAAAGAGTGTATTCTGCTATTTAAATATGAAAAAGCAGCTGAGAACATTTTGTTTCTCCATGCATTTAGTGGCTGCGACGCAACGTCGTCCGTCTACAACCAAGGAAAAACATTTTTTTTTCGCTTGTCCTGAAAAGCACAAGACTCAATGACACTATAGGCATATTCAAACATCACGATGCCAAACCAGATGATATCGCAGATGCTGAAGCACGCTTTCTCGTTGCTTTGTATGGTGGCTACATGGAAGAAAATGCTTTGGAAGAAGTCCGTTACCAAGAAATTCAAGTGCAAGAAACACATTTAATTTTGCTTCTTTGCCACCAACGAAGGACGCTGCACGGTATTACGCATTTAGGACGTATCACCAGGTCCAACAGTGGTATGTAATTGAAAAAAATTCACGAGACTGGGGCTGAAAAGTTGGCACGAATGGACTCACTCCAGTAAAAATGACAAAGAATCCATCACCCGAGACTTTATTAAAATTAATTTCATGCCATTGTAAAAAAGGATGCGGCGAAGCATGTGGCTGCAGGAAAAGTGGGATGAAGTGCTCTATTCTGTGTAGATTCTGTAATGGCCAATCATGCGAAAATGCACCAGAAGTTCACATCGAGAATGGGGACGAAGATGATGACATTTCATCACTGGAAGTCCCAAGTCTCTGGAGCAATGACTTCGAGGATAAAGAATCTTGTGGTGACGTCAACATCTACCTACCGGGGTCTTCAAAAAATAAAAAAACTAAATAATATAATCGCGAACACGAAACATTACTAAACTGGAGCATCTGTGGTTTGGGCCTACTGGGGATACCACAATAAAAAGAGCGCCTATAACTCTACCTCATGGTGATGTGGAAATGAGTTTACTATACATTTATCAAATTATTATAACTACGTAACGAATAGCCAGAAATAATACAAGAAAAAAATTAAAAATGAGAAATTACACAATTTTTTAGAGAAATGTTTATCTTTCCGCCGCTGTAACTCCTTTCATATTAGACTTACAAAAAATAGTTATATACAAAAAATCTCAACAAGCTTGTCTTCTTTAACTTTGAATTAGACTTTATTGGCGTAGGATCAACCGTTGCGGAGTCATTTGGAAAAATCCAGTTTTTAGCACCTTTAATCCAAGGTGGCTGCTCGCGCGGCGCCCCTCCAAGGTCGAAAACTTGGATTTTTTATTAGGATCTCGACCTAAACAACATATATAAAAATCGTTTATACTCCATTTTTTGTAAGGCAAAAACCTCTACTGACTGGACTATATAATATTATGCGAATTGTTACTAGTGCCTCTGCAAATTTGTTGTTAAATAGCTAAAGCCTTAGTAAAATTTACCTTGGAGGTCTTACATAAACTATTGAAAGTACAGTAGTAATTTAAATAAAAATAAATTTGTTAAAGCTAGGGTTTCTAAGATACTTAGGTTAATAATAGATTAATAGCTATTAACATATATAGAAATGCTAGGAGTTAAACATCTATGGCTTTTATGATTCATAACATCCATGGTTTGTTCAATAGTTTATCGGTTGCAGTATGGTAATGGCTGCCTTGTACGGTAAAGGACTATTACCGTATAGATACAGTTATGACGTAGTTACCAGCCTACCTTTGTATATATAAACAATGACTTAATAACCTGAAACCGGTAAAATAACATGGTTAGTTAATATTTATCGCTTTTCAAGTGTATAACGTTTGTAAAAACTTGATTTGGAATTATAGAAGCTTTTAAAGTAAGTTTTACTTTCAACAATTACTTCTATTGACTTAAAAGTTGGCGGGTTACTGGTTACTTTGTCTTTAATAAGTTTACGCAGATGTCACTACCTTTACTTGTACTGGACGGCTGTATATTAATGGCATGTGCAGTCATGCAAACAGAAGCAGTGGCGACCTCTACCGAACGCCCGCAAATTTCAAATCTTGTTATTGTAAAAGCTATACAGACATGGAGACATGTTTCGAAAATGTGTTTTTAAACATATTTATTTATAACAAGTTTTTGAAACACTGATTAGTATCATCTTCACAATACAGCAATAAAAAATGAAAGTGTTTGATACCACTAATTACAAGTAAAGGCTTTTTATTATGTTTAGGTAAATAATATTTTTGTATGAATATTTACATAGTCTACAACAATAGAACAATACAAGGGATTTTGTTTAGAACCCAAGAACATTCTGATTTTCTTTACTGAATCCATTCGAAATTTCTTTGAAAGTCAAGCAGCTAGTGAAGGTACTGGCACTGCAACATAATTTAAAAAATCTGTAAATGGGTTTACACCGAAGTTCCGTCGCACGAATTAGATCAATTTGCAAATTTTAAAAATTTATCCTGCTGGAGTTTGAACTTCGCCGCAGCTGCGTAGCGATCGTTACCGCATCTGCGTAGAGATCATAGCCGCATCGATAAGTAGAACTGCGCTATCCAGCCTTATTGAAATGAGTGCGGCGCGCGCCTCTATTTAACGGAACGGTCTTATTGTTGAAACGTTTCAACCCTTTGGTGACATTATCCTGTATCTGTTAGTTTATATTTCCGGCAAGTGTAAAGCCTGAGCTATGTGAAAATTATAACTTGCTTTGATTACAAAATTAATGCAAAAATAAGGAAAATTTTATTTTTTATAGTGCTCAATCTGTATATATTTGTCTAAAAGTTTGACGGTTTCATGGCAGGTATATTTTAAAATGTTTCGCCAAACTTCGAAGTATTATTCTACACACCAAGGGAAGTAAAAAAGTCCATATAAACATGTGTCCGAAAATCGCGCGTTTCCGAGTTACGAGCAATTTCTGAATTTGGGAAATCAAACCTTCTTCAGAGTAGATGTTCGATATGTCCAACACCCATCTCCCATAGACGTCTAATCGCCGCCTTAATGACTGTCTTACTCTTTCAAAAACGCCTGGCATTCCTCTAACAGCTTGATAGGCATCGTTAACACGCTGCTTTAATTCCTCTACTGTATTAATGGGGGTGATGTACACGAGGCTTTTTAAATCCCCAAAGGAAGAAGTCTAACTGATTAAGGTCTGGGGGGTGTGGCGGCCATGGAATAGGCCCACTTCGGTCTATCCACTGTTCGCCAAAAACTTGCGATAGGTGCTGCCTAACATACTCCTTTCTAGAATTCTTCGGTTGGGAAACCGCTCTTCATACAAACGACGTGCCTCTCTGGTATTTCCATGGGGCCAAGCATACATAAAATGCATGTCTGCTAATTCTGCATTTGTGTACATTTTGATACGACGCCTAACTGTTTAATTTTGACAGCAAGTATTCCAGCCACCTTATATTTTTTAATAGTTTACGATTTATTTCTCAAATTCAAAAATTGCTCATAACTCAAAAACGTGCGATTTTCGGACACATATTTATATGGACTTTTTTATTTGCCTTGGTGTGTAGAATAATACCTCAAAGTTTGGCGAAACATTTTAAAATCACCCTGTTTATATGTGTACCTGTAAATATCATCTTTTTCCGACAAATAGTTTTTGAGTTATACCGCCAAGGAAGTATTGTAATCACGAAAAAATCACCTTCCCAGATTTCTTCAGATCTTCGTGTTTCAGGGTCACTAGATGATGAAAAACAGGTTTTCTCAATTCCGTCCGTATGTCTGTCTGTCTGTTGGCGGTATACAACTCAAAAACTATTTCTTGGAGGAAGACGATAGTTTGCATACATATTATGTATCCACCTGGCATGGATCCGAGAAAATTTCAGACCAAATCTATACAGGGTGAGCACCTTAAAAAATTTAAATTTTGTTAATTTTTACTTAAACTCAGAAATACATAAAAGTAATAATTTGTACATAGCGTAGGCTTTATTCTTGACAAAAAGTGGACCTAACAGATACAGAATAAATGTTCTACAAGTCAAAACTGTGCAAAGAATAAGTGCGGTATGTTGACCTTTTGAGGTCGGGAACCGCATAAATGCGTAATTACCAAAAATTCAAATAGACGAGAAACGCATATTTGGGCGAGGCCGTAAATTCAATCATAGGATGTGCATTCAAAGATATACTTTTTTTTAAAATTTACACTATCTGGAACTATCTTGCGGATATAAATGTGTAGGTCTCCATTCTTTTTGAGACTGCAAAAGCCCAGAAAAAAATATTTTCCGAAATTTCTTTAGTAGGTACTAAAAAGTGATGAACTTTATGCGTACATCGCGTTTACAAATTAGTTTTAAATATCTGTCAATGATTCTTAAACTAGTGGAAATCGTATTCTTCTAGATTTAGATGATATAAAATTAATCTCAAAACTATTTCTTACATGTGCTACAGAAATTATTTAAACAAAGCTTACGGAAAATGTGTTGGATAAATATCAGCACCGACGCGCGATGTATATCCGAAAACTGTTGCACATAAATGTATACTAGTGCTTCGGTTCCACGAGACTGGTCTCGGTCTCGTCTCGGTCTCGTCTCGAATTTCGAGACGAGACCGAGAACGAGACTTGTTAAAATTTTCGAGACCGAGACCGAGACTTGAGCGGTCTCGGTCTCGGTCTCGTCGAGAGTCTCGATTTTTTTAACATTTTATTCTTAAAAAAATTACTTATTCCAAGTTATACGGAAAAAGGCAGTTATGTGTACTATTTGCATACCGAGGGCAAGTATTCGCAGACGCGAGAAATACATTAAAAATGCTGCACTGACTTGATTTAAAAATCGAATTGGGGGAAGTACTAACTGACTAATGAATCACTTCATTCGCAGGCAATATGTTTTATTTTAAGATTTGCGATTAGTAGAACGTCATCTACATCGGTATACGAAGCAAGGTCGAATGTTGTAACATCAAATTTTACTTTGCATATTAAAATTTGTTAAGACTCTCGTCGATACCGAGACCGAGACCGAGACCTAAAAATTTTTCGAGACCGAGACCGAGACTGAGACTTGGCATTTGAACCGAGATCGAGATCGAGACCACTATAGGTCTCGACTCGTCGAGACCGAGACTACCCCAGTCTCGGTCTCGTCTCGACGAGGCGAAGCACTAATGTATACATTCTACGTATGATATAAGAAATGAAGAAATTTTTAGTGAAAGAATTATCTGCATTGGTTTATGTGGTATTTGTTGGAGGAAGTTAGCACCCGAAATTTTCGTTTCACATTTTTATTCTTAATTATATAGAACTATTTTTAAAAATAGCAAGGAACTCTAGAACTCCTTGGGGTGCAACGGGAATTCTCGAAAAAATAACATCTTTTGAACTTGTGGTGCTAACTTCACAGAGGTAGATTAAACTCACTTTACATTTTCAGTACTTACCGTCAGTAGAAGCTCTTGAGGCATCGTCTTCTTTCCAGAAGAGATAGTCGTCTCGTAGCCTTTTTTTTTTGGGGTAGCACGACATGTTTTTTTTAACTGACTTTCGTAAACAAATTTTGACTGGGTACACTTCCTTTAGCTAACCTGTTATCAGACAACATAAAAATTTAAATGCATAAACATGATCTTATATTATTATTGCTATGATTTAGTTTAGATTGACAAATAATTATGGTTTAATACTTGAGAGAAGTATTAGGGCAAACCAAAACCGAATTTTATGATACCTACATACCCTTGGCTTGGTAAATTTGGATTTCTGAAGATTGTTGTAGGGAAATGATTAGAACACACTCTATAGTTTTTATTCATGTGTGCAGGGCTAGGTTTTTTTAAATATTGTATCTAAATCCGCACTCTTTTTATATAAAAAATACATTGGACTCGGTGCGGTATTGGATAGGTATTACCGCACTCAGCGCGGTAATGGATATTACCGCACCCTTTTTATATACAAAAATACATTGAACCAGAATTTATTGATGTGATAAAATACGAATATTAAAATACACGTCTGCTTATGGCACCTAATGAGACTCATTTAGTTGCAGCTTGTATCGTTAATATCAATTATACAGTGAATTTATTTTAATGCGCAATGTGGTATTCCCGTTTCCATGAGGACTTGATTGTTACTATTGGTTTCTAGGGGTACCCCACGTCGAGTGTAAATGCGTTTATTTTAAAATAAAATATATGAACCACGATTTTATTGAAAAAGAAGCATCAGAAATAACAACAGGGCATGCAATAACCCGCATACTTTCTGTAAACTGAAGTCTGTATACCATTTGATCAACAGAATTCCTTCCTCCGTAGAATATATTATGTTTTTACATACTCAGTAACGTTTCCATACTGCATTTTAAAATAAACACATTTACACATTGCGCGCTATAATAAACTCCCTGTATTTTGGTAAGTAAATTATTTTTATTTTTATTATATTTGTTTAATGAAATTTCTGAATATGGTTTACATGTAAAACGTAAAATTTGAATACATTTATAATTGTTTGGAAAACTTGAAAAATGCTATAGCCTCATAGACCAAGATGTAAAATTTCACATATTATGATTTGAAGTCTAATTTTAAGGAAAGATGTAAGAAATGTTTATTTCATTGGAGGTATCATGCGCTACAAGCAGTATATTACTGTCTTAGAAAAATTTCTATTGTTTCATATAAAAACGTCAAAAATTATGACAATCATTGAAATAATCAAATAACAAAGTTAGTAACGACCTTGCAGCTAATTCCTTTTTCGATCAAAAAGGTGACTTAAATTGCTTTCTCGTAATTAAAAAAAATGTATGTTCTTATTTACGAATTTCCTGAGAAACTTAATATTAATTTTTAAATAAATATTACACTTGCTCCCAAATTATTATCCCGAAGACCTCTTCAATTAATTTCTACAGCAGCTCATAATTGAAGAAAACTCAATGATTGCCTGACACACAAAAATCAAGAATAATGAAACCCCACATAGAAGTTTTATAGATTTCAGTGTTTGCCTCCGGGTTTACTCACTATTAGAAACAAAGTAACAAAACCTTGTTGCTATAAGAATTAGTTTACGTTATAGTTATTTATATATACCGAAGACATTGTGACGTTGTTTATGCCCGTTGCAGGGTTTATAAGTCGCCCGAGGTCTATACAAATCAAGTAATGTCCGTGATACATAGCCTACATTACAAGGTTAGATTTTCCACTTTGAATACGTAAGTAAATTGGAAAGCTTAAAAAACAGTCCACAATGTCGTAGGGCGTAAAGAACCAATGTAACGATTACGCCCACTAATTATAAGCGGGCGTTATGAACTGCTTTATATACCTCGTATTATACATATAAACAACATATAATTGGTTAATGGAAAATAAAATTAATGCAAGGAAATTCTTTCTAAAATTATATGACTCTGCAAGCTTAAAAAATGTCGGATGGTAGGGATAATAATAAAGCATTCGAATCCTGATGAGAACTTTCCATAAAGTACACTTTGCGAACAGCAGTCCTCAACATACCGTTACAATTAAATAACAGTTAATGAAATCAAACTGAAGTGCACGATATTATTTTGCCATAATTATAAAGATTGCAACCGTTCTGTGTCATTGAAGAAGGTCGCTTCCTCTTTATTCACCAGCTTTAACGGACTCTGACCTCGCGCCCACTTGCTTTCGGTCGGAAAACAGCATGCATATACATATTTTCGCCATTTGCAAGATGTGCCAGGGCTTTATTTATTTTTTCCGGAATTTATACGACTGCTTTCACACTAGGAGTGTGCATAGAAGCGTGTCAGGCGGCGATTAGTTGCAAATAAATTGCAGCCGATAAAGCTGCTAATGGGTAGGTGCGTGCTGAAATTGCTGACTAATGACGACCAAAATGGTACTACCAACGCCAACCCTGGTTACCGCTGGAAATTTCCCGCAGAATTTAGACGTTTGTGAAGTATTAAGGTTGATTGCTGGACTTGAATCTAATTACCCAGGATCAATATTGAATAAATTAATGAGCTTCCAAACTGAGGGAAAATTAGCGTTATTTGTTTAGTAGAATTTGCCAATTACACAATTAGATATATATATACACGGTCAAGCAAATATTGTCGCTACTTCATAATTCGCTAATTCTGTTGTACAGGCAGTACTATTCATTACAGCTATTACAAATATTTGTATAATAGATCGATCATATCAACACACGTTGACATCACCACTGATTGCATACATTTGCAACTTCCGGAAGTTTATATAAAAAAACATAAACTTTTTAAAAATATGAGCAAATCACCACAGTTGCTTGTTACTACAAGGAATTCGATTTCAGTATATACTCGTGCAAACAACACATAAAATTCTTTTTAGGGAATGTTCGTTTACCGAGATGGTCGCTTTGCTCGAAAAAGATTAAGATTTGCCACGTCAAATTGAAGATGTCATTTCATTTTCCTGAATAAATGCAAGCAGAGGGATAAGTGACGAGGGTTCAGACGATGAGGAGCAAGCTTAAAAATGATTCTGAGGTCTCAAGTATGTTGCGTTTGAAATATACCTCAGAAGGTTGTTTAAAAACCTCTTATACCCTGAAATATACTGTTCGAAAATCGATCAGGGGAATCGGTATGTACCAAGAGATAGAAATCAGAAAATAAATTTCTATTTGAAATTTTAGATCGTCATTTATTCTGAAGTTTAATAGTTATGTATTGTATAAGTGAATAAAGACACATTTTAGCTATAAGGGGAAAACCTAATTTCTCCGTATTTTGTTAGTTACTACGAATTATGTTTTATTCAGTAGCGAATAAAGTAGCATTTTATTTACCTTCATCATTAAAATATTACTTTACCATGAAGATTTTAGTAGATAAAACACATAGTACTACGGTAATGTAGAATAAAGAAAGTCCACCATAAGCCACTGATGAGAAAAAAATATAAGGAAGAAATTATTATTATTATTATTATAGGTTTCTTACCATAACAATTCAAGGCTTGCTCGCAATTTCTAAATTTTATTAATAGCATATCAACATAATATCACGACAGAGAAAAAAATAAATGTTTAAGGATATTCGCCACAGCTGTTGGATAAAACGTTGTATTGCATTTGTGTGGATTACATATTAGCCACGCAAGAAAATCAACCACTCCACCCTATGGGCGTGGTTAAACTTTGTTCTCTCGTGACTTAATATGTTACATTCTACACTTATATAATACATAACCATTACTGAAAAATTGGATGCCGCGAATGTAGAGAAAATCTTACGACAGTAACGCCCGTATTCATAGTCGTGCGCCAGCGGATCGCCGGCGACTCGCCAGAGTTTCGTTATGAATAGTATGTTGGCGGCACTGTACGTTTATGTCAAATTCGAGGTTAGCAGGTTAGATTTTGTGTCAGTTTCTGTCAAAACTGACTGAAAACCTAACCTGATCACCTCGAATTTGACATAGACGTACAGTGCCGCCAACATACTACTCATAACGAAACTCCGGCGAGTCGCCGGCGATCCGCTGGCGGACGACTATGAATACGGGTGTAAGTCTTAAGTATCTTAACTGCTGCAGCAAAATTGAGTTTGACAACTCCCTTTTATCTATGTAGACTGGTTTTACTTGGTAGTGTAATAGAAATATTTCCTTCTGTTAAAATGAAATAGAAAAACATAGTTCTTACTTTGATAGAATTTAGTTGTATTTAAGTAGATATTCCAAAAAACATAGTTGCCTTACTATGATCGATTTAGGGGCAACACCTTAATAAGTTATTTTCCATTTACTAATCTTCGTCTTTGAATTACTTTTCCTAGATCTATTTTTATCGCTATATTTCCGTAATTTCTATTCAAGACCTGTCTTTCAAATATACAGGCTGCCCATTTTAAAGTGTAACAACTAGGCAGGAAATACATTTAACATGCTCATGATTTTCACAGATAACTATTAATTTTATTTATCTACGACAGTGTGAAAAATTATCATTTAGTTGGCAGTTTTAAGTTTGTAAAACGATTGTTTAATAACATGTTTTCATTAGTTCACGTCGTCAGTAGAATCCTATTTAAAATGATTTCAGTAGTTACGTCGTCAGTAGCAACATGTTTAAAATTTTTTAACCACGCTAAATTACGACCGGTGCTAGTACTTCCACTTTACATTTAAAATATTTTTTCTACGATCGTGTCAAAATGATAACGTTTTGCACAGTTTCACTCTTAATATTAGCGCCCGAATTACGTCTTTTTCGCACGTTGCCATTGATGGCGTGTTTTAATACTATATTAAAACACGCTTTGCCGTAAATTTTAATATTAACATAATCTAGAATATCTAACACAATGTGACGGAAAACGTGTCAGGAAACTAATTTTTTATATTTCTGTTAGGATCGTAGAAAAAGTAGCGACGTGAAAAGCACTCCGCGTCGCGACGTGCTCTTAAACTCGCAAGTGCTTTAAAAACGTACTTATACACTAGTGTCATAATATACTATTTTGTATATACTGTGTTTTTCTAGATTCTATCGTAGATAGAATATTGTACAACTAGCGTTTTGGACCCAAATTGGGCGCGAAATAATAATTTGTACAAGAGTGATCCATTTTGTGTGTCGAGTTAACTTTGAGGTTAGAAAATCCACATAAAAAAAGTCACTTATAAAACTTTGAAAACCCTACTACTGGCTTACTGAGTCGATTAACACCAAAATCAGCCAATTCGGCCCACGGGTTCGCTCTCAAAGTGGCGTAAATTGTTCATACTAATTTCGATATTTAGGCCGGTTCCCATGCGGCTTTTTAAGGTTATTCTACAGTTACTCAAAAAATAACTGAGGCTCCCATTTATCGCTTCGCCGTGCAAGCTGGCTAGAAATTCCCGAATGCCCTGGGCCGTTTTTTCCGCAGTTGCTGCTCACATTGCTCGTGGCGTCCTGGGAATCTACAAAATAATGCAGCCAAATCCTGCTTAGTAGTTTTTTTTGTCAAGATGCAACATACCAGGATCTTCCCCGTCAAGTTCGCTGGACATAACACCGAATCAAAATGTAAGTACATGCATCTTTCAGCGTTTCTATCAACAACGGCAGTTGCCGTCAGTTCTTGCTAAGGCATTAGAAATTCAAACTGAAACGTGTTTAATTACTCCTTTTAATCAATCAATTTATAACGCTAAAAGAGTGAGTGCTTAACCGTTTCCACATTGCTAAAATACTTATGTGCCGGAAACTCACTGTCGCCGGTCCTTTGGACGTTGTACCCACATGTCAGCTGCGATACTCACATTTGGTGATGCTGAGTTGTAATCCTGAGCTATTAATTAGCATATCTGCTGACTAAAATACTTGCAAATTTATTCCTATTTATGTTTTATTTATTTGTTAGGTCCTACAAATTTTAAGTTGCTGGGTTTGATTGAATGCTCCTATTGCTGATAATATTTGTGTGTTCCTTCTGCAACCCCTTCACCTGTACAATTTACATAGATATGCAGCGAAGCACTAAAGGTAAGTGGTGTGTAGCCCAGGCCGTGTCCACTTCTCGTTTAAGGGAGCGGTACACTATAATGAACTTCCATTACACCAATAGTGATGTAATTAAAGGAATCCACAAATAAACATTAATCAAATAAAAAATTATACACCAAAATGCAAAAGACAGACAAAGGAGGTCAATCAATAAAAATTCAGAAAAATTTGAATTATAATATATTAAACAAAACATAGACAATGTCCTAAGCCAAACTTATTTGTTATTTATTTTAATAATACTATTTTTACATTTAGATAAATGAATGCCAGACGAAGTCAACTGATTTGCATTTTTGTTAGCCATGCTTAAGTTTTGATTACAAGCACTTGTTGTGGCTTCAGTGTTAGTAATCTCTTCTGCAAGAATTTTTGAAGCTATTCTTTTTTTATCTTCAATTGAAGTCACAATATACCCTTCACAATCTGTGTTGGACGTCCACCCACCATGCCGTTTCACAGTTAAAAGATCTACTCCCGAGTCTGCTAAAAGTGAAGTGGAAGATCGCCTAAAGCAATATCTCGTATATTCTTGAGGATTTGGCAATTTGAGAAAGGAGGCAATCTTCTTTGGCATGCTACCAAATGTGTTTATCCCAACTGGAAGCTTTATGCAGTTACCGCTTCTGTATCCGACAAAAACCGGTCCGTCGTTGGCATATTTAGGGCGCAGAGCTAGGTATTTTGGAATTAGTTGAACCATATTTACTTCCTCAATTCCCCACGAAGTAACAAAAACTTCTCGGGAAACGTTTTTTGTGTTTGGTATGAAGATATGGAAAACCTGTCCTTTATCTTTTAGGTCTTTCAACTGCAGATTAGTTAGCTCTTTCTTCCTGCAAGCACTTCCTAGTCCAATGATCAACGCAACCTTAAAGATAGTTTGTACGCCGCCGATTGCTTTTTCAAAAAAGCCACTAAATTATGAAATTTGCTGATATTAACATTTCGCTTCATAGAAATTGTTGCGGCCGATTGCTGGGAATTTCGACCTTTTTCGTACGTTTTTGAAGCCTCGACGTTCTGTACTGTTAAATTCTGGAGTTCTGTGGGAGAATTGGGTTTTGCCACCCCCGTTAAACCACTCGCCTAGCTGCCTGTATTAATGTATACGGTGTCTTCTGGATAACATTCACCTTTTACTCACACTACTGGTAGCAAACAGTTTTCCGCATCATATCTTGAACTGACGACTTTCTGGTATTCTGCAATCACGTCGCTGTTGAAAACAGCTAAATTGGTGCAATTATTAGGAATTACATATTGTAAACAGTCACCCTCCAGATATATTATTTCTAACACCATTAATTCTCTTTTCAGATTCAGCGGGCTAAAGCTTTGCGCTTTTACCTTCTGTAATTACTTAAGGAGCCCTTTTCGCACTTTTGATTACTAGTAGTAGGGCGGCACCTAAATTGGAGCAATCAAATTAATTGACCTAATTAAAACCGCGAATTAAATCCGTGATTTGATCTAATTAATTCCGCGGTTTGATCTAATTAATTTCGCGGTTTGACCTAAATAATTTTGATATGTGCTACTGATTAAATTACGCATTAGCTACTGATTAAATTACGCGGTGGCCATTTTTAATTTGCTTCCGGAATTAATCGGCTGCCATTTTTAATTTAAATTTTCCGCAAATTTTTGAATTTGAAATCTAATTTTTTCTAAGTTCCATTTTTTGAATTTAAACTTCCCGGGGGTCGGCCATCTTGGTTTTCTGGGCGCGCACTTCCTGCGGCTGCCATTTTTAATTTTAGTTTAGCGCCTATTTTTGAATTTCAATTGGTAAATCTGTCTCTCTTGTACTCATTGGGTATTGGCTGTCTCTCTTGCATTCACAGGCTGGATTTTTATTTTAAAAAATATCTGGCCAACTCGGAGTTGAACCCGCTACGTTCGTGTCCACATTTGGGCTGCATCGGTGTATGCCGCTAGGCTATGAACCGCTGCGGGTTTTAAGGTGTCGAACAGAATACCCTTTCACTCTGAAATTTTACAGCGGACAGTTTAAGAGTGGAATTTTTAAAATATTTCCCCCTCGAATAATGGAATAATTCTAGAACGAATCGAAGCTTTTGCAATATTATATTTGTTTGTGTAGTTTTTAAAAATTAAATGAGTTGTTTGCTGCATCATATTAGATGTGTGTTTAGCAGTCACTAGCTTATATATTTAATTTTAATTTGCTATCTCACACAGCCACAATTGGCCGCTCTAACTTTCTCTTTTGCACTCGTTCCAGCTACTGTATGAAGTTACGCTCCGTGATTGACGTCCGTACCAATGCCTCTCGCTTCCACTTCCTTGATTTAATGCGAATCTATTTAAAAACGACTACGTCGAAATCAAACTAATATTTAAATTATAATTTACAACAGCGGAATTGCACTGCCTTAGAATTTAAATAAACGGGCTGAATTATTCAAATGTTTTATTAAGTATGAAAAGGTCTCATATAATTTTATTATTCATAAATTTAGTTGCTGTAAAAACGCCTGTCAGAACCTGCACGGAAATCGCAAGCATCGATCCTTTATAAAAGTTCAAACGTAGTTCGTTGTATATTTACCGTATGAATTCGCTGTTTGTCATTTTTATAAAATAAAATTTTATACTTTGCCAGAAAATATTAAACTCAAATTTGTAACTCGTTTTATATTTACGATCTGAATTTGCCTCTTGTCGCTTATAAATGTACACCAAAACATTATATATAAATCAGAAATGATAACTGTATTTATTTATTTACAGCAAAATGTCGGTACAACTGCCGTTTATAATTTCTGCAGCTGTTCGATCCTCTATACACATCATATTAATTTTAGTTGATTTTACATAAATAGGCTATGTTTTATCACAAGCACAAGACGTTCATCAAACTTTATTTAGGAATAATAAAAATTAAATTTCTTGTAAAAAATCTTAAAAAACGAATGGAATTCTGGATTGGGAGCCTCTTAAATTTTAAAATACTACAATGAAATTGGTTTGACGGTCCCTTGTAACCAAATTCTGATTTTATTACTTGCAGCCTTTTTAATTTGAAATGTTGTGTACGTCAAGCTACAGTTTTGTAAATTGGCTGGGTGATTTTTAGAAAATAAGACATTCAACAGTACATTTATTTTGATATTATTAAGTATTCTACGCAATAATAACAATATATTTCTCTATTACAAAGTATTTGTGTTTTTTATTTCCACCCTGTTTTTTTCCAGGAATCTGAAATAATTACAAAATCTAAAAGCTAAAATATTAGTATCTGAAGCTATTTTACAGATACAAAGTGTCGAAAATCCATATAAACCAATTGCGATTTATTTGAATTTTGAAGGATGAAATTTATAAAAAAGTGTAAAACATTTCCAAAATTATGCTTAGAGGTAACATTAAAACCGTTTTTACATAATTTTCGTTATTATAAAATCGCTTTGTAAAGCGAATTGTGATAATTTTAAGTGAAATGATGTGGGATAGCGTGTTTTTTATCGCGTATTGAATAAAAATGTCGTTTTTTGTATAATTTCCATCGACATGATGTCAATTTTTGTAAAATGTTAAGTGAAATGTGCTGGAATTGCGTGTTTTCTATTCAAATTGATCTTAATTTGTGGTCAACACCTACATATTTAATCAATTGTACAAGAACTTTTGTAATAAAAATGTGCAACGAACCTACGTAACTGCAATTTTTCTTCTAGAAATGATGGTGTCAGAATATTTTTCAACAAAATTGTGTGTTTTTATTCAAATTTATGTTAATTTGTGGTTAACATACATCTATTTTCATCAAAAGTATAAAAACTTTTGTAATAAAAATGCGAAATTGTAACATTATATCGCTCAATCTACCGTGAATCTAAAATTTTTAAATAGTTTCGATAATATTTATGATAAAACGTAATAACAATGCACACCATCTACTTAATTGAAATTTTGCTTCTCGAAATGCTATTAGATTTGAATGCACATGTTTAGCGTCGGTTTTAATAATACTTTTTCTTTTCGTAATTAAAAAAACATGTAGGTTAAACATAAAATTACAGCAGTAGAGCTGCCGTGAATAAACTAACTTAAAAATGAGTGTTGTATGTTTTAAGATAGAAGTTTTTGCACCAAGAGACCTATAATAATTTTGTAGAAATAACTACATAAATACAATTTATCGAAATATCTCGGCTACCTATTATAAAATGGCTGTTCATAAAAACCGACCTACCATATAAGTCTAAAAATTTACAAATTTTTAAGCAGCCATACATTTTAATCGGTCCAGTATCTTCGGAAGAGATAGCGAACAAAGATACATACATATATACAAATAAAGAAAGAGACCACCGATTTTATTGATATAACAGGGACCCGTTTATTTCAACATAGTAGTTTTTATTTCAGCTTTATTGGAAAACAAAACGCAGCTTTCTTGTAAATTACCAGTTTTGTGCGGTGTCGTGTTTTTCGAACGGGGTTGAATACACCCATACAAAAAAAACTATCAGGTCGTCAAAATTATAGGGCTTTGTTTGACACAACGCTATGACTTTTCTTGTAAATTGACAGGCGTTTGTTCACTTTAAACACCTCAGGCCCTCGCGGTCAATCTGTCTTATTTTCAATTGCCAGGATTTGTTGATTTTCAAAATAATTATTATGCTCAAAATAATTAAGACAGCTAAAATAAATTTAATTGTAATGAAATAGCGGATCGAGAGTCGAGCGCCGCGCCGGGAGGAAGACACCCTCCTTTACAAAAAATTTAATTTTTATTATTCCTAAATAAAGTTTGATGAACGTCTTGTGCGTGTGATAAAACATAGCTTTTTTTGTAATATCAACTAAAACTAATATGATGTGTATATAGAGGATGGAACAGCTGCAGAAATTATAAACGGCAGTTGTACAGACATTTTGCTATAAATAAATAAATACAGTTATCATTTCATCATGTATAATTATTTGGTATACATTTATAAGCAACAGGAGGCAAATTCAACTCGTAAAAACCAGTTACAAATTTGATTTTAATATTTTCAGGCAAAGCATAAAATTAATTTTTATAAAAATGACAAACAGCGAATTCAGATCGTAAATATAAAACGAACTACGTTTGAACTTTTATAAAGGATGGATGCTTGCGTTTTCCGTGCAGGTTCTGACAGGCGTTTTTACAGCAACAGCGGTCATATTTATGAAAAATAAAATTATATGAGACCTTTTCATACTTAATAAAACATTTGAATAATTCAGCCCGTTTATTTAAATTCTAAGACAGTGCTATTCCGCTGTTGTAAATTATAATCTTAATATTAGTTTGGTTTCGACGTAGTCGTTTCTAAATAAATTCGCATTAAATCGAGGGAGTGGAAGCGAGAGGCATTGGTACGGACGTCAATCACGGAGCGTAACTTCATACAGTAGCTGGAACGAGTGCAAAAGAGAACGTTAGAGCAGCCAATTAGGGCTGTGTGAGATAGCAAATTAAAATTAAATATACGCTAGTGCCTGCTAGACACACAACTAATATGATGCAGAAAACACTCATTTAATTTTTATAAACTACACAAACAAATATAATATTACAAAAGCTTCGATTCGTTCTAGAATTATTCCATTATTCGGCGGGCAATATTTTAAAAATTTCACTCTTAAACTGACCGCTGTAAAATTTCAAAATGGAAGGGTATTCTGTTCAACACCTTAAAACCCGCAGCGGTTCATAGCCTAGCGGCATACACCGATGCAGCCCAAATGTGGGCACGAACGTAGCGGGTTCAAATCCGAGTCGGCCAGAATTTTTTTAAAAATAAAAATCCATCCTGTGAATGCAAGAGAGACAGCCAATACTTAATGAGTACAAGAGAGACAGATTTACCAATTGAAATTCAAAAATGGGCGCTAATTAAAATTAAAACTGGCAGCCGTGAGAAGTACGCGCGCAAAAAACCAAGATGGCCGATTCCCGAGAAGTTTAAATTCAAAAAATGGAACTTAGAAAAAATTAGATTTTAAATTCAAAAATTTGCGCGAAAATTGAAATTAAAAATGGCAGCCGCGTAATTCCGAAAGCAAATTAAAAATGGCCGCCGCGTAATTTAATCAGTAGCACATATCAAAATTAATTAGGTCAAACCGCGCAATTAATTAGATCACACCGCGGAATTAATTAGATCAAATCGCGGATTTAGTTCGCGGTTTTAATTAGGGCAATTAATTTTATTGCCCCAATTTAGGTGCCGCCCTACTACTATTACTCTTGATAATGTAATTAGTTTCTTTTAATACAGCAGTTTATTGCTTTAATGAATAGAAATTTCTTTGTTGAGCAAAATACAATTTCGTGAAAGTAAAAAATTTGGTAAAAAGGATAAGTCATTCTTAGGGGCCAATCGCTTGGGATGCAAACTTCAGATTAAGACAGCTCACCGAAAAGTCAAGATAATATGATAACTCCCTGTTTTCCTACTGTGTTGACCTCGAAAAACGTTTAATAGTTTAGAATACAAGACGTAATAGATATCCTTACTAGATTGATAATCTCAAAAAGTATAGTATACATTAAAAGGGATTCAAACACTGGTTGCACAACAAAACTAATGGCAGCAAAAGACGCAATAGAGATAAAGAGGAAATAAGGCAGGGAAATACCCTAAGCTTGTTCCTATTATATGAAATAAAGAATATAGCAGAATGAGCAAAATGATAATAAACAGAATAGAATCAACAGGTATTCACACGAGTGCCAGATTGACTAAAACGTATAAACGTTTTTATGGAACGGAGACCTATTTATAATCAAGAAAAGCAGAAGAGAGAAGAATTAATTAATCTGCGATAGATTTAAGTTTTATTCTAATACAACAATCTATTTCAATATTTGAACGCCAAACCAACTGATTGAATAAGTCGATTGCAAACCATTCATAAAACCACAACTTACTTCTGACGCACCTGCCAAAAACACTTTAAATTTTTAACGAAACTGCCATTATAAGCAATGGAATAAAATATTCCAAAATAACACGTTAAGATGTTAAGTTTAAATCATTGACGAACTAAACTGCTTCTGAAATATGGAAGGGATGCAATTATGTTGGGAAACAAGGTTAACTGCCATAAGATATTTCTAATCTGATTGGCGTAAACTAGAGCAACAGCAGCAAATATGAGTAAATTCAGTAGATAGTCTCCTTGTGAACCATTAGTATTTCCATTCCTGCATTCGTTGTCAGTCTTGTTATTAATCCTCACTGAAGAGATATCGGCCTTTACTCTATTAGGAGGTTTATGGAACTAAGACACAGTTGCTAAAGACGCATTTCGAAAACGCAGTGGGCGCAGTGTTACATTTTTGTGGCCGTTGAAGTCCGTAAAAATTAAACCCACATTTTCTGCTCGAGATCCTGATCCTCTACTTCTACCTCTATCGAGACATTTAAAAACTTGAATCCATGTATAATCGGGAAAAACTAACGTTATTAACCCACAAACGCATTCTATAGCACACATGTTCGTTTATGATTTGAAGGACCTGATGCAAATATACAGTTTTAAAATTTACACAGTAGCCATTTTCTAGATTTAAGAGGGAACAAAACCATAAATTCTAGGATTGTGGTCGAGAAGAATCAGGAGGTACGAAAAATATAAGCTACGAGATAAGTGACATGTCAAAATTTGTATAGTACTCTGCCGGTGTAACTTGACTCCGTAGCAATTCTTACTTCGCCATTTCCGGGGCGATGTGTCTTCATTACAATAATACAATCTAGTCGCATGAGACAAATAACGCGCTCCCTGTGATTGTTGGTAACGAGACGGTGTAAATGCAGATATCAAGACGACTCGGTGTAATGAATTGGAAGGATGTGCCGAGCTATTAATATGATATGTAAATTAGGAATGGAATGGCCTGGCATTGAGAGAGATAATATGCACCGTCACGCTCGCAGATAATGTGATATATTTTACGTTTTCCTGACTCCGGTGATCAAGCTGTTCCGTCCGGTTCTTTGCTGTGAGCAGAACATTGACTAAATTTCGGATGACCTCAAATGAAGGACGTTTATACGTGCTAATAGTGGTAATTAATTTAACATTTTACACAGACGTAAGCAATATATCTCTAGTATCTGGAATAGATAATTATGTTGCCGTATATTGCGGTTTACGGTTTGATATTAAACGCCATAGTCAATTATTTTAAAAATACATAGTACAGCAAGTGTTGAACTAATTTCTTTAGACTTACGGAATGTAACTACGGTTAGTAATTAGCTACCTCTACCATTTTAGGAGAACATCACCAAGACTTTTTAGCTGTTCTCTGAATGATGTCATTTTTTTACAGTGGTCTATTATGATGTTTTTAGCTGTTTATTACAAAATGAGTGGAGATAATGGCGCACTGTCGTGGTGTAGAATTTACAAATTTTTATTCTGCATTCAGTTGTCTAAAATAGTATATTATATCATGAGAGACTAAAGTGCATCATTAAATCCCGCGAGGACCCGAGGGAAATAATCACTCAAGGGATTTAGGCACTTTAGTCCAGTGTGATATCCACTATTTTTTGCACTTTTGGAAAGATTATCATTTAACATTTAAAAATTTTGGAATCTGTGAATTTGGAAACTGACAATTACCATTTTACAATTGTACAGTAGGCCCTGGATAGCCTGAATCAGTTGGCAGTACTGAAGTGTATTGTCAGTCTATGTCAAATTCGAGATTTGCAGGTTAAGTTTTGCGTCAGTGTGTGTCAAATGACAAACAAAACCTAACCTACTAACCTCGTGTGAGCATACATTTACCATAGTTACGGTAACATTTTTACTTTAGCCCCTAGGGACCAAAGTAATTACTTAAGTCACTAGAGATTAAATGAGCTACTTTAGTCCCTGAAATGAGTGACTAAAGTGCCAACTTTAATCCCGAAAGTGCACAAAATAATTTTATGCTGTTACCATAGACTGAAACCAGACCGTTTTCTCTATTAATTTCTATTAATATATAATTTCAACATAGAAATAGTACAAGTTGTTCGTGACTGTTTGAAATTTCAAAATAAACGGCCGAACGATTTTTTAATATTATTATATAACTAAAGAAAGCACTGTCAATATATTCATCTCAGTGAAAATTTACTTCTAACGGTAAGATAGTTGCAGAAGTTCTAAAAGTTAAATTTCTTGGCCTAGAAGTATCTAACACCCGTAATGTCAAGCAACCACAATTGCGACTACAGCTCAAAGACGCTGTTAAAGTTTAAGGGTATATTGATGTTCGTATACGACACAAAAATGATATCAGCACTGAAAGTGTGCATAAAGAAAACATACTAAACGCCTTAAATACCACAGCGTTTCAGAAGCCCACTAATGTTGATGTCGGATAAATTAATTTTCCTGAGTGATACACAAGAGGCAGCACTTCTGTATACAGGGTTATTCAATTTCGGGATTCGGTATTGGGAATTAGAAAACCTTGAGGGATGCTAACATGGTTAAGTTATAGCCAAATTATGCATTTTACTGCTAATAGTATTTAAAGAATGTATTGCAACTAGCAGTCTTAGTTTTAAAATGATATCCCAAATGAAAAGTCATTTGGTGGGCTGTTATTCTGTTACTTAGAACAAAACTGCTTTGACAAAAAATATATAGAGGAAGTTTATGGATGGTTTAAATTAAATTTAAAATTTATTAAAAATCCAAACAATTTCAACCGCCTTAGCAACACATGGAAGATAGCTCTGCAAAACCAATTCATCCATAAACAAGTTTAACGTGAAAGCGGAAAAACGACAAGTTCCAATAACATACTAGATCTACATGAGCAGCCAACGGTAATGGCTCCTCGGTATATAACCAGGAGCAAAAGGCACCAACGTCAGTCTTTAGAAAACTTCTGAAGAAGCTGACAGCATGAGCAGCGAAACGTCAAGTTCAAATCGACGACCACGGCATAACCC
The DNA here is from genome assembly GCA_940337035.1 of Agriotes lineatus. NCBI lineage: Eukaryota > Metazoa > Arthropoda > Insecta > Coleoptera > Elateridae > Agriotes > Agriotes lineatus. The sequence continues at coordinate 83,173 of CALNHX010002139.1, read as the reverse complement.
GGAAAAATCTACCATTATGGACAACGGCCGTGAAAGCCTGTATTCGACAGTTAAATACGTGAATTGATAACTGAGAAAAAATAGCATTTTCGAGAACATCGTATGGTTACCACATCCCCTGAATACTAAAATGTCAATTCGTTCGTTTTATTTAAATAAGAGCACACAACAAAAACAGATACACAAACTATGAAGAACTATCATAATTTTAAGACTAACTCATTGTTTCATGGCTACTTGATTTTTATTCGATTTTTGTTTTAATACCTTAAAAGCGATTTTCTCGAAAATTTCTAAATACAGTATAATACTTTTTTAGCGTATTTGGTCTTAGAATTTCATGTTCTGTCCAAATTCATCCATTTAAAAGAATTACAGCGAACGTCATAACTAAAAAACAAAAACAATCTAAAAGTGACAATTACAGTAAAATATGTTTTATTTAAAATAAAAATTGACGTGTTTCAGGATTTCTTTCAAAAACATTTGATAAAAGTTCTACTTAGAAAGTTCCAGACTTTGCACTCGCACTATACAGGGTGTCCCAGACTTCACTCCCCAGGCCTATAACTTTGTTATTTTTAAAAATAGCTGTATTAAACTATGTATATTCTTAAATGGGAGCAAATTGTCTATAAGACAGCCAAAGAAATTTTACGAAATCTGCACTTGTGTAACGGTAGCGATATTCAACTTTTTTTTTTCAAATGAGGCGCTATACTTTTTCTCAATTTCTCTAATAATACTTTTTATTCTCTTTACAACCATGTAAACATATATGGGTGTTACATTAGAAAATTTTTGAGAAAAAGACAATTCAAGGTTTAAGAATGAATTGCCACTGTTTTTTTGTAAATTTTATCTAGTTGGCGATGAAAACAATAGCGTAATTTAAAAAAATATTATTTATGTTCATATAACATTAATTAACTTTATGCTAACAACTAATTAGTTATACATAACTACAAAAATTGTTCAAAATTGCCTCCGTTGCTATTTGAGCAAAGCACTAAACGATGCAGAAGATGTCTGGTTGTCGTTTCCAATAAAGTTTCTCTGGTAATGTTTGCACATTCTGCTCTTATTCGGTTTTTTAAGTCATCCACATTTAAGAGAGGCAATTTATAAACGCGTTCCTTTAAATTGCCCCACAGGAAAAAGTTCAAGGGTGTGAGGTCAGGAGAACGAGCTGGCCATTCTACTGGACCGTATGTTCCCATCCACTGCTGTGGAAAATTAGCATCTAAGTAATTCCGTACAATAGCGCTGTTATGTGCTGGAGCACCATCATGTTGATAAAACATGTTCAGTCTTGTACGAAGAGGTACATCTTCCATTAGCTCCGGCAATACGTTGTCCAGAAAGTGCAAGTAGCGATTGCCAGTTAAAGTTCCTTCGTAAAAATACGGTCCTACTAGATAACCATCAAGTATCCCACACCAGACATTAATTCCGAAAACACGTTGATTATCTTTTCTCTCAGCCAGCGTGGCTGTTCCGTGCACCAGTATCTAGTATTTTGTGTCGAAACGAATCCATTATTATGGAATCGACTTTCATCAGACCACAATATTTGTCTCAAGAAATTATGTTGTTGAGTACACTGCACAAGGATCCAAGCAATAAACGTAAGTCTCCTGTCCGGATCTTCAGGGTAAAGTTTATGTACTCGAATACATTTGTATGGTCTGTACCTGTTTTGTTTTAAAATGCGCTGTACTGACGATTTCGAAATGCCACATTCTGAGGCTACTTGCCTTAAGGAAGATGTAGGATTGACTTCCATATACCCAAGAACAGCTACTGTATGTTCTTCATCAGCAACACGTCTGTTCGCATTAAGCGGTATTCTTCTGTTTACTGAAAACGATCCATGTTCTCGGAGATTATGTTCCAAACCTCTAAACGTCTTATGATCAGGATGCCTTCTATCTGGATATTGCTCTCTGTATCTTCTAGCTGCCTCTCTTGAATTACGCCCACACAAACCGTACATTAGTATCATGTCACATTTTTCGGAATTAGAATAATTCATAATTATCAAAACAAACAGAATGATAATTGCTTAAATTAACTTGACAACATAAATTGACAGATTTGCGTTAATAAACAAATGCATAAACTAATATTTGTCTAAACTACGCTATTGTTTTCATTGCCGACTAGATATAATTTACAAAAATCAGTGATTTCCATGGCAAACCATGCTTAAACTTTGAATTATATTTTTCTCAAAAATTTTCTCATATAACACCCATATATGTTTACATGGTTGTAAAGAGAATAAAAAGTATTATTAGAAAAATTGAGAAAAAGTATAGGGTCTCATTTGAAAAAAAAAGTTGAATATCGCTACCGTTACACAAGTGCAGATTTCGTAAAATTTCTTTGGCTGTCTTATAGACAATTTGCTCCCATTTAAGAATATATATAGTTTAATATAGCTATTTTTAAAAATAACGAAGTTATAGGCCTGGGGAGTGAAGTCTGGGACACCCTGTATACGATTTCCCATGATATTTCCCTATGTTAGCACTTTAAGTGAAACACTCGGTATAAATATATTTTATTATGTACCGTCAACATGTTAATTAGTGACTATCTAATTTTTGTTTGTTTATTAAAATTATAATGTGTACAGCAACGTACAACTGGCTGCATAATTTTCACTAATAAATTACTACTTAAATATTGTGTTACCCACTTGGTCTTGATTGGAAGACTAATGATGAAAATGATGTTTTTATGACCTTGATATAGTATACACGCTAAACGCTAACGAAGATTATCTTTTTTACTTTTGGTTTAGAGTTTAAGAGCATTAACTACTATCAACACATTTCTTACATAATATCTTTTTTCGCCAGTTTTTGGGAAAGCCATACTATTTTATTCTCATTTTTTATATTAACTGATGTAAGAAACGTAAACATACTAATTAAAGCATATAATTTATTGCGTTAACACGTAGTATCTATTGTTTTTGAACTAACTGAAGTAGTAACTAGCTTTTAGTTGTATACGGGGTGTCCCGAAAAGGAAATACAACGCTAAATCTGAAATTTAATACCTTTACTATTTCGCATTTATGTATTTGAAACCCTAATTTACCACTGCAACAATTTGAAAGTTAGAGTAAATTAACTGTTTTCGAAAGATTCGTTACATTTCTATTTCCAAAAACTGTGAGATTGTATATAAACAACGAAACAATCAAGTGAACAATTATTATTTGCGATATAATGAACTGTTGCTGGCGAAAACGAAAACAGCATTGATTTAAAAAGCTTTATAATTTGCTTCCAGCTACAGAAACACACACTTATGTGTCTAAAACAAAATAAAAGACCAATGAAAAATTTGTATTCGCTCAGGAATTCTTACAGACGCATGTTACAAACTAGAAAGTATAATGATCAAAATGTTACAATATTGTATGCACCGATTGTAGTTTATAACTTGCGTATACTATAAAAATAATTACTTTCTTGCTATAGGTTCGAGATGACGCAATATACGGGGATCAAAAATAAACTTGATCGTGGGAGCCCCTGAAATATATGACGATCGTCTATACTGCACTTTGTAAAACTACATTTAAACTACAATTAACTGTATTATTAGTTCATGTGACTTTAACAGTCGAATAAACTATGCAAAAAGATGTAATTTCAATCAAATGTATACATTAAATTGATAGGTACATTAAAATACTACGTGGATGGGTTAAAAAAAATGTTGAAAATAAAATTTAAACTTCAGAAAAATTTTACAGTTCTATGCCAACAAAAATCAAGCTGCAGAATTGGCAAGCTTTATTGTTTTCAATGGCTTTCAGTTTATTTTTGATCCCCTTGTACATATATAGTGCATCTATTAGAACTACCTAACGTACCTTCGCCTATTCATATTGGAGGTTTTAGTGAGATTTCTAAGTAATGGAAAAAGCAGAATAAAATACATATGTAATAGGTAGCAGTTGTTAAAAACTTAAATCAACACAGCACTTTAATATATGCAATAATGCAGTTAATGATGCAATTTCACTAGATATTACTTCTCGGTACCTAAGAGAGTGCTCTCCAAAAATAGTACAAGATTCCCAATTTTCTACGGGATTAACTGAGAATCTTCGAATATGCATGCAGCTATTATCTAGGATTAAATATGACAAATTGTACACATTTCAAAAGCTGAGCATATGGTATCTGGACTTGGAAACGGAAACAAATAAGCTGTAATGACAACTACAATTGCTACATCTAGGAAATCCAAAGAGCTTTCTTTTTTAGCCATTGTGCTGCTTTACAAAAATGTACTCCATAATCTTCAAATTATATTCCGAATATTTTAAGAATAAAAAATACTTCTATTGAAGATGTAATACTTTGTGCATAACAACAGTTGCTTCCAAAACATTATATTAAACTAGCTACCTGCACAATGCAAATATCCACTGTTGTTACGATTAACTTGCAAGCAGACAATTATTTCTAACCGTATTGGCCTTCAGGGTTCTTTTAAATAAACCACTCCCTCCGAAAAGTTTTACTTTCTGATGAATAATAAAAAATATTTGATTACTTACTACAGAATTAACACTAAGACTAGTTTTTTAACAATCATAGAACTGGTAGTGTAAATATAAAAATCTAAATAGCTTGCGCATTTACACAATTAGCTCTAGAAAACAAGTTGTTTGTACATTTTACTTAAGAATATAGCAGGTTACAAAAACAATTAGCAATATTCGTTCTGTAAAAAAATGTTTTAATAGCTGTTGCATGTAATCTTAAATCAACAATTATTTTCATCTAGTTTGATTATTGAATAGTTCCCAATTTATGAAGGCAACTATGAGTCACTTATAAATCAAATGTCAAGTTTGATATTGAAGTATCAACGTAGTTACTTTCATAAATTAGGAACTAGTCCATAGTTATATTAGATGAAAATAATTTTTTATTTTAATACCTTACATACTAACAAAACTTAGTTGTGCAACAAAGTAGGTAGAGACATCGTTCAAATATCAGGTTACCACCTGACACGAAATGGTCCTATGGGCAAAAGTAGTGGTATTGTTTGCATTTATATCAAACGTAATTTGAATTTGAATATGTTTTTCAACTTTTCTACTCGCCGCTTGCGCCTCCATATCCATCTTTTTCCGCATTATCTCCTTACCAGTGCACTTTAGGATAAAAATAGCTATTATAGATATTATAGAAGACATAATTTCTTACAACTCTAGTAAGAATTTTGTTTAAGTGGAATAAATACTGAGCTAAAGCTGTGAGAGCTATAAGTGGAGCGGATTAATGAAAATTTCAACATTGCTCCGTTTTGTACTTATTTCTCTTGATTATGTTTTATTAATTACATAGTGACTTTTACTATCTCGTGTTTAGTGGTTTTCATCTCCATCGTTGTCATAATCTGCGAAGACATAAATTTTCTGGTTCTACTGATAGGATTAACATCACTAAGTGATTATATCTACCTTCAGAAATCTGTGATAGGTAAAACTAGAGTCAAACTGTACTCCGAAAAATCATCGAAGTATGAAAAAGCAGCCGAGAACATCCTGTTTTTACATGTAATTAGTGGCTGCGATACAACGCCTGCTCTTTTCAACCAAGGAAAAACAAAATTTATTAACATCCTCCAGAAGTACTCGCATCTAAACCAACTTGCTAAAGTATTCAAAGAACAGGACACAGATCAAGACAATAATTCAGGGGCTGGAGAAGTATTTTTTGTCGCTTTGTATGGTGGTGGCATAGAAAACGAAACATTGGATGCGCTTCGCTACTAACATTTTGCAAATTTCATCACTAAAATCAAGTTCAATCTTGCTACTGTTCCACCAGCAAGCAGTGCTGCACGGTATCACGCTTTCAGGACGTACCGCTAGTCCAAGCATAATATACCATGGGAAAAAGTCCACAAAAGTGGGGCTCGGAACATAGGAATACTGACTTACTTCAGTCCCAACTACAAACGATCTAGCTCGTGAGGCCTTACTAAACTTTATAACATACAAATTCAAAAAAAAAAAACGATGCGCTGCAGCTTGTGGCTGCAGAAAAGTTGGCTCTGTCAATTTGCAGTGAACAATGATGCGACAATATGGCAGCAGCTATAATCAACAACGACGACGAAAAAGAAAGAGAAACGATTGGTGGGCAGTTTCCTAGCACTCAAGGAAATATAGAACTTTAATCTCAAACTGACGACAGCAACATGTTTGTATGAGGAAAGAGATACGAACCAACCGGGGCTATCAAAACGACAAAAGATGTAATAAAACATTTCGGTTGCAGTTATTAATGGATTAGACCTACTGGTGTTACAACAACTCCGTTCCACTTATTTGCAAATTTGAAGACTATTTAGTTTTGTTTTCGGGTGTCCTGGCCTTGTATCGTCTTTTATTGATTCACGACCCCAAACGGATCTGCTTGGGCTGTGTTTTATTTGAAAAACTACTCATTAACTCTATCTCATGATGGTGTGGAAACGAGTTAACAGTACCAAGACAATAGTAGTTACGGAAACAGTCAATATATAATTAATAAACAATAATCATGGAAAACTGCTCAAACCGGAGTATTGTTGAAATGTTCATTAAGTCGCTCCACTTAAGAGCTGCAGCTCGGTATTTACTTCACTTACAAAAAAAAAATTCAAACAATAGTTGGAGGAAATTAGTCTTCTATAATATTTATTACAGCAATTTTTATTCTAAAACCAGTACATTCAAGGAGACAATGCGTAAAAACCGATTTTGAGAGCAATTATTTCAAAATGGCGACACGAGCAACCACTCGAAAAGTTGGAAAACTTGGAATTTCTATTAGTACCCCGATCTCGTAAACATATCCAAAGGAGGGTAACATTACCCAGCTACTGGACCACATGGATATGATTAAATTTAATCTAATTAAAATGTCAGTGTCAGTTTCACGTCGGTTTTAAGTTTGAGATAATTTCTAGCACAATCAATTTATTAGAATGAATTACACACTAGAAGAAACGATGCAAATAATTAAATGGGTTCATGCCGGTAATTCAATTGCCGATACTATTAATTTATTCATAAACACATTTGAAAATCATCTTATTCCATCTGCATCTGCAACTTACAAAAATTAAATCTTATTTGTTTTTGCGTTAACTGAGAAATATATGAAATTAATCATTTGCACATAGGATAAGCTTTACATTTGTCGAAAATAGAGCACAACAGATACAGGGTAATGTCGTAAAAGGATTGATAGCTTTAACTGATTCGTCCTGACTAACTCAATGGAGACGGCGGGGTGCAGTTCCTTAAATAATAACCTTAAACAAAAACCAAAAAGGGCGACAACGAAGCTTTTAACTAACAACAGATGTATCCAGGTAGCACAGAGAATTCTTAATCTCAAAGTAGCACAATAATCTGAAAGAAAGCACACGAATCCAGGTCGCAGTAACAAATAACACGACAGAGCCCTCATATGACAGTAATGATCACATATTACTAGCAGTTAATACAGGGTACAGGTGATTATCAAAATAGAGTAAAAAATATATTCGATAATAATGTTATACTCGTACATAAAGTGATCACATGGGCGAACTTAAGGTGATTCATATAGGCAAAATGAAGGTTCACTTTACAACATATAAATATACTTGCGAATAAGTTAACATGCACAACAATTGAGAAGTATAATTATAAATTACATTAAATACTTCCACAACTGTTTAAAAGATGTAACGGAGATCACTTTTTAATCCGTTTGTTAAGTGCATTAAGATTACTCGATTCGTGAAGCGAATGGCAAAGTAAAATCAAGGGGATCCTGAAGGAATGAAAGTAGGTACTATAACGGCTTGGGAGTCTTTGTTATATTTACACTTAGTTTAAGAAATAAACACATGTCTTAATGTGATGAAGTACAAATCGAAACTGTTTATTTGCATTCAGCAACCAAGTAATGGTCTCCAAGGCTGCACGTAGCAGTCCGCTACATTACCCCCCCCCCAAATTATTAGTTTTTGCTTGCTATAGAGAAAATAAGAATATAATTTTGAGGAAATTATATTTAGCTACAAAAACTCTATAGATCTTTTTGACATTACTTAGGGCTAATTACAATATGTAGGTAAATACTGTTCACGATCTTAAGTATTTGATTAATCCGTGGCAGCGCTGCGGCGGTGAAGCGTAAACTGAGAAAACAGAAAAAGAGGCGGCACGAGGCAAAAAACAGAACCTGCAACCAACAAATACGAGACCAATAGTAAAAAACGTCAAAAAGTTAGCCAGGAAATCATTTAACTATTATAAATTGGTCATCATTCCCGGAACTGAAGTGTTTTTGATAGAAAGGAAGCTCAAGCCAAACGAATTCCCTACCAATCACACATACGCACGGGAATCGACGGCGGCCAAACTACCATACGCGGATGCAGCCGGAGCCGGGTAACATATTATAAGGTTATCCCCAACCAGCGAATTACACCACCGATGCAGCCATCAACGTTCAACACACATGCACACATACAACTGACAAGGGAATTTAACTTTGTATGGTAGGTCGCATGTTGCAGGATATCCTGAAGGAAGGGGTTCAAAGGTAGACCAGGTAGATCTGGGGCTGTTTCTTAGAAGTGACTTGAATTAGAATAGGTCTGGGACTGCTTGTGTTGATTCAGGTCTGGTGCTTGCTGCTTCTGTTGGATCAAAAGCTGGAGAAGTTCTTCAGATGGTTACCTAGTTGTTTGATGTCGGAATCATAGGAAAATCACGTCTCAAAGTCACCAAATTATGACAGCTTGACAGTCTTCGTTATATTCACATTTAATTTAGGGAAATAAAACACATGTCTGTATGTGATAAACAACCAAACTGTATATCTACATTCAGTAACCAAGTAATGGTCGCCAAGGCTGCATGTAGCAGTCCGCTACAGTACTGCAGCAAAACAACCTAGATACTCAACGCACTGGATCACTGGCTACAGTACTCAATTTACTTTAATGCAAGGGAAAATAAAACATGTTACTTCAATTCCTTTTGTCGAGCCCCCTATGGCCCACTTGAAGCCGGCACAGTTATGTCCGAAATAGCACATAGAACGCTGGGTTCGGCAGGTACCTTTAGGGTCAACACAGATTCAAGGCCATTGCTTTCAAGGTGGACTGCAAAGTCTTCCGTAAATCAACGACGCGAAGTTAAAATGGGGCTCCAAACATGTGGCTGTATAGAAATACTCAAAATGGAATCAAGAATGTGTCGACACGGTAGGAAAGAAGCTGCAATCGATTTACCCCAAGATTAACTTGGGCCACGTGCATAAAGGTCAACAGTGCGCTTCCAGCAGATTCGCCAGAATTGACTTGAGAAGAAATGTTTCACTAAACTGCCAAGGTTGCCATAAACCGCCATCCTCAGCGAGAGCAAATACTATCAAACATAAACCACGTGCCCTCAGAACCACCGGACAGTTTAAGAAATGCTAGCTGCTGGCCATCATATCACAAGAGGAACAGAACGCGGCAAAGGAAGGTAAACTGTATGGCTTCGAGAACCGATAACACAACAAGCAACCGAAAGGGATGCGCGCGAAATTCAAAATGTGCGTCACAGACCCCGAAATAAAATAGACCTGTGGGCATACACCTGCAAAGTTATAGAGGCGCATTCTGATTGTAACAGGGTCAAAAAGTTTGAACAAGTCCGTTCTCTTAAACACAAACATGCATCGCATGGCGGGAGATGTATTCGATGGCGCGGTGGATCACCGCCCGGATTTAAATTCGCGTTTGCGCTGTAGTTCAAATTTCATGACCAGTATTTTTTTATTTGAAATTTATATAATTCGTATTGCCAAGTGTTTCCTCTTATTGTTTCAGTATTATTACGAATGTGAACATATTTTTAGTCCTAGTTCGCCTGGTTCCATAGCTCAGAGGTTACGCATTTTGACTACTGATCTAAAAGTCGAGAGTTCGATCCCGATCCCGGTGAGGTATTTAAAAATAAAAACATTTTAAATTCTAAGTGGAACATTTTACCAGAATATATTGTATTGGAAGGGTTCTCTCAATTTTTTTAAAGAGAAATAAGTGAAATTAGATTAGAGCATCGAAGTGTTACAACATTTCTCACGAAAGAAGATAATGGGCCAAATGCTATTCATCAGAGAATAACTAACGTGTATGGAAATATAGCCACATCCTTATTTCAAATAATATGTTGGTCCATGCAGTTTCGATGGGGTCGGGGGTCTGGACTGTATACAGGATGATCCAAAGCCAGATCGACCGGTTGAAGCAAGAATTGAAGAGGTGGTTATAAAGTTGAAGATTTGGTGCGGTTAGATCGACGAATGAAGTTGTATTGTATTGCCATGGAAGTTAGGGTATCTAAAACAACTGTTTCGAAGGATTTGCACGACGATTTGGGCATAAATAAAGTGTTGGGTTCCAAGCCTGCTTACACCGGAGCAAAAACTTGTCAGGAAAGAAATTTTCAATAGTAATATAAGAAGGGCGACACATAGCAGTTTTCTAAGGGCAACCAGCACGATGACTTTTGGCACGGGCAAAATTATATGTAAGTGTGTTGCCCGCGTATATATTTTGTAGGTTACTACGCGAAACCCGTATACGAATTATGATTTAAAATTGATCTAACAATGCCAAAAAACTCAAATTGCTTGTTTCTTGCATTTCTATTTCTAACTTTGACACCATCCACGGCGCTTATCGCTTGGTAAACAGCCCACGGGCGCTTATCAGGTGATCAGTTCGGGATTGGTCGATTTTCAAAAAATGCATGGTTTTCATTGGCTGATATCAGTCATGTGACAGTTGTGTGAAATAATCCTGGAAAATTTGATCTCTTCACAGGCTGGTAAACACTTTCTCACGAATTGCTACTGGGTATGCCACTTGGGTATATCACTAGAATCCCCCTTCCAAACAAGAATCTATTATCGAGTCGACAAACGTTTGCGCCAAAAAAAAATCCAAACACTGTCTTCGGTTATAAAACTGATGGCAACTATTTTGTGGGACAAAGGAGGAAATCTGCTCGTTGAATATATGGCAAATGGCACCGCAATCGAAGGAGCGGTATACTCAAAGACAATTAAGAGCTTGATAGAAGCGTTGAAACTGAAACGGCCTTCATCGTGGAGGAAAAATACTATGAATCTGCATGACAATTGCAGGGTGCATAAAGCACGTAATGTCCAGGCTGTAATGGAGGAATGTAAATTCATGGAGGTACGTGATTCACCGTACAGCCCCAGCTTAGCACCTATGTGACGTTTTTCTCTTCAGTAATCTCAAAAAAAATCTTAGGGACAGAAGGTTTACCAACGATAATGAGCTGAAGGCAGTTGTTTCGAAGGGATGCGGCAACTCGAAAAACGTTGGATTAAGTGTATTAATGTTGAAGGTAGTTATATTTTGTTCTCTTACGTGCTTTGTTTCATGACTAGGTAGATTACATGAAAAAACTCTCTCGTAGGTATGCTTATTTTAATGGTTTTGTGTTGATATAATAACGGCAATTTGTTGTTAAACTATTTTATTCACAACCATATATGTAATAAAGGCAGTACTGACTTTTAAAGAGTTGAAAAATACGCCATTACCAACTTTTACTTCCCACCCCGGGCGGGAAGTGCGTTACCATGAGAGCAGGTAGGAAGTATTGTACTATTGGTAGATTAACGGCAGTTTTGAAGAAGTGGCAAATCCATTTTTCCAATTCTAGTAAAGAATAAAAAATTGGTTTTGATTAAAAGAATATACATACCAGATACCACTGTTAAATATTTAATTTCTGTCTGGAGATAAAGTTAAACTACTTAGTCAGTCGACAGTAATGAAACACTTTCCACCTCGGTATGTAATATGCGGATAACAAAAATGGAAACACCAAAGTTAATCTAGTGCTCGTTTTTTTATTGATTTTAAGCGTTGTAATTATATCTTTCATGTCATACTCACTTAGCAAAATGTTACATTGACGATTAACCATTATAATCAAGCGACGAAGTTATGATTATGATCCGATTACATAACAAAGTCGAATTTACAGGATGTAAAAATTAGTTTTTAAACTTTTTTCCGCAATTTACAATTTTGTGTTTAACGTAAAGTAGGGCATGGTAAGCAGAATCTGGAAAATATCTTTAATTCTACTCTTTCTAAGTACCAGTTCTACAATGCAAGTATGTACCTAGAATAAGCTATACGAGGTATAATTGGCATAGTTTCCTTTGTTACAGCAATCATTTCTAGAGTATTTATTCACCGGATAACTTTATCTATGGTTTGTAGAACCGGCCCTAATTTATTTAATTTTCTAGAGGTTTGTATTATGTAAGTTTCCATTAATGTAATAAATTCTCATAATCGAAAGTTAAATTAAAATGTTAACTGAAATTGTGTAAATGTCTAGTGTATCTGTGGTTCTCAAATATCAAAGTGCTCAACCGTCTTGCAGTATCACAAGAATTACAAATATAAAAGTTTCTGACATAAGAATTCTGTGTTTAGCATAGGCAAATATTTAATTCGATTCCTTTTACTAATACATGTTACACGCTGTATATCAAAATTTAGTGAAATTTAAACTGCAAAAGTCAATACATAAACTATTTGTCGTAAACATTAATATCTTTGCCGTATTTTAAATAGATAAATTTCTGATGAAGACAAAAGTGTTAATTTTCTACTTCTACTCTTTTTAACTAATAAGAACCGTCAGATTATATTTCTAATTTTGGACGGGTGTGGATAGAATATTCTACAATACACTAACACATACTAACATACTGTGATTTTCCACGCGTATTATAGTGATGCTGGTATTCTATTTGTATAGTAAATATCTATTACCCTATTATACAGTGTCCGCCAAAAAGTCGACATAATATGGGAAAATTTTTATTTTGGATTTTTCAAAGAAACTTTTTACGTCAATAATTTGTGCTTGTATAAAAACCTATTTAGCCCCTATCATATATACCGAGTGATTTTTACTTACTTAGAAAATGAAGTTTTTCGAAATTGCCAAAATCCGAAAAGTGCTATTTTTCGGAAATTAAGTAAGATTTCAATGAAATTTTTTTAGAATGTTATTTTTAGCTAACTGAACAATTTCAGGGCCAGAAAATTCTTAATTGGTTTTAACTTTAGCTAAAAATGAAACCTCGACACCCAATGGGTATGAAGAGGAAGGATTAAGAGAGAAAGAGCGTAAAATGAATTTTTTACTTTTTATATATTTTTCAAAATTTCACATACCAAGATTTAATATTAAAATTCAATTTTTTTATGTGAAGACTTTAAAGATCTATAATTGAAAAAAATAATATAAAATATTAATTACTTCTTTAGATTTTTTATTATTTACCGAAAAGTAGTATGTTTGCATAATTTTCACGTTTTTTATGCAAGGCGCTTTTTAGGAGAAATATTTTTCAATTCTAATTAATATCTATTTAAGTGGCTTCAAGAAACTCTAATTTAGCCCTGTTAATGAATTACTTTTACAAAAATCCTGTAAATGTTCTTTTACAGTTGTCTAAATAAGGAGATTTTTCTTTATCCAATTGTATCTTCTAAAAAAGGTGGAAATACAACCTAACAGGTGGAAAGACAACCTAACAGGTAGAAAGACAACCTAACAAATGATCTAAAACAACTCAGAGTGCGAAACTGGACTGTTCAAGCAAGTAACAGAGACAGATGGAAGGCTGTAGTAGAAAAAGCTAAGGTTCTACAAGGACCCTAGAGCTGTGTGTGTGTGTGTGTGTGTGTGTGTGTGTGTGTATCGACAAGTATTGAAAAACTTGTCGCAAGGTTCTGTACTAGGACCATTAGTATGATCTCTGAATGATCGGAATTTAGTCGAATTTTTCTACATCTGGAATTTTAAAAGACTCGCATTTTATCTTTAAAAAATTTCCACATCTCAGATTTTTCAATGTCAAAGTCTTATACTGTAAGTAAATCTTGAAAGTTATTCCTTCATGGAAGCTTTTCTATTCTAAATAAAATTTATGATTTTAGAGGGAGATGGGTATTTCTGTGACCTGAATATTCTAACAAATGTGGTCGCTTATACGTAGATGAGCATCTACCCATAATCCACCGTAAGTACTAACAATGTTTTTATAGCAAAAAAATCACCTTCCGAGATTTCTTCTTCTTCTTCGTCTGCTTGTCTGTCTGTCTGTTTGTCTGTTGCTGGTATAACTCAAACACTTATGTTGGAGGAAGACGATGTTTTACATGTAGCTTATATGTCTACCAGTTATGAAACCGAGAAATGTTTGGACAAATATACACAGAGTGAGCACTTTAAAAATTAAATTTTGTTTAGTTTTGCTTTAGCTGAGAAATAAATAACAGTAGTAATTTGCACATAGCTTAGGCTTTATCCATGCCGAAAATGGGACCCAACAGATACAGGGTAATTGTTGTGAAAGAGACAAAAGGGGTCAACAATAAATGTGTGTTGTATTTAAGACAGCCGTATCCCACTGATTCGAGGGGTCGGTGGCCAAATGCAACGAACGGGTGATTTACCCGCGTCCCACTAAAATCGCATTTACAGGCGCCGAAGTTAATCCCACCGTAGGTAATGTGTTTTTTTAAATTGATGTAATTTGCGTGTTTCCTTTTATTGTTTCATTATTATTACGAAAGTTAATTTTTTCCTACCCCTAGTTTCCTTTGATTTTTAAAATTGTGTAGTGTCACAGCGTCAATTTGCGATGGGTGTTCTGACTTTAGCGATTTTTTAAGAAGTTCCTATAATAATAACTAATATTATCGTTTAAACTTAATACCATAGTGACAAAATTAAAGAATGTTTGTCAATCAAAGAGGAGTTGTTACTATAATTCACCCTAATGGCAGTTATCTTCCTGGCTATAATACATGATAAGAATGATAAGCATTTTTTATTATGATATTCACCTCAGAGGTTGCGAATATAAGTGGTAAACATGGAAAAGCTTTACTAAAATGCAGGGCAGTGCAAACTTACGTAAGCAAATTGAATTTTAAAAATAATTTATGCCAATAAAAGTATTTACTTCGGCCGGTTCTACAAATCAAGGACCATTATCCGAGGAACAAATATCCTAAAAACAATTGCTGTAACAAAGAAGACTCTGACAATTATACCTCGGACAGCTTATTCTAGGTGTATACTTGCAGTGTAGAATTGGTCCTCATAAATTCAATGTATTCGCACCTTGGAACCAAACTACGAAGAAAAGCCACTGGACTTTTGCTCTAGGGCGGAGAAATATGTTCTCGTGAAAGGAATAATATTAACCAATAGTAATTTGTACAACTAGTTTTGAAAGTCATACTTTCAAAAAGTGTTGTACACGTAGTTTTTTTGCATAGCGATCTCTTGGTCGAAATTTAGTCGAAAAAGACTTCTGAATTGACAACTGTCAAATTGACATTTCAATAAAATAGGTAAAAAAGTGTACTTTTTTCACGATTTTTGCGTTAAGAAAAGTGGAACTTTCAATACGATTTTTCGTTAAAAAAAGGACGACTTTCACGATCACTATGGAGAAAATTATATTTTCAGACGAGGGAAAATTTACGGTTGGTAGAGTAGATTCTTCACAATATTTTCGTTACAGGCAAGGCCAGTTTCTATAATAATAATTAATATTATCGTTTAAACTTAATACCATAGTGACAAAATTAAAGAATGTTTGTCAATCAAAGAGGAGTTGTTACTATAATTCACCCTAATGGCAGTTATCTCCAAACTGGCTATAATACACGATAAGAATGATAAGCATTTTTTATTATGATATTTACCTCAGAGATTGCGAATGTAAGTGGTAAGCATGGAAAAGCTTTACTGAAATGCAGAGGGGTGCAAACTTACGTAAGCAAATTGCATTTTAAAAATAATTTATGCCAATAAAAGTATTTATTTCGGCCGGTTCTACTAATCAAGGGCCATTATCCGAGGAATAAATAACCTAAAAACAATTGCTGTAACAAAGAAGACTCTGACAATTTTACCTCGGACAGCTTATTCTAGGTGTATACTTGCAGTGTAGAAAAGACGATTTCACGATCACTATGCAGAAAATTATATTTTCAGACGAAGGAAAATTTACGGTTAGTGGAGTAGATTCTTCACAATATTTTCGTTACAGGCCAGGCATAAATCCTTGGTTTGGAATAATTGCAAAAGACAATATTCAACAAAAGTCACTATTTGGTGTGCTATTTCATACAACAAATTATATGGCAATTACGTTCTGGATGACAAGTTAAGTCAGTATTTATATTTGTAAAATAAATTCTTTCACTTTGGTACCATAATCTTGTTTATTGGCCCTTAATAGCGGGGTAATAGGGCATTTATGACCCGAGTTCCTATAAAGTTGCTAAGTAGTATAAAAACACAATCAATATACTACACCAACACCAAAAATCTACATAAAGACCACAGCACACCAAAAATGCACAGTTCCAGCAGTCAACGATGACGCAGTAGTCGCCAAAATACTGAATTCTTCAATATTCTCCATTTTGATATAAATATAATCGTTTATTTCCTTTAGACATGAGAGTGTAGGAATTGTCAGAAACATTAAACATACAACTTACAATTTACAAATGTAAATAACCTACCTCCATAGATAAATAACATACAGACAGATAAACTATTCCATAAAAAAAAAACTGTTACACTAAAAGTTTTATATAATCTTTGGTATTGTAGTAACACTCACTAACTAAAAAAGATTTAACATGTTTTTTAAAAGCATGCAGCGAGTTACAATCTTTGGCATGCCGATGTAAATTATTATAATATCTAATCCCCAAACAATTCGGGGAATTAAAAGAAACGCATAATTTATTGAAAGGTACGCAACCTAGACAAGAAAGCAAAAGCAAAATTAAAAATGTATGAGGTGCTCTATCTTACAGTAAAGACCACATTAATCTGGTTATATTCAGTGAAAAGTTATATACTTCAGTAATTAGTAAAATCATTTATAGGTACCCTGCATTTCTAAACTCATATAACGCTTACATTGGCACTAGCTATGCACAAAAAGGTAATTTACACTTGTAATGTAACATTGCTGTTACGCCTCATTATTATTGCATATTATGTAAATTACAATTATTAATCATATTCTAGTTCAAGTTCAATAAACAGTTTCCAACGTATCTATTATCAGCGCAGAAATAGAATGTAATGAGTCTTTCACCGTCCTGAAGGCCAATTATTTTATATATAAGCGGCGTGGATTCTTTACATTGACATACAATAATCAATTCTTCAGCAGTTCAACAGAACAACTATCAACCACCGCCATCATGAAATACTTGGTGAGTAGCAGCTACAAATTAAATTGTATGCTCTAATTGGCAACTTTAACTACAGGTTATTCTTTTCTTCGCCATCTTGGCCTTCGCCTTCGCCGAACCTGAACCCCAACCCGGTGGCTGGGGCGCTGCCGGCCTTGTGGGCCCAGGAGTTGCTGTTGCAGGTCCCGGTGTAGGTTGGGGTGGCCACGGCCATGGCGCAATCTGGGGTTAAGCTTATCGTCTACGGGCGACAAAATGCACTGATACTTTAACTTCCTTCTTCTTGTAAATATGTAGAAATTATGTCTAAAATGTCTTTGCAGTTTTTCGAATAAATTGGTTTCATATCAAGATACGATTTTAATACTTAAATATTTTTCTACTCCTGTATATTATGGTGATACTTACATAACTACTTCAAAATAACAGAACGATCACTTTTACATTTTCTTTAATCTCAGGATACATTATTGCACTAAACAGATACAAAGTGCAATTATAATATGTATCTAGAAAATGTTACCAATGACGAATTTCCCTCAATATTCGAAATCTGACTGATATTAAGTCCAATGTGTATTATTTGTTATTTTTTAAAGACCTACCAAGTTTAAAAAGTAGAGTTTAATATCGGTGACATACCTACATAGTGCGTTTTGTTGTGCAGAACTTTAGTAAAGAATAATGTATATAAAAGTATGAAATTACCAAACAATCAATGGACTAATGACTTAAATAGATTTAAAGTGCAGGTATTCTTTAAATGTATTTTTACACACTTCGGATATAGACTGAGGTTGATTAATTTTAACAATTTCTCTTTGCTTAGAGATTTCTAAATCGCTTGTTAGTGACTTCATATTTGCATATTAGAACAGTTTTCAAACAATCGGACCAACAGGTATGGATAATGGTAATCTATTTTTGATTGCATATACGTTTGGGTTGAGTTTTAACTAATTACATAAAAAAATTTAGGCAGTTTGTACATATCGCTCTAGTTTTAGATAGTTAGAAATTCTTTCTCTGCGAGACTGTCTCAATTATTGACTCTTCTGATTTTTGGTTGGTTATGGAATCACAGGCTCTAATATAGCTTACAATGTTGTAAATTTACCTTATTAAGCAATAAATAAAGATATAGTCAAAAATTGTTAATGGAAGTTGAATAGGGAAAATACTGTACTGTAACTTAATACAAAATATGTTAAATGCTACTTATGGTAGATTTTCATCGATTTTTATTCAAAATATGCTTTGTAATTTCATGTATGTAACCTGATTTACCTTGCGGTGTAGAGGGTGGTGCTTTATGCGCTGGCATCTTACCGTCTTTGATACTTAATATACCATAACATTGCACCAGGCACTACAAACTACATATTTATCGTAATTTTGTAGGTAATAAATCTTTTGCACTAAATCGGCCGTAGTCTCAGCTATATGTATTATAACGAGCATTATCTTCTTCTTTGAACATGCCGAATTTGCTAATTTCCAAAATAATTGCAGTATAAAAAGTCAAATAGTAAACCAAACTGAACAGTTGATTTATCTTTATTAAAGAAACCTGCTATTTAGCAACAGGCTTAATTGTTATTTTTTTAAATTTTTGTCAAAATTTTCATTTTCAAAATTAAAAATTTCTGAATAATATTGAAATAACTTATGCGGTTTCAGGAATTATTTTGTTCATCAACCCCTAAAAGTTGTTCTACTGGGCTCAGGAGCCTAAATATATTGGGCCTTACGGCTTCAAAAACATCAGAAATTATTAGGAAAGACATTCATTATCAAGATTAAAATAGTCGTATTTACAGTATCATCAGAGTTACAAGAACTCTACGACAGTACGAGTATAATAGCAAGGTAGGTAAGAATACTTGGTTTCAGTTTTAGAGATAGTACACTTCAAACATAATGTTAGAGTGTACATACACCATTCATGTTGGGATGTTAGGATTAATTCATTATTTAAACTAATAGCAGGAGATAGGTTACGTTTAGTTTTTACTTTGGTCTATGAAAATGAGAACTGAAAGTAATCCTCTTTGTCAGCATAATAGGTACCTTGAGTGATTACTCTCTCCGTGATAAATCAAATTCTTCTCCTATGTTTAAATTATATGATAGAGGAGCTACAAAATGCCACATAATCTATAAAATAACAGCAAAACCGACAAAGAGTAAACTGGAAACAGATCGAATTAAAATTGGTTTCTTTGAAGAAAACTAAAGTCAGTTTTAGTCATATAATATAAAATACAGTATAAGTCTAATTACGTTTTATCCAAATTACGAATTAAAAAAAATACATAATTTTATGTGTGTATCATTTGCTCTGTTATTACATGTGTTATTTCCTTCGTCTGAAAGACGAAGGAAGTATTGTAATCACGAAAAAATCACCTTCGGAGATTTCTTCAGATCTTCACGTTTCAAGGTCCCTAGATGACGAAAAACAGGTTTTCTCAATTTCGTCTGTCTGTCTGTCTGTTGGCGGTATAACTCAAAAACTATTTGCCGGAGAAAGATGATATTTTGCACACACATTATATGTATACCTGGAATGAAACTGGTACAATTTCAGACAAAAATATTGCAATGGTTTGTATGGTTTAGAGATTTGTATAAAATACAAATAAATAAAGAAATAGTTACCACGCAAATTATTATTATTTTTTTGATTGGTGCTAATTGTCAATTAGTGGGTCGATTAAAATTTGTCTGTGCTTTACTTGGTAAAATAACAGTTTTATGCCCTTATTTAATTTTATTTATCTGCAAATAATAGCTCAGGTTCGGTAAAGTGAAACTCGTCTCAGGTGAGTTCAGAGTTAAATATTTGGTTTTGAAATTTATCAAGTGCGAACCTGTATAACAAAGCTTCGGTGCGCACAACCTAAAATTTAAAATCTAGGTCAAGTGCAAGTAAAGATGGCCGCCGCTGCTCGGTAGCGTCAAATGAATAATATCAAAACAAACAGAAATCGGTCACAGCTCGAATGTAAGTATTTGAATTCATTTGATTTCCCGGTATTAAACTCACCTTTGTTTCAGAAATTGTTATTTGGGGGCCGCGTCTAGGATGCTTTTGTTTATCTCGGCGTCCTTTCCAAATCGCCTTCCGCCTAACCTCAAAATATGAATGCTGAACCCTTTTTACTGCTGCAAATACTGCTACGGCAAGGAATTCGGCCTAGATCGTTTCAGGTAAAGCTCGTTCGCGTGTTGACTTCACTTTCCAGGCGCTCACCTATTTAAATTTTAAAATTTACAGTACCTCGCCTCTTCGATCTTGAATCGCAGGAATCGAAGGCTCGGCTGTCCTCGCTGGCGTAGTCCTATGGGTCGGATATTACTGCAGGCATGCAGGTACGTTCCCCTCGGGCTTCTGAACACGCTGATATCTTCGTCGAAGTGCTGGCTGGACCCGTAGGTCTTCTTCTTGGAAATGGAACTGGTTCGCTGCGAGACGAGGTCATGTTGCACCTTGCTCGGAGAACTCAACAATTTTTGGTAGCGGATTTTATTGCAAACACTACCACTTGTTCAGAAGAATTTGCTCGACACACTGGTGAAGTTTGAGATTTGTATCTTTATTCTGACTAACATAAATCTTTAATTAAATACAGAACACAAATTAGCATGTCAGTACATTAAAATTATTCAATTGTCTTCTGTTGCCGGTAATTAACAAAAGCTAGTGATATTACTTGAAAAACCGGATATAAACTATATTCAATTGCCTGTATTTTAACATTAAAACTAGTTAATATTAAGAATATGTGCAATATAACTGTGTCTTAAATAATTATTTACATTAATACTAATTATGGCGTGTCCAATGTCACTGCACAACTTTTTAATTAAGTTTATTTGTCCACATGACACTATTGATTAAAGCGGTTATTTCGCGTATTTCCTGTTTGTTTAAAACACTGTCTGAATTTCCTCACAATTATGATTTCAATGTGTCTGCAATTTCTCCTAACCTTTGCCTTTGGATTCCTCTGACCCCTTTTAAATGCATTAATGCCTTCGTCTTATTTGCTCTTTGCATGATTGTAAGCTTCTCTGGCTTTTAATTTATCTTTCTTACTAGAACTCTGACTAGATTTCCTCAAGTAAATTGTATTTTAATTCTACGCTGCATTTCCCTTGCATTTAGCGATCCATCTTGTCATTATTAAAATATTATTTGGTTTGACAATTACTTATAGCACAAACCTATTTATTAACTGAATTAATATTTAACTAAGATACCCATGAGACTTCAGCTATTCTTATTTTAATCTTTCATTAATTATTTTGTGAATTAATAGCATCTCATTGCAAATATGATCATTTTTAGCAAATTTAATACTTAGCTTTGCAGTCAAATAAAATCTCCCACTCTGAGATTATGTGAAAAGTCCATTTAATATGGTAGTGCTTGCAGAGTTTGGGGTGTAGGGCTCAAAACCATTGCAATATATAGGGTGAGTACCTTAAAAAATAAAATTTTGTTTATTTTTGCGTTAATTTTGAAATAGACGAAAGTAATAATTTTCACATAGGTCAGGCTTTACACTTGCCAAAAATAGGACTCAACAGATACAGGATAATGTCACAAAAAAGTCGAAACGTTTCAACAATAAGATCGTTCTGTTCAAGAGAGGCGCGCACCGCACTCGTTCCAATGTCTCGATGGCGCAGATGAAAAATCGATGTGGTTACGATCGGCTTCGCAGACGCGGCGCAGTTCAAATTCGCCCAGCGGGGGCTAAATTTTTTTATTTGAAAGTGTATTTAGTGCATTAGAAACGCGAAGATATTTTTACTCCTAACTTAATTTGATTTTTAAAATTATTTAGTGTCACAATGTCGACGAGGGAAGTTCTGGGTAAAGCCTTTTACAATTTTTTTATATGTTGTAGTGTTGCCATTTATTTTTAAATTCATTTTAAATAAGACGTGGTATTTCAACCACATTTGATATTACTATTCCACGTATCTCTTGAATTAACCCTTAGATTTCTTCAAGAGTATTGTTTTGAGTTACCCCATTAATGCTAGTTTATTACGTGGACTCGACGCTTTAAGTACCCTAAAAATCTATCGCGAATAGATCAGCTGAAGAAGGGGGCCAACTGATACTTGCTTCTTTTGGCATAATTCGGTTCGGAAAAATATTTTTCAGAATGTCGATTCTTGCTCGAACTGTATGTGATGTAGCGATCTTCTGTTCGAACCGGGTTTCTACGTTTATCCCAAAAAAATGGTTCAATGAGGTCTCTATCCCACAGGCCACTCAATGCAGTAACATGATAAAGATGTTCATGAATCCGCTATGGCGTTCCTGCAAAGAAAACTAAAATAACGAATACACGCTTCGCAGAATATTGAGTAATCCCATGACGATTATATAAGGATAGACATTGAAACAATATTATATTTTCCACTCCAAGTACACAATTATAATAGATATTAACGATAGTAGTTTGATTATGAGCATCTTAACGATACGAGTTTGATTGTCAAAACGAGGCGGTGAGCCGAGTTTTGCGGCAATCGAACGAGTCAACGCGTCATAAGCAAACGTGTATTCTCAATATTTTATCTTTATCAATAAATTCTGGTGCAACGTATTTTTTATATGCGGTACTGAAGCTCTTAACGACACTAAAATTAATTTGGTTGATAGTCTACAAGAACACCGATGAAGATAAAGCAATTAAACAAAGCGAGCATGGGTAACCAAGGGTCTTGTGATGCCTTGTAATAAAAGCTATAAACCAATCATAAACAGGTGCACGCAAAGATGTTCACATATATTGCAAGCAATAGTAAACTTGCAAGTTAAACAATAATTAGTGGCAATTGTTTAGATTATACCACATCCTATAACATCAACCAATGAAGAACGGTAAAAATGCATAGTTACGTATGTACCAACTTTTGATAATGTACATAGCAGCGGTGATAATCATATACATTCTTTACTAATAACTGATAGTCAAATACCTTTACAAACATCGCGTTATCTGCTAAAAGTACAATCGTCATAGCAACCAAACTAACTGTACTTTTATTATTTATAGATAAACTGTTCAAACGTTGTTTATTGACTCGTGATGTAATCTAGCCTAACGCAACTCGTATCTTTTTAATTATAAAATAATTTCTGTTTCCACTCGATATATTTGTTTAGGCAATCACGCTTGTCTTTCTGATTTGCGTGATTGCCAAATTTATCTCGTGTAAACAGAAATGATTATTTGATGATCAAGAATCCACTAGTTGCATTATGTCTGATAATCCTGGGTCGTTATATTCAAAACAACCCAGAAAGTTATTATTAGCATTATTTAACGATTAATCCGCGTTCGTGACATTCAAGAGAGGAAACTCAATATCGAACTTATAAAACTTATTAAAATATATGTTATTACAACAAATTCCTGAAATTTAATACTAAGCCACAATCATTCAAGGAAGAATGGATTAAATGTGATCTGCAATTAAACAGCTTAATTATTCTAATTGAGTTACAGGCTATTAGATACTTACCGAAAAGCTAATCCGTAACGCAAATCGCGTTACGCAGCGCTTATCGCAGAGGCTTCTCGACAACGGAACGAATCTACACTCAAATAAAGTTATCGTTTCGGAACAAGTTTCGCATAAAATTTAACCATCTACTATTTTACCAATTCAAAAAAAAACAGTATATACAATACGAAAAATAATTAAACCGTTAAGCGAGAAGAACTTTTTTAACTAGATATAAAATATAAACAAGCGAAATTTGCAAGCAGAGAATGAATAGTTACAAACTATGAAATTTTAAAATTAATTTTAGTAACCAACTCACTTTTTAAGCTAGTGATAAACTAATATACTGATATTGAACGCAGATACGGTAAGATAAGGTAAAATGAAAGAGGGCAATATGATGTAGAAATGTTGTCACTCGATCGAAATATCACAGAAAGCCCCAGACCAGATGGGAAATAGACAGGGTACGGCCTATCAACGTTCGCAAACTATAGTGTATCCCACAACCTCCAGTCTGAGAACATCAAGAGGGTTTCTCAGGACATTGGTACGGGTAAAAACAAAAAGGTTTACAAAAGAGTTAGACCAAAGCTTAAAGATAAGAAAATTGTACGCATACCTCCGGTGTGACTCAGGTACTAATGTCCAAATACTAAAAAATTCTGATTTAGCAGGCGCATTCAGTAATCTAAGAAACTAATGGAACCAACGTGGTAATTTCCCAAAAATATTAAAAAATTTAAACTGGAAAGGGGGTATCAATTACAAATTTCCAACATTTGCGAAGGGCTATGAGAAAAACCGCATAGGCACCAAGTCCACACAAAGACGCACTGGGTGGCCTAAGTGAAAGAATGTCATTTAAAGCCGTTACACTGTTGAATTAACTGAATATTATAGGGTTCAAAATGTTAGCCTTTTGTCATTATTTTCCGCAGAGCTCGATGATTCATTCCTAATTTATTGTTGAGCACGATGCAGGCATTACTGAGATATCAAACGCTCTATGATGCCATTGGATAGTCTACATTACATAACTACCAACTGATAAAACCGTTTGAAACACACTGCACTATTTGCCTCAAAAATATTGCAGGCGTTTAGGTTTGAAACGTGACTATCAAGGATAAATTTATTAGTGTCTCTATTTTCTTGTGCATTTAGAATGGAAATTAATTTAACATTTCATTGCTTTTCATTCGATACTTTGGTAATATTATTTCTACTCTAACATATATTGTTAGGTACTTTCAAGTAACATCTAACGTCTAAAAACGTTATTAATTTATGTTTGCCCCTTCTTCCATTATTACTCAATTATTTAGTAAGTATGCTCGGTTACTTTTCACTCTAGTAATTTATATATTTATTATCTTGCAAATCCTGTCATCCACCGACCTGATAGTTATTTAGAACATTAATCCATTAAGTTCCATATGATCAATAAACGAAGGTATCTCTCATCTCGTTATGTAGCATTAGCTATTAACTAGTTAGTCTAAACCAGAGGCAACAAAGTTTTAACGTAATTACACTAATGAAGTATAAATCACCGCTTGAAACCTCAGCGAGCATATTTAGCAACTTCATTTATGGTACAATGTAAGTTTTGTCGTGTACTTTAGGATGCTGTTTAGAACAGCTACGTCCGGCATCGCCTTTGTAAACTTCAGAACGCAGACGTGCTCACTTTTAAAGTTCCTAAAACTCCCTCCCATTGTGCTGAAAAATATGGTTGTCAGTTTGAACAATACATGGGATTTCTTTCAAGTAGACGTTCAGCTCGATCAGATTTTACTGGAATGGTCAATGCGCTGCTGTTTATTTGCGTTCGATGCAAAAGCAGTGTTGAATTAATAAAGCCGGTGCATGTTTCTACGCCAGGTTTTATTTTTACGGTTTTCTGCTTTCAAATTGGGCTTTGGAGCTGCTGTACACCAAAATAAATCTAATAAAAATATTTTTCCAAGAGTGCATTTCTTTCAACAGTAGACGCTTGCTCTATGACTGTATTTTTCATTAAAGCCGCTACCACCAATTAAGATTTGTAAAAACCGGAATATATAAATTTTCGCCGTCATTGTGCAGGAGTGTTTCTGGAAAATTCTGCCTTTGTTCCTGCTTTAATTTGAATAAGCCCTAGCTTAATTTGATGCACATTTTGAATCAGGGAAAGGGCGTTTCGTTCACAATAAAGCATTTTTACGTCACTTTGCATCTGCGCCGACGATAAAAAGTGGCTAATTTTTAAATTAAGCTCTGCTCTCTGGTTGCCTTTGAAGTTTCCTGCATTCAAATGCTTTGGGGGTGATTAAAGGGCGCATTTTTGGCCAATATACATATCGTGGTAGAAAATTAAATAGATAGCAGAAATTTGGTATAGTCGCAGAGCATATTTTATCCCCAGGTAATTTAATAGCATAATAAAAATTAATAAATATCAATCCTTTCTCCCAAATAGCTTTCCTCAAATAATAGGAAATTGCCTACGTTCCGCGACAAATTTCACAATTTTAGGATTGAGACATTGCTGAAAATATTACCTCCAACTCAATTCTGATGCAAACGTAGCCAGAAAATAAGTTTGGCTGGAGAAATGATAACTGTACGTTGAAACTTCCCCGCAGTTTGCTTCATAGTTGTCTGAAACACCACGATTTATGCAAAATGCATTTCGGTCGGTTTACCCTCTTTTCAGCCCCTTATAAATTACCTCACGTCTTCATCTGATTATTCAAACTTAGTTTACTGGAAGGAAGCTTGAATTTACTTGGATGCAGTTTTAGATTTCACAGTTTATGGCGTATGCGCCCATTGACTCTGAATACGTACACACGTACAGGCCTTATTTTGTCGAATGTGGCAGCTTTCCTCGCTATTATTATTGTCACGATGAAAGCTCAATCGGACGAAGGCAATCTGTTGCCTTTAAGGAATAAATTGATAATGGTAGACCCTCAAACAAGAACTTCGAAATAAAACTAGGCCCCGCAGATGTGGCACAGGTTTTTCCCCAAATCCTGGTTAAAGGCCGGAAGATGCTAAGAGACGTCGAGGGAGATGCATTTATCAACGTCGGTTGCATCTGACAAGACACAGCCTCTTCGTTGTGCCTACACTTCCTTCTTGGCCCTTAAATACAGCTTAAAATACGCAATGCAGTGAGATATTAGCTTTTTTGCCTTGGACAGGGATCCTCGTAATGAAATATACTCAAATCTTTTTATCAGTAAAAACACGCCAAAAACCCGATGTTTGCAAAAATAGCACACTTATGCCGGCTACCCCCAATTTAGCCTTTTATATTCTATTTAAGGGCCCTCGAACGAAGTCCATTGTAGCACAGGCTTCGCTCCTTTGTTCTTACCTAAACATCCCGTTAAGCGAAAATGAAACAGTTCACAGCTGCCTTGGTGTGTATTCCACACATGAGGGCAGCTTTAGCGCCGCAGAGGCCAGGGTGCAGCAGGAGATATTCGATTAAGTGGAATAATAGCAGGGTGAATGTCTGGTGGAGATAGCTCAGGCCACAGACGAGTAGCGAATGCGGAATTAAACGCACATGCAAGGCAGGAGCTGCATTTATCATCCTGATGGAGGTTTATTTAGTCTGTGAGGATCCGTCCAGGCATGTAGCCAGTTAACCTGTTAGACTTTTTGTCCGATATTCGAGCACCAACGGTGATCATGTGAGGGAGAGCTCACGATAGCAGGGCGCTTGCTTATGTACGTTTTATCGCAGCCCTGACGTTCATTTACGAGTAAATGGTTATGATAAAAATTTTAATACCGAGACTTTAGGGTTATTTTGATTAAAATAACTTTCTATGGAAGGAAGCAAAGGGGAATAAAAACAACCGCTGAAACCCGGTTACAAGTTTTTAACTTTATTTTGGGGATGATGCCGATTTTGCGCCAAGTTTATTACTTTTAGAACCCCTGTAGGCACAATAAAACACAAAAAATGGAGCAAAAAGCTAATGATGTGGTTACGCATGAAAGAGCGAGATGTGACAAAAACGGTAATATACAACTCCATTTAAATGTAGAAAGGTGGAAATGAATTTTGACTGAACACATTATCCTGCATCATATATATTTTTAATTTTACGTTTATTTATTTATATATTATAGGGATACAACAGCACGAACCCAGTGAAGTATCCACTTACACGTTAATCAAATAAAAAATTAACATCATTACATAACACCGATTGGAATTGAAAATAAAGGCAGTAAATAACAAATGGTGTTAGATCAAAGACGTAAGAGTTAAAAAAAGCTACGAAATTGGTAGTGACCACTATCTCTTGGAAGCTGTTTTTATGAGACGAAACGAACCCAACCAGAACACTAGCCAAAGTAAGGATGGAAACATCAGGAAGGACAAGATTAGATTTTATAAGCTCAGAGATTTGAAGATACGGAAAGAGTACCAGGAATTGATGGACAAGGAATTTGACACGAGGAACGACATTAAAGAAACAATAAATATAGATAACAGGTGGACAATATTCAATGAAAAAATAATTAAAGTGACAAGAAAGGTGTGCGGCTACACGAATATGAAGAAAAATGTAAGACAAACTGCTTGGTGGAATGAAACAGTTAAAAAGGAAGTAAGAGAAAAGAAAAAACTATGGAAGTTATATTTACAAAAAAAGGCAACGTAAGAAGAATATAAAGAACAAAGAAATAGGGCCAAGGTGATTATCAGAGAATCAAAGCAAAAAGCTTGGGAGAAATTTGGCAAGACTCTGGAGAATAGCAGCCGAGATAACTAAAAATTGTTTTACAAAGTGCTTAAAAGTTGTAGAACTAAAGCTGAAATAAAGTTGAAACAAATTAAGGATAGGAAAGGTGATATAATAACAGATAAAGACAAAATAATGGACAGGTGGCGTGAATATTTTTATCAACTGTTAAATGAGGATGAGCAGGAAGCGGAAAACATAGCAAAGAATATAAATACAGTGGCAGCAACCCAAAAAATAGTAAGGGGTAATGATAAAATAAGTATGGAAGAAGTAACTGAAGCGCTGAATAGGGTGAAAATAGGGAAAGCACCAGGATGTGATGAGATAGCACCGGAAGCAATGAAGTATATAGGACAAAATGGGAGCAAAGAACTACATAGATTATTTAACCAGGTATGGCAAACAAAAACGATCCCAGAAGTATGTAACACAGCAAAAATACTGCTTCCTCATAAGAAAGGCGATACCAAAAATTGTAGCAACTACAGAAGAATATCCCTTCTATGTATAGCACTAAAAATCTATGAAAGTATATTAGAAAAGAAATTAAGGGACGTAGTGGAAACTCGATTGTCAGATGTACAAAGTGGCTTTAGAACAGCACACAGTGTTCAGGATCATTTATTTACAATACAACAAGTGACGGAAAAGATGATGAAAAAATGAAAGGCAGTATATGTATGCTTCATCTATTTAAAAAAATCATTTGACAAAGTTAGTAGAGAAAGTATATGCGAAAGTTTAAAGAAAAAAGAAGTAGTAGAAGATCTCATAGAAGCTATAAAAAGTGTGTACGTGAATACTCATAACCAAGTGAGAATGCAGAATAGAATGTCAGACATATTTAAAAATAACGAAGGAGTAAGGCAGGGCGGAGTGCTAAGTCCTCTATTATTCTTTTGTGCAATGGATGAAGTGATAAAAGAGTGTGTGACGAGAATTGCAAAATGTGTATTGGGCTATAAAAACATGCTACCAATAAATGTAGAAGCGTGTGCTTTCGCAGACGATGTTGTTTTAATTGCCAAATCTGAAAAAGATCTAGAGAAAAACTTAAAAGTGTGGATTGAAGTACTAGCCAAATTTAACTTAGAAGTGAACATGGCTATACCAAATAGTGAGGCTGAAGTGAAAGTAGAAGTTGAAGGTATAGCTATGGAGCAAGTAAGGGAATTTAAATATCTAGGAGCTACCATTAGCTGCAATGGAATAAACGAAGCCGAAATAAGCAGCCGCATACAATCAGCAACTCGGGTGTATCATGATACGGAAACTTCCTGAGCAATAGAGAAATTACTAAGAAAACAAGGATCACAGCGTACAAGACTATATATTTACTCACAATCCTGTATGGCAGCAAAAATTGGATAATAAATGAAAGACACAAGAAGAGACTGCAGGCCGCAGATATGAAATATTTACGGAAAGTACTCGGGCTGAAGAGAATAGACAAAAGAAAGAATGAAGACATCAGACGAGAATTAAATATACAATCACTAGAAGAAAAACGAGAAGAAAAGAAGTTAGACTGGGTAGGACATCTCATAAGAATGGCAAGTGTACAGACAAGTGAAAAAGGTATGGGAGACGAGAGCAGTAGAAAAGAATAGAAGGGGAAGACCCAGGAAAACTTGGAGTGACAGTGTGGAGGAAATACTACGAAAGCGAGTTATGGAATGGAATAAAGCTAAAGTCAAAGCAAGAGATAGAAAGGAATGGCGTAAATTTGTCAAGAAACAGCAGAAAAACAAGTAGAGGGAGCTAATCCTCGACACCCCCACGGGTACAAGAAGAACCGGATTATGTACGTATGTATGTACGTTAGATCACACGACTTATTTATATCTAGCGTTTTCTTTCGACACCTATTTTGGGAGTCCTGCCAAGCAGATTTCGATAATTGTGTTTTTAAATAAAAGCAATCATCGTTTAAATTTTGCAAAAATTGCAAATAGGTGGTTAGCTTTTATAGAAAAATCAACATATTCTTGCGGGCAACTGATTGTCGCGGACAATGCTATAGTTGTTTATGTGTTTGCTTGTAATGGACAAGTTCTAGCCATGCGGAGTACCAGGTAATTTATGCACTAACTGCTATGGCCATATGGTCAAAGTACTACTTAGAATTGTGCCAAGACTAAGGAGTTCCAATCCTAGCATGGGATCTTTTACATGCTACACATCGTAGTAACATAGAACCCACGGCCTAACATCACTTCCAAATAATGGCATTCTGTCGAGGTTTTCCGCAGCATATTTTTATTTTTAAAAATTTCACCGGGACCGGGGATCGAACTCGTGACCCTTAGATTAGTAGCCAGAATACTTAACCACTGAGCTGCCCGGGCCGGCACAATGCTATATTAGTGATACAAGTAAGCTCTCATAGTCGGCCAGCGGTGTTTTGCAACGAACTACTGTACCAGCGATGAGCATACAGCAGTAAATGTTCTGCTGCACGAGGAATTTCTAAACAATAATGTTAAATAAATACTTAGTAACGCTTTGTAAAAAAGAAGGCATTTAACTGCCTTAAAAACAAGGTAAGTCACTCGGGCCTACTTGCAAAACGGTACTTGCACATGTCTCAGGTGGTGGCAACAAATATTCAAGTGGCAAAAATACCAAACAAGGTAAAAAGGTTTGCAATAATTACCAAAATTCAAAAAATGTTCAAGGACGAACCTACTTTTGCGTACCGAAGTTGAAAGTAGATTAGAGGTGAATTTTACTTCTAAAATAATATCTAATCCTGGCGTAAGCAAGTTAATTTCAGCATTTTTTAATTTTTATTTATACACAACACATAGCTGCTACGCTAAGCCTCTAAAATATTTCAAAGGAAGGGTCACCAGGAAGTATCAAAATCCATCTCGCAACTATATGTACGGATGGGGCCATAATTATAGGTATAAAACAGCAATAAGATAACATGAACAACAAAATAGAATGCTTGAGTAAAAAAGAGATAACCATACAACAAAATTATTTTAGTAGGCACAATTAGTTGACATATGTCATAATTAAAGTGAGCGTCAAGCCTACTCGTATATTTGCTACTATGTTTATCTCTTTCTTACTCAAACAGTATGTGTTATTTTCTTGTTCATGTTATCTCATTGCTGTTATACCGTGTGTCCACAGGAGTACGCACCATAGAGATAAGATAATGCTAATAGAATATAAATATCAACCAGTGCTGTGGCCACCGTCGCTTTTCTTGTACCATTTATAACAATATTGTTTCATATAGTGGCGAGTCAGAAGCCAGAAAATAACGTTTTAGCGTGCCGGCGATCACAGCATTAGCCGATCTTTCTATTCTATTTGGTTATGCCTATGGTGCGTCCTCCTGTGGACACACGGTATATAATTGTGGCCCCATCGGTATATCTACGTCCATCTGTATACGGGCTATCTTTCAAAAATCACCGTAACTCCCCCAGAACACACACAAAATTTACATAAGATTTGAAAAGAAGGTTTACGTGTACATGTGGTACATTAATGAAGAAGCGGCAACCTAAACTACATCATAATAGCTGAAAATAGATAGAAACCAAGGCAATACTGAAGAATACTAATTTAGCTTTAATCAATTGTTAGGACAATTTTTAAAAGTAGCTTTTTTTTACTTTTGTATTCTAAATACCAGTATTTTTACCGCTTCATCAATAGTTCAATAGTTTAGCTATGTTTCAAAACTCAACTTCGTTGATTTCAAATAGTAGCGTCTCCCGGCTCATTTAGTCATATCTCGGAAAACGTCTTATTTAAATTCTCATGTGGTTGCTTGCCTTATAATTGACGTCTTATCTTAATTACCAGATTGACGGCCCATTGTCTGTAATTTTCACCTTTGGATGTCAACATGTTTAGTCCTTTAGGCCAAACTTGGAGGAAGCAAGAAGTGTCATCGTTTTGTTCCGGGACTGCGGAGATCCTGTACCTTCACCGGGCAACGTCGAAATTAAATTAAACTGTAGTTGAGTGTCACCGATCAAGCTATTGGTGATTTCAGTATCGTGGAGTTTGCAACCTCCAATTGACTTCTTTGTGGAGGATTATTAATGGAAACCTCTTTCGATCTAACTGTTTTTAATGAAATTACGTATACCGTACCACAACCTTTCCTAATGATTGCGTTCTTCGTTTCTACTCTCATTGAAGATTTAACATCGTCCAGACCCACTTAACAGATAATACCCTAGACCATTTCTCGCAGTTTTGCAAGCATTTTGAGGCAGTCGCTTAGGCACGGTTTGCAGCTTCAAGTCAAGGAATGGCTGCTGAACCCCGCAAAGGGGTGTTCGTAGTAATTTTGAAGAGCACAATGTGCAGTGAAGTGATGATTTATATGACGAAGTGTCGCTATTTTTACGTAACGTAGTTGTTATCATTTAAAGTTAAAATTTTGAATAGTAATTACCGCATTAAATCAGTTTTGATTATTTGTCGTCAAGTTTTACTGTCTGTAATTAATTTAGTTATTGCGTAATTACATTTCTTACCGGTTTTAAGTCAGTCAATTGGCTGTGAAGTTTAACGCCTGTATCTAAATTAAACGTTGCGCAATTAACAACATTAATCTTTATCGAGTATTTCATTTATTCTTAATTGTTCACATACATATTTCTGCGTTAATATAGTTCATTTTCAATCAGTTGTGCTTTTCTTTAGTAGTTTCATGACGTTTGCATGTGTATTTTGTGATATTTTTCCTCTGTAAAAAAGTTCAGACAGCAGTATTAAAATGCAAGCAAGGCAAGTCCACCGCAGCTCGTCGCTCAAGCACTGCGAAGGTTGGATTGGAAAGGTTGGGTCACCGCTTCCACTTTCTCGATGAGCTACTTTTGTTTTTCTCGATTTAGTAAAGTCATGGCGTCTGGCAATTAATATCTTTCTTTAGTTTAGCAGGTTTACCGGTTGCCTTAATTAAGGTTGTGATGAACCTCTCCTTCTCCATATGAGTCTTAGTCTGCAACTTTTGTTACAGCCCATCGTAACGTTATTGAGGCAGCGGATCTGAGAATTTTCCGATTTGTGTTATTTTATCGTGTAACTGACGGTTGAGTAATTTGGATGTCAAATTCATGTCGTAATGACGTTTTCGTGCTATAACACAATCTAAAAATTACAACTAACAGTGCATGTAATATGTGCTATTAGTGAATCCGCTTTAGCAGTTGTTCACAATTTAAGTTAGTTTGTCGCCGTTGCTGTAAAATACTAAACGTACTTTTAATGTGATGAATATTTGGACCATTAGCTACTCTTCAATTGTTACAGTATACACGCAATTTATGTATTGATCATGTGTGACTTTGTATTGTCATTTGGTTAGTCTTACACCAGTTTGTATTGATTTTGGACAATAAATTATTATTATTAATTATTATTAATTGGAATACAATCACTCCTGTGGTAGACTAGAAAGCTAATTATAATATAAATTTAAATAATTATTATTGGTTTATTCAAACTGGATAAGCATTTTATTACCTTGCATACAGCGGTTTCTTATTACTTGATATAATGTGTTAAAATTGTATTGCTATTGAATTTTGAAAGATCCAAATAACTACATTACGAGTACTAGTTATTAACACTCAGTTTACCTACTCAACCAGGAAATGACTTGAAATATGACACCTTCTCAGATCTCATGAGGTTTAAGTGGAAATTGTAATGCAAATAAATAATTATAGGTACGTTCTGTATATTCCTAGAATGTTTTTGCTAATTTCAGAAGTCTGTTAATCTTTAATTTCTTAATTTAAAAGCAACAATTTTAATTAAATATACCACTACACCAATTTGTACATTCATATTAATTAAATCTATCATCCGCAGTTTAGCGCCAAATTTTGAACTTTCTCGAATTACCTATACAGTATGTCCCCGGATTGGGTTACAAAGAGGGGAAAAAAGTTTATTTTTGACATCACAAAAAAATCATTCTTTATAAAAACCCTGCTTGGTCTCAAACTAAAAATGCACTTGCCAAAATTTAAATATCCCCTTTCGTATCTGGAGAGGTTCGAATATATGAAAATGGCTCAACAATAAAGTACCCTTATTTTTCAAAATATACAATAATGTTAACTGGAAATATTTGTTACAATATTTCTGTTAAAAATTATAGTTGCTTTGAATTGCTATTGATGTTTGGATCGCGTATTATTAATTTTTTTAAGATACCTGTGTTTTTGTTGAGACAAATATGAGATTTTTAGCATCAACTTCGGGCCACATAAATTTCAGGTTGAGTGAACGAAACTGAAATTCGACAATACACTTATTTTATCGCATCCGTCAATAAATTAACTTTGCAGTATCGCGTTTGGTAATTCGCAGGTTAATGGAAGAATAAGAAAAACCAGTGAAAATTGTTTTTTAGAGCAGGTGGCTGTGACTTTATATTTGACACCTACCTTTAATTCTAAGCAACTTTTTCAAATAACATTTTAGTTTATTTTGAAAAATAAGAGAACTTTATTCTTGAGCCATTTTCATATTTTCGAACCTCCCCGGTATACCAAAGGAGATATTTAAATTTTGGAAAATGCATTTTTAGTTTGAGAACAGGCAGGGTTTTTTACGAAGAGTAATTTTTTTTGAAATGTCAAAAATACTTTTTTCCCTCTTTGTAACCCAATCCGGGGATATACTATATATCGCACCAATTTTTACTAGATTACCTGATATTGAACCTGTAATTCACTGCTAATTTAAAATACCCTGAAATCAGATTTCAAGGTGTAAAGTAGCGTCAATTTTGGTATGCTTTTTAGTAAGCAAGATGAATGTTGTGAAATAAGTTCTCCCGTACGTAGTGCAGTAACGCCTTCAGCACCAGGATATCAATATTGCGTTCCGGTGTGGAATTTCTCGGTGGGTGAGTATATCTGGTTTTTCTAATCACGGGTAGTTAGAAATTCTTTAGGAATAGTTTTAAAGTTCTTTGTTGCAGTCACAATTTAAAACCTGACCCACTTAAATGTAATGCTGTGAATACTAGAATCTTACTGTAAGATTTTCATGTATAAATCATACAGTATTGCATATTCTGAAGTAAAGTAATCATCTTCGGAGATTTTCAAAGACAGTTTCAGCACAGTCCACATTTTCTACCACTTAGCTGGTTCTATATGGTGCAACATTTAAGTCCCTCACTAGCATCCAACTCAACATGGTGGCGCTCTAAATTAACACGAGTTCCAGTATCTTTTACAATTATTTTGAATATAGCAAGTGAGCCCTTTTTTATTTCAATCTCACTAAGCAACCGAACCTCTTTAAGCTTATTGTCTATCGTGAACGAGGATTTACCGGTAAAATACTATTTTTCAAAAGCATCGGGTGCAGGCGCTCATCACAAGCAAGTGTGTCAAAAACAATTTAAGAAATAAACTGCCAGGTCATATGAAATTATAAAGGAACTTGAAAACCTGTTGATCGATGGTAGAAAATTGTATTGCTTTTATGCACACAGAGTGTTTTTGGTTAGTCTGTAGGTGAGGTGCGAATTCCGCTTAGTGTGAGAGGGAAACAATTTATAAGCTATAACAATGAAGTAATTGTTAGCTGCATAAGCTCAATTTATGTCCCAATAGAGAAAAAACCCTTACTGTCTTGATATTTTTTAAACATCGAAAAAGAAGAAGCAGTCAGAACAAATAGGTTTCCTCAAAAATGAAATTTCTGTGTTCTCACGTCTGTACATTGCAATGCAGCATGAACTCATTCGTAAGACACGAAAGCCATCTATTCCTCACTTTACCTTTAGATGGAAGAAGTTTACATTTTAGATAAACTGCAGATATTCATTGCAGTATGATCTGCGCTTTCCATTCGTTAACAATTATGGCAAGTTTAATGAGTATTCTCATCGAGCATTTGTACCAAACCTAATACAACAACAAACTATGAAATCCCAAAAGAGTTATTATATTTTATGGAATACATACATCTCTTACAGCGTAAAGCAATCCAATAAAAAAATAAAAGGGCGTTCGTAGAACATGTGCCAGTATATTTCTAAAACCTTAGTAAGCTCGTGCAGCTACTGTGCTGTTGCTACGTTTTCAGATGATGTGCTGCTAACTGGCTATGCTGATAACTTAGACTATTACTCTTATTACTTAAGGAATCCCTGAAGCCTTTATGTCGCTGACGTCACTGCTGGGGTGATTCGCAGGAACCCAATTATATTATATTTTTAAGCCCTCTAGCGTTCGAAACAAGAATAATAAACAACATATAAAATAATATAATACTTAAAAAACAATAAATCATATACATCAATTAAAGGACAATGATAATTGATTATTATGAGTAAAAGCAATATAATTATACACAATTATTAACACTCCCGATTAGTTTAACACATTGCAACCTGCTTGTAAGCTATCGCAACACTCCACGCACTGGTTTGACCGTTAGCATTTTGACTGGTTGGTCTGCTACTGCTCTTGATTTTCCTAAGAACCACGATTGATATGGAACGTTGTGTATGATCATTTTCCTTATCTTCATATTCCATCGACGTATGCTAACTTTAAATTTGTGCCGAGATCTACTATGTTTACCGAAGGTTTCCCAATAAAGAAGTAGGCAGCAATTATCGCTGCTAAATCAGCCAACCACATTCATAAGTACGGTCTCAGCTCTCCGACGTGACGTCAGCACAGGCTTGTTTCCACTTATCTCTGGTTGCAGAGCATAGGCGCATTGTTTATAACTTTTAAAATAAAGGCTTCCCTTGGAAACGGGGTAAGCAATTGTGAACTGAGTTCTTAGTGTCACCCCATTCACTTTTACTTCCCCCATCTAAAAGACGAAGGAAGTATTGTAATCGTAAAAAACAGTCTTTGCAGATTTCCTTAGATCCTCACTTTCCACAGTCGCCACATTACGAAAAACATGTTTTCTCAATTGCTTCTGTCTGTCTGCCCTTCTGTTCTTCTGTCTGTCCGTCTGTTGGCCGTGTAGTTCAAAAAAGTATTGGACGACGACGATATTTTGCCGAAGATTATATGTCTACCTGTTAGCAACCCCGAAAATTTCGGTCAAATATGCACAGGGTGAGCATCTTAAAAATATAACTCTGCATATTTTTGCTTTAACGTTGGAACCATTAATTATTCTTTTTAAATTTACCGTTGGCGAAATAGGGCATATTTTTGAACAAACATATACAGAGTGAACTCTCTGCTTGGGTCCTGTCGACAGCGCATCTTTTATACCGCTTTCGCAAGCGCGTAGAATAAGCGATATTTCGTGTTATTAGGGCAACAGGCTGGCATCGCGGTCCGTGTCGGAGTTCTACAGGCCCCAATGCTTTTTTTAATTTAGAAAGTGATGTAATTGACATTACTATTGATAAAGAAGTTTCGTGTAAAACCCTTTACAGATTTGTATATAGGAAAACGAAGGATTAAACCAAAAAGCCGCAATTTCAAATAAAATTATTATTACAAGAAGTACTCACCGATGATGTTTTCCTTGATTATAATTGACTTGGGGCGAAATATGAATTTAATGGTACTACAGGTTTTTGATGGTAGTTTAATAATTTGTAAATATCTCGAGATTACTTTTGAAATGCTTGTCACTCTATCTAACGAGGATCACTTAGAAACTAGTTACAGGCGGTTTTTATAGTTTCAGAATATTGTTACGGGTCAAAAGTCATTTATAAATTAGAAGTATCTACGTAATTAATTGCCCTATCTATCATTAATAAATCAATATATTGCCTACGATTGAATTTAGACAATAAGCCAAGCTTTATATGTCAATGTATTATTCCTAAAACAATTTTGAAGCTATTCTTTGCAACATTTTAAACTCAGAGGTATTTTGGTTGCCTATCCTGGATTATCGACGTTTTTCCAACATTTTTGGCAAGCTGCTTACCTTTTTCGTCCATTTTTCCAATATGTGCTGCTGTAGGAAGGCATGCTTTGTGAGATCCATTTGTGAAGTCAATTATTCCTTGTATTTGGGATCGTCGCTGGCATCCTAGTTTCTGGAAATCGGATGCTGTGCCTGGAAGATTTATTTTTCGTGATTTTCTCAAAATCAGACATACTCTGGAATTAAACCTGGCAGTAGCGTATCGCGATTTTAGAAAACGGAGCCAAAAAAATCTCAACAGTAGGCCCTAGCTTCATTTTGTATTATTTTTTCTATATTTTCAGCTCCTCTTAGTCATGGGTATCAAGAATGCCCCCTTTTTGCTTGACGATTTGTATGCTGAGTATTCCATTTCTGCAACAGGTTTGATGTCACTTTACTCTTAAGGCCCCATCGCCGAGCTATACATTACCTGCAGCCAGAGGTTGTAAGGTGGAACAGCCGTTCAAACTTTGCACTTATCAACATAGTTTTGCTTTTGATCAACTTCTGATACTCCTCCTGGCTATCAGGATATCTGATGATCTATCTGACGACAGTCAATTTTAATCTAGTCTAGTGCCCTGCCTGCTTCATGTTAATATTAATGTATTCGTCAAATACCAGATTCTCTTCTGGTTTAGACAGATACAGTATAATTTAGAACTTACGTATGTTGGACAAGCATTCGAGTGACTGTTTACTTACTATAAGTTGCAATGTCAAGGTTAGACCTGAATTGAAATTCTGAATGTGTTTCATGTACCATCAAAGTAATAATTATTTTATTTTTAGATCTTGCGAAGCAGTTTAGCCATTACTTCGAAATTCAAAGTTTGGGTTTTCACTTCATTTTAGTGACCGATCGACTTGGTTAAATTAAGCTTAATTATTCCGATATTTTCCTAATATTGTGCTAATAATTTTCTTCGCCCGACAAAAGCAAAAGCCTTCCCTTCGATGTGGTATGTAATTTTAATTATCCATATAAGTAAAAATACGGATAGGTCGTTGTCTTCGTCATTTATTAACATATCAATAACGTTTTTGACATAAGTTAAAATTAGTTTTTGATTGTTGTTATCATTTTGTACATTTTCGAACAGAGGCAAATCCACATCTTGCAGTATATTTTTAATTTCATTTAGATTCTTATCAATTCGTTTGCATTTCGTATAAGCAACCACTTTTAAGATTGATCTTCATAGCAAGTTAACGATACCCATAATATCAGAGAATTGTATAATTTACATTTGGAAATTGTTGATTATTTAAATGGATGACGCTTATGTATAAATTGTATTCAGTTTAGTATTAATCCACACCCTAATTCCGAAGTTTAGTTAGCGGGCTTCGTTGAACTCAAAGTTCACGGAACCATTTTTGGTATCTGGCTTGCTTTGAAGGGTGTTATAGTTGTAATTGGTCAAGTTTGGTGCTATTAATTGTTAGAGAGTTCAATGGCTAACAAGTTAGGACGATTAGCAACGATGTGCAGTTTCGGCGACTTTACTAGCCTAGTAGTTCTTTCTAATTATGATTTCCATATTTTTAGGATTTGTGTATTAATATTAGACTTACAGTTACTTTATCTGCATCAAACGTTTATTTTAATAGCTTTCAATGGTGTGCAGTGAGAGCACATTAAGATGACATATAAATTCAAGAAGTCAGCATTTACGAGTGCTATTTACACATTCATCAACCATCAAAGGCATTGAAAGGTTGAAATTTAATCATGCTAAACGAAAAGTTTGAAATCGTTATTAGTAGTCTAAGTTAAGCAATCGGTAAATTTAAAATGCTTTTTCGCTCTTTCTGAAATACCTGCAAATATTTCTAGAGTTTTATGTCCTAAGCTTTTAACCCCACACGTGGATAGCTGCAAAAACCCTTCAGGGTATTTTGGATATCGCAGCAGCACGTTCGAAATGCGAACAGCTCTGTGTACTTATAAATAGTTAACGAAGGGCCACCATACTTCCATACCTGCGTTTAAGCCCTACTTAGTCCTGCTGCTAGGAAAGCCGCCGACTTTATCCTTCGTTAAATACGCCGCTGCACACGGGGAGTGCCTTAAAATTTGATGTAAAGTTGGAAACTTGGATCTCCAGCTTGTAGAACTTAATGATAAAGTTGAAGTGAAAGTGAGAGGTATGAGCAACCCCGCGCCGGCAGTGATAGAATTGTTTTGAGCAAAATTTTGAATTCATGAACGTGGGCGTAATGTAAACTTGATAACGTATTGCTCCCTGTTGCACAAAACGCAATTTCGCTGAAAATATTGCCTGTGGTAACAACGTAACAATATCAACAAATAAGTGCTTTACAGCTCTTTGAAAGAGGTTTTCCGAAGAAGCCGTGTTTCAACCTAGTTTACTTTCGTGAAAATTTTAATTATCAATTTAAAATATTTTCTAGAATGTCGCTCACTACACGGAACAGTTTACTGAATTAATGTAATTATATAATGGTTTGTCTAAGCCCTATTTGTGTAAAGCGGGTAATCACGTGAGCAGTTTTATTGTCAAACAATGGAAACTCCGTCTTGCCGCTACATCTGGCGTAGTTACTGTTTAAATAATTTAGATAATTTCAAACTTCCACTGAGATTTATGGTCCAAAAGTAAATAATTTCAAGTCACGATTTTCAGAGTTGTAACTTTAGTTATAAAATATTCAAAAGTTCAATGAAAATGCGGGGTAATATTTCTGCCTGTTATATAATTCATTTTTCATACAGTTTGAAATATAGGGCGGAATAAAATTACTGGTTGTCCAATTTTACGGAAGCATATAGCGAACTCGTGATTAGCAATGCATCGCTGCTGGTACACTCGGAATCGATGAAATGATGAAACGCTTTGTGTTGATGCTTTGGTAATTATAGCTGCGCTTCTACCTCGCTGCTTTCTAGCAATTTTCTATGGTAATTGCTCGTGCCACATGAACTAGCTATCATTTCTTCTGAAAACGTTATCTATAATTGTGTTTGTCGATATGTATAATAAAAAAGCTCAATTTTAACCGCTATTACATTATTGAAAATCAAATATGGGCTAAAACCCAAAATTATTTCTTCCTTACCCTTATGGCAAGCAAAATGGCTGCACGTTGAGGTCTAATCCTTACCCCTAGTGCAATATAAACTGTTTTGGTTAATATTAACAACTAATATTGAAGTATTATCAATGTGGTAAGTATGACTTACTTTTGGTATCAAATAACCTAATGTATATCCCTTAGTTTATGTTTTATAAACTCAATGAAACTTATCACATCACACAATTGAAATTCGTGATCAAATAATAAGACCACAAATTATAAAATAAAGGTACTGATCAAAATTCCAATTTGATCGACAAAATGTAATCACAAAGTTTAAATATACACAAATGTAATGTAAGACCTCATGCTAAGAGTTACTTCATGTAAAAGCACATATAAAAGTATTTAGTCAAAGAAATATGTAATTACGAGAAATTATACAACGAAGTTGTAACCAATCTGCCAAATTTATTTCGATCTATCTGTGGAGGATTGTAAAGTAAATGAAATTTCATTAAGCGTTTTTATCCAAAATTCCAACTAAAGGAAATATTTATAATTTAAATAAATAATAAGTTTGAATAAATAGTTAATTTCTATTGGCCAATGAAAATGTTATGCGACAAGCAAGGTCCAATCAAATAATTGTTAAAACTAAGGTAGCTGACTTTAAAAGAACAATAAATAAATTTAAAAAATAAGAAACGTCGTTGTAAATAGATGCGATTCGATGTAACTCTATGTAAAGAAATAGAATATTTATCTGTTTAATTTGTGTAACTGTCGATATTATCTTGTAAAAAAATTGCAATTGTACTAAATTTTACTTGCCTATCACAATTTCGGTTAGTGTGAATCAAAGTATACATCAATTTTCAAACCGGTGTAATTATTGCCGGCGAGAAATGCCTCACAATTGAAGGGGCAAGTGGATGAAGGGTTATGTAACATTTTTTGAAAAATAGCGATATTGTTGTGGATGAAGGAGTTATGTGCACATGTAACTTGTCCCCTATCCCATTTAACTCTATTTGACTTATTTAAGCAGATATGAAGTAATAAGAAGGAGCTATGTTACAAAAGTTATCAATGCCGTTGGGAAAGAAGGAGCTATGGACCCATAAACCCTGCATTTGCTTAAAATCATCATGTTTTATTGATAAGGTTACTGTGGAAGAAAGGACTATGTGCCCATACCGCCTTCATCTACTTAAAATCATCAAAGACGTTATTGTGGAAAAAGAGACTATGTACCCATAACCCCTTCATCTACTTTAAAAGCATCATATTTTGCAATACCGTCACTGTGGAAGAAGGGAATATAAGTACACATAACCCCTTCAGCTACCCAACAACGTGAACTTTTATTTTGACTTGTGCGGCATAACGCCTACCTAAAACAACCTAAAAATTTACATTATTTTTTGTCAAATGCTAGCTGTGTTTTGTTTAAAATCAAATAAAAAATGTTGTCGCGGTGAAAATTAATGGTGCAAAAAGTGAAAGAAAAAGAGTTAAAAAAGAAAACTACTGAATCTAAGCCTTTAAATGAAAATTATGTAAAATCTACTACAAGTGAAGGTAAGGAATTTTTGTGATTGTTCTTAGATTAGATTAAATTAACTTACAAATATTTATTGCAGAAATGAAACGAATATAAACACAAACAGCTTCTTTTCTAAATCATGATTATGTACAGTGTATAGGGGAATCAAGTACGATCATACAAAATCGACAAATAACAGAACACCACACTTCTTCTTTGCTGCAAGACTATGATAACCAGGTTGTGGAAAGTCCCGGTGAAGGTATGTGTCTGTATTATAAATGTTATCAAATACCTATTTACCTTTTACTTTTAGTCTGTTCTTTAGTGCCTTTGCTAAATATGTCGTTTGACATCCCACTAACAAAAAGCAGCACTAATTTTTTGCACCAAGACTTTGATATACAGAATGTATTAGATCAAAATCGGTGTATGTATCTATATTTATTTTACCTATTATTAATGTAAAATAAAATACTGTTTATATTTTTTACTTTTGGTCTATTCTGTGATACCTTCGTTATTTGTGCCTTGTACCAAATTAGCCGTAAAAACGTTGATATAAAAGAAAAACTGAAAACTAGAAAATCAGTGATGTTGTAGAAGAAGCTATTATGACTCATATTAAATAGTTTCCAACATAGGAATTCCATTATTCACGGGAAAGCAACCCACACAAGAGGTATTTGGCTCCAAATCTTAACATGTCACTTATGTATAGATTGTATACTGCCGAATGCAAAGAACAGAATCTGCCTGATAACTTTTTAGTTTAAAAAATCAACATATGCACGAATTTTTTACACAGAGGTTTTTATGAAAACATTACTGGCATTACAGAAAATCCCAAACAAAAACCAGCAGAAGATCGCAAACAAAAAAGGCGTCGTACCAAATAGTTTTTCTTTTGTTCACCTTTTTTTTTGTTGGCACTACCTTGAATTTAGTTTTATTAAAGTACTTGACTCATATTTTTAAGTTTTTTATTTATTAAATCGCCTAGCAGTATATGAAAGAAGGGGTTATGTACATTTAAACTTAAATTTTTTACTAAAAAATTACACAAACCAAAACATTTA
The DNA here is from genome assembly GCA_940337035.1 of Agriotes lineatus. NCBI lineage: Eukaryota > Metazoa > Arthropoda > Insecta > Coleoptera > Elateridae > Agriotes > Agriotes lineatus. The sequence continues at coordinate 38,918 of CALNHX010002139.1, read as the reverse complement.
TACATATTAAAAAAGCATATTAACCCTTTTATTCACACAACAAATATGAACTAAACAAATGTTATTTTAAAAAAATAACAGCCTGTCTAACTAAAACTTAATTTATTCGGAAACTACTTTTTGTAACATAACTCCTATATCCACTTGCCCCTTCAATTATTAAGCTTTTCTTCGTGGACCAAAATAAGCAGTCATTGTATCACCTGAAACGTTAGACTTCCCAGCAGAATGGGACGTGACCGTGAAGGTGGTTCCAATCCACGTTCTTACCACAAAAAGGAAAATGGTATTGTGTCCATTTATTTATTTGATATATAAATCGGTTTAGTTTGCTGTAATAGGTTCTTTTGAAAGCTCGCAAGTGTGTCCACGATAAACAGTGGAGTTTGTAGAGACGCGTGTTTTGGATGATTAAATCAGGTCAGCCCAAAATTATATACCTATTCAAAACTGCCTCACATTCAACATTTATCCAATTTTTTAACGACGCCTAATTAGCAATTAGTTACTATTAAATAGTAATTTAATTAAAGCACTAATAGATAGCAGCGCCAGTGTAATATTATCTACAAACAAAAAAGTTACGTTTTCTGCATTTCCCTAATCTCTAAAGTAGAATTGTGTTGTTCTAACTCTCTACCCATCGTAATAATAAAATAACGTTGCACGCAATTACAAAAACGTCGGTTAAGTCAATTTGAAATGCATAACCCGTTCATTTTCAATGATCGCAGGTGTACATTGCATTGAGTAAGTATACGGCAATCGCTTCACTTCTCCGTTGTGAGGTCCGCAGCGATTGTTTATCCTTTCATCTTTTTACTATGTTCAGTCATATTTTCATCAAAGAAAAAACCTGAGCGTTTTAAAAATTAAGATAAGCAATGTTTTATTTTTGATGTGCTCATCCAGTATATATTTGACCAGAAGTATATTAGGTATGAAAAATATCGTCTTCCTACAACAAATAGCTTTTGAGCTATACCGCCAACAGGGAGACGGGCAGGCGGGCAGATAGAAGAACGGAAGGAATTGAGAAAACCTGTTTTGGGTCATCTAGGGGCCGGAAACGAGGAGATCTGAAGAAATCTCAGAAGGTGATGTTTCACGATTACAATACTTCCTTCGTCTTTTAGGTGAAGAAGGTAAAACCATCGAGCTAAAATTACTATCATCAAAACTTCATTCCGTAGAAGATCTACAGGCTAATTTAGAATTGAACATGTATGAAGTAACAAACAAAGTATGTACGAGAACTTAAAAATAATACTGGAAAATATTCAATGAAAATGGTAACGAACAGTTTATGAAAGTAATAAAATTAGTTCCACGTGTAAAAGGAGAGGACTCCCTATAGTAATTGGGAAGAAAGAAATAACTGCTGCAATATTGAAAATCTTAGAAAAACGCAATTCAAACGACAGACGACCAAGAAAGAGGTCCACGGAAGCTTCTGCAATTAATTAAATTACAGATCAAATATTTTCAAAATATTACAAATCGTTATGATAACATTGTAACCACTAAATGAAACATACAAATTGTTCACCTTTTTTACTTGACGATATTAAAGACTCTTCGAAATACTAGGAAATTTTCCGTAAAGTTTCTAGTTCAATTATTCTTTACTTACTGCTCTTTATTTTCCTCGTCTGAAAACGTGACAAAATTACGTCTGAGATTTTTTCAGATCTTCACGTTTCAGGGTCCCTAGCTGATGAAATACATGTTTTCTCAATTCCGTCCGTCTGTCTGTTTACTCGTTTCTCCGTCTGTCCTTCTGTCCTTTGGTATGTTGGCGGTATAGCTCAAAAACTATTTTTTGGAGGAAAACGATATTTTTGTGAGGATTATATGTACACCTGGCTCGAAACGGAATATACTCTTGCTCAAATACATATAGAATGAGAACCTTGGAAAAGTAAAATATTGTATATCTTTGCCTTAACTCAGAAACAGTAATATTTTGCATATGGGTCAGGTTTTACCCCTGAGGAAATTGGAAGCCAACAGATACAGAGCAAATATCGTAAAAAGGAGAAAAACGTGCAACGATCAGCACGTGGGCTGCATTTTTTGTATTTTCAAATTGATGTGTGTCCTGTTATTGTTTTAGTATTATTAGCAACTTTAAGAAATTTTTACCCTTATGTGGTGAGTTTTTGAAAGGGAAGTTTCGTGTAAATCCCTTTAAAGATTTTTAACTACAAGGGAGTTGCATCTTTTAAAGTCGGGCGTTGTACTACCACCAGAGTGGTCGAGTGGTTAGGAGCTCGGCTGCTATGTTGAAGGCAAGAGTTAAATTCCCACAGTTCACGCCTGGCATCAAAACTACGCGTGTGGTTGTAAGTAAATAAAGCAATTGTCTTTTTAATATGCCATTTTGTTAGTAAAGGTTGGCAATAATTGTAACAAGGGTCTCGAGTGGTGTAGCTTGAACAAGCGTCAACGTATGATCAGTAGAGTTAAGCAACGCTCTTTCCGGTCACTACTTGGATGGGAGTTTCGCTTCTGCTTCTTCCGGCGCCTCGTCGTACGTCTGCCACGGAAATAGTTGGTCCAGGATGTCATAATAACATCATGACAGTCGTTAGTAGGGTTGGAAGTCCCTAAAAAAATGTACAGCGACGCCTATAACTGGCCTAACGGCTGTTGGCTGAGTACGAATAAAATAAATAACATAATAGTTATTTACTGTAGAAGTGGGATAACAGCATCATTAATATACGTGTATGTAAGCACACAAGTATATTAATGATGCATTATCACACATGTATTGTACAAAATTTTATCTACGTCTGCCTAAAATTGAAAAAAGTGCATTAAGAGAAATGTCATATCTGTCATTTTTAAAATGATTTTAGTACGCAAATGTCATTGTGTCATTCATTTGGCACTATTTCAGTTAGGTAATGAAGACATTACACCACTCAGTTAGGTAATGAAGGCATTACATAACTGAGTGGTGTAATGACCTTCATTACCTAACGGAAATCGTGTCAAATGAGTGACGTAATGAGTTAGTTATCCCACTAAAGTAGATAAATAAATAAGGTCTTTTCTGTTGTTAATTGTTCGAATCGATGAGTGAGTATTCGCAACGTATATTCAAGTCACAAAATAAATAAAAATAGCATAAAGCTTATTTCGATTCAATCAACTGGTGAATAATCACATAAACGCATACTAAAGCATGTGGATTTTTCGCCTTAACTATACAACAAATTTAGTTGCACCAATTAAATTAGCGAGAACGTACAGAATACTTCAATCTCAATGATTTCAAAAAACTACCGAATGAGTTAAGCCATTCAATTGAGAATGACTTGAAAACAATTCGCAATAAATTCAATAAATATTTGACCTTTTGTTATTTGATAACAAGCCAAATCTGTGTATAGATAATACAGATAGAAATAGGAACATATGTTATCTTTAAAATAGTTCCGAAATAATAAGAACAATATATGCGACAACTCCTCATATTTCATGGCATCCGCATAGAATTAATAAAATCATACATTAATGATTAATTACTAATGCTGTAAAATATAAAGAAAACTTGTAAAGTACTTTAATCAGAACTTCTCGTGCAGGCGGACGTTCTGACGCAACTAGAAGCAAAAATATCTTAACCTTCCTAATAATTAAAAACAGCAAAAGGAGGCACGTGGTAATACGAATTACATTAATTTGCAAATAAAAGAAGTGTTGCAGATGGGATTCGAACTCATTGCAACGAGAAGCTGAGTTTTTAGTCGTCCAAAGCCTTTGAATTAAATTGACATTTACTAAGAATTATATTTAAGCATCAATTCGCCCCCTTAATGCTACAACTAGGTAACTCAAAAAAACCCATTTTCCAGAAAATTGGTTTCAAGTTTGCAAGTCTAAAAAAAATACAGCAAATTATTTTAGCAAAATCAAACTTTAATATCAAAAAAACACATTTTAAGGGGTTATAAACCAAACATTTTTTTAACGGAAATACACGTTTATTTAAAAAAAGTGAAGTGATATATCTACTTTTAGCACAAACAAACAAGATATCTATTTTTAGCAAAAGCTTCTTTCAATAAAACAAAAGTTACCGTGTTGAAGACACTTACAATAAAATAAGAATTCTTCAAGTATGTTCACAGTTCATAATCACTAATCACTGCCTACGTCAGAATCGGAAGATACTTCTATCCCTCTATTTCGTTTAGCTCCCTGACAAGGCAGATTTTGGTAGAATGGTTGAAATTCAACTGCAAGGGCAGGAGGCTTCATTTGGAATAAAGAAACGAGAGCGTTGTACTTTTCTTTCTTGAGACTTAGCTGTCCAAGATATAAGGGTTCTAGAAAAGTGGCTGAAGTTGTGCGTGTTTTTCTTTGGCAGTTAAGTTGTCTGAATTCGTCATCGAAGTTTTCTTTGAAACGGATGACGTTGGGTAAATTTTTTGAAAAGTTCAGCCAAGACATTTTTTGCCAGTGAACTGCGTTCCTACTAGTATCTTCCTTTCGGAAAATAAATCGGCCAGCATGCTTCTTCCAATTCAGAATATTTTTATGTACAATATCGTGCACTATGTACGGCTTATCCCCCTTTCTGCGAGCAGATCTTGCTATTGTTTTCCAATCAGAAGGAATGTTGACTTTGCCAACTCTTTTAAATTCGGTACCTATAGCAGCATGGATCGAATCACACTCCATTTCACTATGACCTTTGACCAGAAACTTCAGATCTATTTCTTTTAAATGAGGTACTTCTTGAACGACTTTCAAGCACATAGCTGCTACAAATTTGTTCAAATTTTGACCACCACATCTATCGCTGTAGCATACAATATGCTCAACTGTATCCGGCAAAGACTTGATGTAAGAATAAAGGAAAGTCGCAATTTCGCAACTGCCTCTTTTCCCTTCCACTTCACTCCAGATAAAGCAGTCACCTTGATGAGAGACGGTGTTATAGATTGTAAAGTTGTATGTTTTAAGTCGCTGTACATAAAACAAAGCATTATTGGATTTATCACTTGGTACTAAAAGTACTTGTTGCAGATCAAAGTTGCAACATAGAATTTTTCCGTCAGACATAGCCGCATTTTCTTTGTCAGATATCTTTTCTTGTCGCGCTCTGTTCTTGGCAGCTATGTGTGCTTGGTAGTCAGTTTCTAAACTGTTTTGGTCAGTACCAGGGGTATTATAGGTCATGCACAATCGACACTGATCTTTTCTTGGTCGAAAAAATCCCAAATTATATTCTTCGCAAAATACCTTTCTGTACATAGCTCCACTTCCGGTTTCGGTATTTCGCTGTTCACATTCTTTTTTATACATTTCGTACATTATGGTAATATTCAAATCTGGATATAAATATTTTCTTTGGGTGTTTTCGCGGCAATAATGAGAAGCCATCACTGGGAACTTCTCAATGTGATTCCTAATTGCTTGAAGCACTTCAGCGGATGTAGCTCTCTTAACGTGTTTTCCTGTTCTATCAGAAGAACTAACATTGCCTTCGGTTCTTTTTTTCATCGCAATATCCACAATACGCTTGCGTATTCCAAGAGTACTAATAAACATCTTTTTACAAACTTGAAGTTTGCGATCACTCTTGGGTAAAAAAAATAAAATGGTGCTGTCACGTTTGGAATTCTGCTTAGTGGTACATTTTTTCTTATGTTTTTCTGTGTTACTGTGGATGAAGTCCCTTTGCCTTTCGTAAGAGTCTAAGTGATAGCAATTCTGAAAAATATTAAGTCTTTCGTCTTCCGAAATCTTCTCCGAACATCTACGCCTACAAGTTGGTGGACACGGATCTTTTAATGATGTTCCAGGTACAAACTTGCCTTTTGATGAAACATAGTTCTCTCCACGTAGTTTTCTTCTCTTTGACACATTTCGACTCCAATTTGTAGGATCCTTTATTCTTTTTCTAGGTTTGTCCGTTCTGGTGGGAAATTCCGCCATACCCTCTAGTTTTCTGTTACCCATGGCAGAATCTAAAGTTACATTACGTTTTGCCATTTTTGCTGCGTTTTTAGGCACGTCTGTTTTTTTGTTGATCTTTGTGTTTTTTGTATTATTTCGGTTTTCAGTTTCAGTGTCTGATTCGCTCGAAGGACTTGATGGTGCATATTCGGAGTGATCTGGTGAGTAGGGCTCATTATCCGACTCAGCGGAAAAAGCACTCGGTCCATAATTTATTTCAGGTTCGAAATTTATCACATCTTCTACTGCCATACAGTCTTGCTTTTCCACTGGGGAAAGTAACGTATGCATGAAATGTACAAATACCATAAACCACAATAATTCCTTACCTCTCACTTCAACGATAGTCCCTTGTTGCTGGTTTTTTGGGAATGAGGGGGATTGGTCCTTTGGTACCTGCTCTTTGGCTTCTCCGAATTACAAAAAAATGAAATACCATATTATAATTGAATCAGGAATAGCATCTGGCGAGTTTTGCAGAATGTTATGAAACTTTTCAGAGAAAATTTATAAGCAAAGCATTGAACTTGGTTGAACCTTTTTGAAACCCGGTATTTAGTTATAAACACAAGCTGCTATTAACACGATGTGCTCAAACTATAATTACCTACCCGTTATTGAAAATTATTAAAAAATTAAACATCTAATGACTTTTGTAAGATTTAATAATTTCACATAACTTCACTTTTTACGTTATAATATGAATTAATTTCTATAATTGTATTTTTTGATTTAATTTTAACTTACCTTCGACTTCTTTTAGTAACTCAAGTATTTTTCTGCCTCTGGATGTCATATTTTCTATTTTATCTGCAGTTATTTCCGCAAAAAGCACACAACTTCGCACTCACAAAATACCACCTGTTGAAACTAACAACTAGATATCTCAAGCGACTACAGAAGGTATCGCCTGATTGAACAAAATAACTAGCACAACAACTAGATATCTCAAGTTATCCACTTAAGAAGGGACGATTTTTAATACAAGAACTAGATAACTTGAGATATCCAGTTCTAGAATATAAACCTTCGAAGATCTTGAAGTTATCTAATAATTGCTACTCAGTTTAATAACTTTCTAGCCCTAGGATAAGATATCTACTTATAGCTCTAAAAAGAGGACAAAAAGCTTAGTAGAAAGAAGTAGATAACTCAATATGTGCAAAAATCAAGTTATCTAGTTGTAGCATTAAGGGGGCGAATTTGTGTTTGAATATTATGGCAGAAATTGTTGCATCTTGAATTACACTGCTGGTGTGCAGTCCGCTACAGTGAGATCTTAATATATTTTGCAGAGCCAGTACCTCGCCTCCTACCAGCTGTGAGATGCTACCAAAGGGCACCTGGTGCCGCAACTCACGTATTCTGGTTCAAGGGAGAAACGTGGCTTACTAATAGCGCTTATTAAAGAAATTGAAACTTTTCTTAACAGTACAGAAACAACTTGTTCACCAATTTAACTGCATTGTAACTTTGTAGCAGGTGAACAGTCTCTTTACTTTTAATAAATAGCAAACTGCTAATATTGCTAATACATGGCCGCCATTCGGCGATTGTGGGAAGAACTCGCTTTTTTTCTTGTTACGATAATTTGTACCTTATCTATAGTCGGTGTTTGTTTGGGAAGCTATCATCGTGCGATTCTATACGCGGATTATATTACCAAAAAGAATTTTTAGAGTGCTTGTTGTAGTTCAAACTTTCCTCAATCGATTCTGTGCGCTTTTATTTAATCAAACGCTTTTGTTTCTTCATTCCCATACATTATGTATTTGTATACTATTTACGTAAGTGCTGTCTTTCAAATACTTGCATAAAAATATGTTTTTTGTGTACTAAGGTTGTTACTTTGAACAAATATTCGTGTCTAGAAGTAAAGATATTGATCATTTTGAAATCAAAACATGTCACTAATTATAATAAAATTAAACATTAAGCAGAATCAAAGTTGATATGAATATAATTAAAAGATAGAATGGCACATTCAGAAATAAATTTTATTTTGGAATACGATAAAGATATGTAACAGAATTTTTTTACTAAATGGTAATAGTAATGTTACGTTAGAAATTCGATAAGTGCATTTAACCAGGTCGAGAAGAAGATAGAAAAACGAGACGTGAAGGGTCAGGTTTTTAAAATTTTTGAGACCTGCTACAGGCACCTAACGATTGAGTAGGTATCGTATAATATTGTATCTTCATCGTTGTTGTTATAGACTACTTACCAAATCAATTTGAGTATCGTTAAGAGCTTTATTCCCGCACTCACTGCGGTAATGGATATTATGGCACTCAGTGCAGTTAAAGATGATATTACCGCACTCTTTTTTACAAAACAAAGAATACATTAAACCAGAATTTATTGATGGAGATAAAATATTGAACAATACACGTTTGCTTGTGACACTTAACGAATCTTGAATCGCTAATATCTACTTCGCACGATGGGAGAATAAATATATTCTTCAAATTTTGAATTTCTATTTACAGCACTTGTTCTATTATATAATTTACTTAATAGCTTACATATTTTTTTACTTGCCACACTTGTTATGTTATAGAATTTACTTGCCACACGCTATTATTGTTATTTCTATGGAAACTAGGCATTTGCCTTAGGATGAACTTATTCGATCTTTCAGCAACGCTCGTAAGTATATGAAAAAACACGATCGTGCGAATTCTTGTGCTCGAATATTAAATTCAAATTCAAACTGCAAGTAATAAAATCTTATTTAAATGTCAGATGTTGGACGCGATCAAAATTTCAGATCCCTTCTTAATTCAAAACTCAGTCAGATCTTTTCCATATATACTTTCTTTAGGTACATAACGACAATTTATTTTCAAGCCGCAACAATAAGCGTTTTCTGTTACGTCGACCTTCAGTATAAGTTAATAGCAAATTAGTATAATAGTCACATAATCGTTAAAACAGGTACTACCAAGTAATTATTGTACTCTTACAGATAGAACTAAAATGCATTACTAATATGTGTAATGTGTATATTTGGCTTTAGCTATCAATATTTGAATTTAAAAAATTTAAGTTATTTTTTGTTATTTGCTATTGTGTTTTAAATTTCCGAAAATTGTAATCTATTTTTGTCAGAAAAAATTTTCTGTATATTTTAAGATGCTTGTAGTAATGATAGAACAGCAGTTAAGAGTTATATCAGTTCATTTGCTATTTTGTAGAAATTATATACAGTGTGTAAACGAAAATGTCGTACATAGGGAAACGGTAATGTTAAAAATTACAAAGGATCAACTATATCTGTGGTCGTGTAACCTACAAACATTGTTTCATTGTCCACGCAACGAGATACTCGTGTTATACGTTTGGCAGTACTGAAGTGTATTGTTAATGATGCTGTCAGTCTATCAAATTTGAGGTTTGCAGGATAGTTTTTACACCAGTTTGTGTCAAATAGCAAAGAGAACATAACCCGCTAACCTCAAATTTAACATAGACTGCCACGAACAATACACTTAGGTACTGCCAAACGTATAACACGAACATCTCGTTACGTTGACAATAAAACAAACAACGTTGGATGACCACAGATATAGTTGATCCATCGTACTTTTGCCTTTTCTCACATGCAATGGATATAATCACTAAAATAACCGCTTAATTCATATAGTACTTATTCCAAAGATATGCTTAGTAAACTAAAAAATAGTTTCTCGAATTTTGAATATTTAACTATAAGTCAGAGTAGATTTCTCTTTAGAAATACACAAAGTGCGACTAAAATCATTTACTCACAATTATTATTGTATTGAATTGGCAATTTATTTAATTGTTTCGTGGTACGTCCTACGAGCAATGAGTAAAAACCAAAAAAAATCTGACTATGAATGTTAAAAATTCAGCAAGTTGTACTAATATCTAGTTACTTTTTTAAGAACTACGATATTCTGTTTCTATTTGCACATTTGTTGCTGAAACTAACTATTGAAGATACAATGCAATAATTAAAAGCTAAAGGCTTTTTGACATAATTCAATATTAGAAGGGTTCCTAAATAATATTTTTCGTAACGGCTACTTTTAACGCAGTAATCTTCATTGGATTTTAATGTCGTTCTGAATTTTAAATATTTTTTGCGAAATAATACTCGTAGAAGCCTTCCTTACAATACTAGTAAAATGACAACAAAATGGTATTAAAACGACATTAAGCCCCGTTCCTTTTAAGCCGCCAGGAAGCCTTTCAAAAAAATCTCTGACGTTAATACATTAAAGTTTGCCTTATAAAAGAGGTGTGTTAATAACATGTAAACAGTATGGCAGGGGGAGGAATGTTAAGCGTATAATGTAAGCTAAGCGATGCTTTATAGCAAACTTTCAAAGGCTCCATCATTGGCTTACGCGTTCGAGTAGTTATAAACGGTGTGCCAAGCACTCTGACAGAAACGTTTCGTTCACTCACTCCATCTAAACCTATTTGGCGGACTCTAGATGTAGATGAGAATGCATAAAATTTCCGTGGTAAAAGCCATAATATGTAGAATTTTCGTTTAGCATTTTAATATTTAGTTATGCTCACCGTGCGCAGCACTTGAGTGGGTACGTACGGCAGAAATATATGGAAAATGCTCTTATGCAAATGCACACCTGCGAAACATTTTTAATTGGATTTCTAATGGATTACTTTTTGAAACAGCACAATGCTGGTCCAAAATACTACACGAACTATCCGTGCTTTTCGGAAGTGGCAACCTTTAGTTATGCGTCGGCGTATTTCTTCTGAAATTGTAGGTGTTGATTTTATTTTGATAAGCCTACTGCAAAATATTTTAAAATGCGACATGACCACATAATACAGGCAACCCATTTAACACTGCCGGAAACCATGCAAACAAAACTAAATCTAACAGTAGCAGTAGTGTGATACATAACATGTCATGTGGAGCTACTCATCCCATACAATTTAAAAGTAAGTAACCTTGTTCTAACTAGAATAATGTCGTTGATAGAAATCAAACAGTAATTTTCTGATTAATTAGCAATCAGAATACATTTACATTTATACCGGGTGACTATAAATGATTGAATTTTTTTTTCTTAGGTTGGCACTGTTTATCTTGGTGGCACTGTAAGTCTATGTCAAATTCAATGTTCGCAGGTTAGGTTTTGCGTCATTCTATGTCAAAACTGACGCAAAACCTAACCTGCTAACCTCGCATTTGACATAGACTTACAGTTCCACCAACATAAACAGTGCCAACCTAATAAAAAAAATTGCAATCATTTAGAGTCACTCGGTATAAGCTAATCTTATGTCTATAAATATCTTCTTATGGGAGCTTCCAGCGATGCATGGCGTCGCACTTTAAACTTTCCCGTGCTATAATCCATTGATTATGCCCTTAACACATAAATAACTATTATATAGTATAAACTAAATATTATAAAGTTATCTGACATATTGTAAATATGACATTAACCTAGCTGTAAAATTCACTATTCGCGATAGCACAATAGTGTACGTCGGAAATCGATACGCTAAGGTTTTGTGCAGTTCTGAAAAGATAATTTCTCTTCAATTTTCTTTTATTCATAAAATTGGATTTAAGGAACAAAATGAAAAAGCGATTTATAAGTAATCCGAATTACAATGCAACCCGGAAACGCTTTTATAAATACCAGAAAGATATGGATAACCCTAAATGGGGAGGCTTTACAGAATTGAAGAAATTTTAAATTTCAATCGATTCCAATTTCTAGGTCTGAAAGCATATTATATCGAAAATCCACTGCAATTAGCTCCCAAATAAACTTTATTTTCTTCAGCTAATGAGCACTGCCCTTAAATTGAAAAGTTGTCGCTTTATTTAACTCCTACCAGGATACAGACTGAAATGGAGTTTTTGAATTTGTAATTCAGCTCAATTTTTAATAACGCAATCCGAGCACAATTTCTTATTAGCCAGCAGTATTCGGCGAGCCCGCAGTAAATCCGAAGCACGGCCATAATTAAATAATATTTATTGGAAGAGCTTCATGCAGAAGTTACAAAAGTTTACCCTACTAATGAAAAGAATCCCGGGGCTATAAAATATCCGAGGAGCTCACAATAATAAGCCGACCTAAAATGGAAGTGGGGTAATCTCGAGTTCGAGTGCAGACATAAGTGGCGCTTAAGCAAAACATGTGAAATTACTTGCTATTCTCTGTATCATCATTTATTATGTTGTTTCACTCCTTTATGCCTAATCCACGTCCTCTTACCGCTTCCATTAATTTCGAGCGTTGTTCTTTCATCTCCACGCCCTTTTGCACGGGTGGAGATTACGCAGAGTACATTCAAAGGAATAAAGGTGGTTCTCCCAGTACTCAATCAAATTGACTTTTGTCTTCTTGACTATAGAAGTGAGTTGCAGCAAACAACGTCTGCCAATATACGGTTCACCACAATCACGCTGATATTCTACCTCTTCAGGACGAAATACAATTACATTTTGTACTGGAAACTAACACAATAATGTCAAAGGCAACTCAAAACGTTGAACAGAATTTTATCTATAAAGGAAATAACACTTTGAGTATTTTAACACAAAAGGTTCTAGAATCTTCATAAAAGTAGATAATTACACTAACCAAATCTCCATTTGATTAATAAATACTGAATTGAAAATTATGAAATTGCAGAGCATGTGTGAAGTAAGAACCAGAAAGTATTGATGTGTATGAATATGTACCGTACAGTTTGTGCTAGAAAGCCTGTTGTCAAGAGCTTTCAGGTATTGATTTTTTATAATTCTTGAAGTGTCTACTGTTTAGCAACGTGCTATGATCTATATAACTGACGCTGTTTTTAGTTGTGCACCAATAAATATTATAATTCTAATACGGCTAACAATATCGAAAATAGTTTCTATTTTTGGACGGTTTCAATCGAAACTGTAAGCAAAATATTAAGTGAAATAAAATCTAGTTCTTACGGAATTGATGGTATAAATATTAGAATGATCGCACTCTGTCTTCCTTTTTTATTAAAATATATAACGCACATCGTAAATAGCTGCATATTGGAGAATGTTTTTCCTGAAGCGTGGAAGAAAGCACTGGTTGTACCCTTTCCTAAATGTAATCAACCCGATACCTATAAAGATCTTCGACCAATTAGCATACTGCCGGTGATTTCTAAAGTGCTAGAAAAAATCATAAATGCTCAATTACGTGAACACTTACTAGCATACAGATTAATTCCGGAATGCCAGTCTGGATTTAGATCTGATCATAGTTGCACATCTACCTTGTTAAATGTCACTGACAATATTTTAAGGGCAACTGATTCGGGGAATGGCTATCCTAATTTTACTAGATTTTAGTAAAGCGTTTGATACGATAAGTCATTATCTTTTACTATCTGTACTTCATTATATAGGCTTAGCTCCTGATGCAGTCGAATTTTTAAATAACTATTTAACAAACAAAAGCCAATCAGTTAAAATTTCGCATAATATTTCAAATCCGCTAACTTTTGTCTTCTGGTGTTCCGCAAGGGTCCATTTTTGGCCCCCTACTCTTTATTATTTATTCATCTCAAATTGTCAAATTTGTAAAACATTGTGATTTAGATATGTATGCTGACGACACTCTCTATTCCTTTAAATTTGAAAACCTGCATCAAGCTCTTGCACTTATTAATAATGATTTACATCAAATTAGTAATATATCCCGTAGTCATTGTTTAATACCGAATTCTAGTAAAACTACTGCACTTCTATTTGGTAACAAAAACGATGTTGCAAGAGCACATGATTTAATTGATTTGTATGTAAACAGTGAAAAAATTGCTCTTGCCACTCAAAGCAAAAATCTAGGTCTAATTATGGATATCAGTTTCAGACAAATCAATTCTTATATACAGCGTGCTTATGCGAAATTGAAAGTTTTGTATCCTCATAGGAATAACTTACCCAACAATATAAAAACAAACCTGTGTAATACATTAATTCTGTCACAATTTTCATATTGTTCTCCTGTTTATAGTCCTTGCCTTGACAGCAGTGACCAAACTCGAATTCAAAAAGTGCAAAATTCCTGTATTCGTTTTATCTTCGGTTTGCGTAAATACGATCATGTATCATACAAACTTCAGGTATTAAAGTGGCTTAACATGAGAAATCGCTTTATGCTTCAAACCGCATTCCTGTTTCATAAAATAGTTACGTCTAAGCGTCCACCGTATTTATATAGACGGATATCTTCCAAAACTGATGTTCACAATTTAAATATTAGAAACAAGGAACTCATTACTCCACCCCTCCACAGGGCTGCACTGTTTCAGAGATCCTTTTCATTTAATATATACAAATTATACAACTTTCTTCCCAATGCATACAAATCCCTTAACTCTCTTGCATTTAAAAAATGTATGTATTTATATCTTTTCGGAAGTCAGTATACATCTACTTCTTTCTAATTTATTATTTATGTCATTTGTGTTGTGTATAAATATTCAAAACCTGCCCATAATCAGCGACAACATATACCATTACTAGTTAATAGTAGAGTCCCTGTATATGAAAGAGTTGGGACATGTAGGGTGACTTGTTTTGGATCCACAAACCATGGAGTACCTGATTTTTGCCAATTTTAAACTTTATGCGTACTTCTTTCAAACGAAACAACTGAAATATATATTTGCTATATCACATGGTCTTTGATTTGTGGATCCAATGGCTCAACTCTTAGTACATATAGGAACTCTAGTTAATAGTGCTTATGTTTTTTTTTAGTAATATTACACTCATGTAATTATAGTATTGTATTTCCTTTATTGCAAGGTTTAAGTGGAAGAGCAGATGGTAGCTTGTTACGCATCTGAACTTCACCTTGGGATTTTTCCCTCTGATAATTATTAATTAATTTTTCTCGTGTGTCATTTGTTTGTATTTGTTGTTGGGAAAAATAAAAACATATTATTATTATTATTATTATTATTATTATTATTATTATTATTATTATTATTATTATTATTATTATTAATATTAACTATTTATCAGTAGATTAACATAAATATTATGTATCTTTATCGCCTTCAGCAAATAGTTTAGGCTTTAATTTGCTGTGATTGATCCAAAGCAGATTCCGAGTAGCTGAAAGACTTTAAAAACCAATTGAAAATTGCAAGTTGTGGATTACGCCATTGAACTAAAGTTTAATTTATTGGTCTTGTACGGCAGCGTAACCCACCAGTCAGTGTACATCGCATACGTGCATCTTCATTGCTTTTGTTTTAAAGAACCTACTTAATTCACCTACGGCTAACAGCAATTCAAATTTAATAAATATTTTGATATTTTAATTGTATTTTACTTCACGTGCTATTTACTGTCTATAAGAATGGATGTATATAGCAATTTAAAATAAAAACACCACTTAAAACACTTTTAGGAATTAAAGTAAGCTTATGAATCGAGCAAAAGGTCGTTATCCTGTTGTTTCCACTCCACCCTCAGGCTTTAGGTAGCAGTCCTGTGCCCCCCTGGTATAAACTTATTATGACTTTTGGCAAGCAAATAAATATTTAGAACCGCATCCCCTTCTCCATTGGGTGATTGAACCCAATTTAGCCTGTTGGGGTGTCTTAAATCGATTTTATACTGCAACAGACCTTAGCTACTATTTGAAGGTACATTGTTACAAAAAGTGTATAAATTTTCTCAGGTAATGTGTAGTAATTTAAAAATTATCAAAACTGAAAATTTAGAACCATTATGGGCGAAATTATCACAATATTATAATCATAAATGTAAAAGTGTCTTCAACAATCGAAGAAGTAATCCTGAGCGTAGCTTAAACATTTCCTGACGGTTCTAAAACTAAGCTTAGGATTTGCAGAGACGTTTAAAACTACATTTTCTGCAATGCACTACACCCATTAAAATCAGAGTAATGCTCATAATTTATAGTTGAAGTTTTAAGTAAAGATGTTAGTACAGTTGCTAATCAATCCTACATTATGACCCTAGTGTCAGGATGACATTGTATATTATAAATTAAGGGTATATAATGTAGGAAAGTTAGATCGTAGTTCTTTTGCAACTCCATAAATAGTGCCCATATTCAAACCTAATAGTCCAGCGTAAATAGCCCAATATCAGTATTTTTTTTAAACAGAGTATCAAGCTCAACATTGGTAAACATAAATTTGAGTACGTTGATTTAAAATATTTAGTGTTGCTCAAAATGATAGTTGCATATGCACCAACATACCATTCGCATTATGAAATAGACACCTTTTCCGAAAACGTCAAAACAGCCCTGAGTAAATACACACCCACTTTAACAATGTGACTGGCCATATCAAAATCCAGAACGATTTACCTGAATCCTGTCAATGTACCATAAACCTGTGACAAGGGTATGCCTTAGCATGTTTCATTAGTAATACTATCATGGAAAAAATCTGTAAGGGGCTTTACTCAGACCTTCCCTCACTCGTGGAAGTTGTGACACTAAATATTTTGAAAAATTAAAGGCAACTAGGGGTAAAAATATTTTAAGCTTAAGAAGAAAACATTTGGTACTGCAAATTACATCAATTTGAAATTAAATAAAATACTGCAAATGCAATTTCAGCGCCTGCGGAAGGGATTTCAACAAAAATCAGAAGACATTCGCGTTCTGTAACCGAAAAATTACGCTCAGAATTCGTAAGAGTCCGACTAATATAACAGATGACCTGTTCTTGTCCATCAACGGTCTGAGTCAGCACAGCGCCGACGCCAACATTGGAAGCGTCCATCTGAACGACAAACGGGAGAGAAAAATGGGGACACGACAAAATGGGTGCCGAAACTAGGCAATTTTCAATGGTTGCGAATGCGACTTTGCACGACTCGGTCCACTCAAACTTCTGAAACTTTTTCAATAGTGAAGTCAGCGGAGCAATAATGGCTGAGAAATTTGGTATGAAGCGTCGGTATCACGATGCCATGCCGACTACTCGACGTATCTCCGAAACGTTCTTAGGTTGCGGTAGGATAAGAATAGCCGACACTTTATCGGGATCGACTAAGAGTCCTTGGGCGTTAACGACATAGCCCAGGTACCGTAATTCCGGTTGGCAAAAGTGACATTTATCACGTCCCAACGTTAAACCAGCGTCGCTTAGTCGCTGTAATACCTCGTCTAGAATCTCGGCGTGTTTTTCAAAATTCGGGGTGCAAATAATCACGTCATCTAAGTAGACAAAGACGTAAGGTTCCAATTCGGGACCCAACACATGGTCGACGAAACGTTTCCAAGTCGCTGACGCGTAATGAAGCCCAAAGGGCATGCGAGTAAATTGAAACAAACCGCGACCGGGTACTGTAAAGGCCGTTAGTTCCTTGGGTTGGTCCTCCATTTCAATATGCCAGTACGCGGATTTGATATCAAGCGACGTTATGAACCGGGCATCGCGTAAGCGGTCCAAAATCGACGACACGTAAGGTATCGGGTAGGCGTCCTTCTCGGTGACGCTATTTAATTTGCGAAAGTCAACGCAGAAACGATAGGTTCCATCTTTCTTTTTAACCAACAGAATCAGGCTCGACCAGGCTGAACGAGAGCGTTCCACGACGCCTGATCTAAGCATACTGTCCAACTCAGTATCGATATGCGCCTGCATTGCGGGTGAGACCGGATAGTACTTTTTTTAATCGGTGCCGCATTAGTAGTGATTTTATGTTTAACGTATCTGGCGCGGCCGAGTTCGGGTTTAGCGGTAGTAAAGTGCCGGTTAACGAGAGTGTTTAATTGGGCTCGTTGGTCCGAGTTCAGGTCGAAATTTGATTGTAGATTGCCGGTAGGAGTGCCAACGGTCGCTAAGTCCGGTTTTGAGAATTCCCACTCCCCTCGAAACACGTCTGGGACTATTCCCACGGACTTCCAAAAGTCTATAATTAAGATTCGGGTGTGCGGAACCTCCGGGGCTATTAAAACATCGATAGCGACTACTCTGTTGTTTAAACGGATAGGTAAGTGCAGGGTACCTAAACTGGTTACGGTCTGTCCATTTGCCACTGAACAGACGGGTCTCAGCTTCTTATTTACACGTAAGCCGACAGTACGCAACACGTCCCAACCCTTAGCTCCTAAGATCGTTCGATTAGCTCCTGAGTTCAACAAAGCTAACAATTCAAGACCCATAATTTCAACGGTCACATGCGGTCGATGGTCATCAGATAACCTTTCCAATACGTAGTCGAGAATGACTTTATTTTTCTTAAATTTGATCTCGCGCTCCTCGATAAGTACTTTAATAAATTTAGTCGAATTACTAAACACGCGCGAGGACACTGCTCGACTGTTCAGCGTCTCGCGGGATCGTCTCCCTGTCCCCTATTTCCTGATCGACAACGAGGACAAGTATTTACGGTCACTTCAGGTCTGCCACAACGGTAGCAGAATTTCTTACCGCGTGGTCGCGGACACCTACTGGCTCTATGGCCTGGTTCGTTACAGTTCCAACACCGCATACTCGATGTGGGTGCTGATTCTCTGTTCCTCCTCTCGGGAGTGTTAACGTTACGCGCCTCAACAACGTCGACTGGGTATGTTTCCGCGGCAGGCGCGACCTCGACATAAGCCAAGTCTGTTTCTAAGTCAGACTTCTTTCTAGATGGCGGCACGTAAGTTTCAATAGCGTAGCGCCGTTCTTCAATCTTTCGTCCGTATAGCGCTAGTTCGTTGATCGACCGGACTTCCGTCAATCCTAATTGAGTTTGGTATAATGGTGAAATATTATGTAGCAAAATGCGTAACTGTTTCTCCTCGGGAATCGCCTCAGTCAGACGTGAAAACATGGTGCGCATAATCGCGATATAGATGCCCATAGTTTCCGTAGGGCCTTGCGTAAGACGTTTAATTTCGTCCCATAACCGTTCGTCATAATTGGTAGGCTGAAATTCTAAGCGCAATAAGTCGACTAACTGTTGCCACGTGTTAGGGGTCGCTCTATTAGCGCGATACCATAGCAATGCCTTGCCCGAAAACAATTTGATGGCTTGCATAAACAACTCTTCTTCGGTAAGGTTTCTGGCCACTCTGAGTTCGTTAACACGCTCGATGAAAGCGTTGACAGATAGACCTTTCGGGTCACCTGAAAATTGTACGTTCCATTTCGAGACAGGGGTTGCCTTCAATGAAATCGTGCGCAACATAGGCGAGGCGAAACTTGGGGCTGATACAGTTGCCGACGTCGTAGTCGTAGTTGTCGTCGCGACGGTCACAATAGGTGCGACACCGGATGTCGATGGTAGCGACACGGAGCTTTCCTCCTCAGCTGTAGTGGTAGACGACCCTAGCTTTACTTGACTAAGTTCGTAGGTTGAACGTATGATTGATAATTCCGCGAATGCTTTCTGTTTGAGCGCTCGCTCCTCCTCAGTTATGGCTGAGCTATTCGTAAGACGGTTCATTCCGTGATAAAATTTCGTCTCGATCGTAGCTGCTACTTCTTTAGTCGGGTTCGCTAAATATATTCGAATTTTTTCCTCTAATTCGCTAATCAACGTTGTCACGGCCGCGCAATCCTCCTCGAAGGTATACGGGTACGGCGGTTGCGTCGCCATATCCTCGCGTCCCTCCTCTCTCATTACGTCACGCAACCGGGAGCGCAACAAGGTAACCGTGCCGGAAGCATCATGACCTCTGATTATTAATTCATATTCCGCTTCTGTGCGGAGCAGACGTTCGATGTGTAGTTTTAGTACCATATTTATAATCGGAGAAGGAACGACTTGTATTACGAATCGTATAAAAAGGAAACGTTAGCGCGTACTCGGTAAGTTAATTATGTCATATATCCGGACCAAATCGTAAACGGACAAGACGGAAGAAATCGGGAGAAAGTAGCAAACCGGTGACGGATGGCTTAACGGGACTATCTATTAATATTCCTTGCGAAGAGACCGAATACAAACGAGAGAAAAAAAAACACGAAGCCCGAAAATTAGGCGGTCGACGGATGGTTTAACGAGACTACTACCGACCAACAATGGTCGCAGACAGTACAGTGGCAGAAATTGAGGCACACAACGTAAAAAGGAACAAAAAACCCAAAATGAGGTCGGGCGTTGTCACGCAACAAAAGGTCCCGCCCTATTGGGCGCCAAAAATTAAGACGCACAACGGGTGGCTTAACGAGAAAAACAAACAAACAAGGCCCCAGACGTTGGAGCGCCAAAAATTGGGCGCGACGAGAACAAAGGAGCCACAAAGCCCCACATTTTGGGCTGCCAAAAATTAGCCTGTTACGGTATTAAAATGACTTAGCGACACCCACACGGGGTGAGTATCGCCCAGCTGGTTGAGTCCGGGAAAGGATGGCACGCTCGCCCTTAGATTCATTAAAACAGACTAAAGGCCTCGGCTGAAGCGCTCAGGGAGTTGGGCGTGGTTCAAACGGTTCCATCACTGGGCAAGCGTGGCGTGGCATAAACGGGATAAATAAAAAATGAGAGGGCGCCACCAAGTCCGTCTTTAATTGTACTCGTGTAACTGGACCTGGACGGTTAGACGAGACGAAGAGTACACTGGGTACTACTTCCTGAAGGTACTCGAGGGATACCAAGCTCAGGTTACAAATTCGAGAAATAGATACTTGGGTTACTCATTCGGGCCTGTAAAGTCACTGCGGGGGGGGGGGCGTTGTCAAACCTACCTGCACACTCCCACGCTCAAATTCCGTCGTACAACGATCTTGACACTAGCTGTTAAATCTGGAAAGAGCATGCAGACGTCATATTCAATAATAAACCTCGTAATCACATAGGCATCTATTGACTGAAGAATACAGCACAAACCCCTAAGGGCAACGATTACGTCGCCTTGATTACACGCAGGGCTTAGCATATTGCCCCCAGCTGGAGATAACGCGCTAATACTAACGCACACATAATTAACAAAATGGCCAATGCCAATACAGTAGGCTCCGGTGACCCGTTAAACGATCTGCCGGAAGTTACTGACTCAACCTGTATACTACAGAGGGTCGAGACCCATTACTTTACTGCGACAGTGTCGCGGGGTGAAGCCAATTACAGAATAAATGGTTAATTATCGGTAAGGTGCCCAAAGCACAAAGATTGGCAGAAAAATATATCGCTTAACTGGTCGTACCCAAAGCAAAGGTTCAAATATTACAAACACAAACGGGGCGCATAGATTTTCCACACATAGATAGTTCATTGCCGGTCAGGTACAAGCAAAATTTGATGGCAAGTAAACAACGATCAAAGTTCACAAACGCAACTTCGCGTAATTACGTCATGCACTGAACAGCTGACTGATTTCGCATACGAATGATCGATACGCCGTTATTCAGAAAAGCAATCGCCCTTGATAAATTGCTGCACCCAGAGCACTATTTGATTTACTTCTATAAAGATGGTAAAAATACATGGATTTACAGCCAGTTCTAATGCAAATTTAGGTCAACCACCGAGCAAGCGTTAGCGGTGATTCACAGACGGCCACAACGCCGGTTTACAACAATGGCGGCCCGATTATCAGCAACATGCCCAGCGATTGATTAAACGTGCCACTGGCGATCCGAAATGCGTTAATGTAGTTAGTTAGCCTTCTCGTGGGCTGCATGCAAGCTAATTCAGTACTCTGCGGCGACAGGTTATGACACATCGGCAATTACACACACATGCTAATAAATTCTGTCTGAGCGCAAACTGGTTACTATTTTACATAACATTACAAATGGTACCTGTGTTTGGACGTCGTCTGAGCGGCAAGGTGCGGCACATTAGCAACGCCCTGAGTTGACTGCGGGGGTGGGGTACGAGAGCATTTCCTTGGCACAACGAATCCGCCGAATGATGGCGTTTTTCTCTACAACTCGGTCACCCACATGTAACCGGGTATAACGATGAGATTAAGGGCGGGCTGCACGTCCTGCTGGCAAATCTCCAAAGGTAACGGGAATCAAAGATCGCCTTTGTACGACGTTGCGGGACATAACCCTTCAGAAGCACCAAGAAAGGGACACCTCAAACACGTGCGACACACACCAGAGCTCACTGCCGAAGCCCTCTCTGCTTGCAGAAACATCCGAACGTCTACCGGCCGCGTGAGCACGCGGAGCTTCGGCCAATCACGAGCCGTAAGCTGCGGCGGAAAAATCTGGATTTAGCGTACCAGCGGTGATAGAGCGTGGCCCAAAAGAAACGAAGCGGAGCATACGCGTCGGTATACAGGGTGATCAGAATCAAATGAGCAAGGAATGATCTTGCGCTTGTGAATTTTTGTGATGAAAGTTAAAAAATGTTGGAATCAGATTTGAAGTACAGATAGGCTGTACAGGCAGCTTAGATAATCAGCTAGGTGGCTGAAGGCTGCAAAATGGCTTAACATTGTGCCAGATGGCTGAGTTTCGGAAGGAGATATTTCGGCGACCCTGACTCGTCGAATCTCAGGCCATATTCCTACGTGTGGAATGAAGCATCCTGAACTTTACTTTACAGTATACCAAACAACGTTATAGAAATAGAACGCAGAAAATTAGAAAGGTTTAAAGAACATGCAGTGTGACCAAGATAAGGAGGGCCAGTATGGTTATCTCTTCAATAGCAAGGGATAGAAATTTGGTTAGATAGGAAAAGTTTGCATAATTAAAACACTAGCAAAATAACAGTTATAAATGAGACGTTGAGTAGACGTGAGGCCTGTTCGCTGAGATAGTTCGATTTCCCACAAATTATATCTGTAATTTTAAGCCATGCCTACCACCAGAAGTGAAGTGAGTGATATTGATTCAATAGCACAAAAGTTGTGGATAAGCCACTATCGTCGCAGGCTTCAACCGAAAGGTTAACCTCGATTATTAATGTCCCGCTAGAAAGGGATTTAAAAACAGTAAAAGCAAAAATAAACGATGAATTGGACGCCCACCAAATATTACAGTATAAACAGTTTAAGAATTTATGGTGTCCCTAAAGAACACAAGAAAGATACTATCGATGTGGTGCGGAATCCGTGGAAAGAAAACCTCAATATTAAATCTTACAGAAAATGACATTGACGTTTGTCATAGATTAAACTGGTAAACATCAAGGCGGAGTCTATATTCTTCCAGGTCATGACACTAGAAATGTAAAGTGTCCTTTGGAAAGGACTACTACAATCTGGCAACATGGTAAACTGATAAACTGGCAAACAACATGCTTAGAACTAATATCCCATAATATTGAATAACTACAATGTAAGCATACTCCCAATACTGACATACGGAGCAGAAACCCGCACATTTACTAAGGACCTAATATCCAAATTGGAAGTTACTCAACGAGCCATGGAAAGGTCCAGGATAGGTGTTACACACAGGGATAAACTGAGAAATGATCATATTGGGCAACGAACGAAAGTAGAAGCCATTAGTTCCTACACGAATTTGTAAATTGGAATGGAGATGGGCATGCCACATCGCCAGATGGCAAGATGTAAAGTGAAGTAAAAAATCACCGAGTAGCGACTTATAATAGAAAGATGCAGTGTAAGTCTGTTAAGTCATTTTGCTGTTGTAGATGCTTAATTGCTTTTCACGCCTTTAGGGCAACTTGTTGCTATGTTAAAACCATTTTCAATTTTTGCGCACAAGTACAATCTCATCTTCCGCACATTTGATTCAGGTCATTTTGGTATTTTAAGTAGCCACCTAGGCTTTAGGGCAGCGTGCCCGTATGCTAAACCCTTTTAGTTACAATAATGATTTTGCACATATTTGACCCCAAACGCAGTATTTCTCGTCAGTTGGAGCACCCCTTTGCTGCTACTTTGGCAGCCGGGTGTTATCGCTCGCAAGAATTCCGAAGCTTCTAGAAATCACTCCGTTGAGGCGCTTCGCCATTGGCTGTCTTTGATACCGGAATTAATTTGTTTTGTGGAGCGCATCGCCATTGGCTGCCGAGAGTCACGTGGCAACGCCGTTTTGGCTCACGCCACTTTAAGCGTCCTAACGCTTTTTGTTTCGAGGAGTTCAAGTCAGGCCATTGATCGAAGAAGTCGCAGAGTGTGCCGTTTCGCGGCGTTCCCGCTATTTGCGGGGACGCCAGCCTGTTTTTCCCGTCTCGTGCTGTTTCAGCGAATGTTGTCGAATATGCCATCCTTTAAGAGGTCGCGTGTGGTTGTGTGAGTGGCACGTCTTTACGCCAAGGCGTAGGTGTGTGAAGGGCTTCTTGGGGGCCAGTTCTGCGTTGGTGAGAAAGGGGGCTTTTCCTTTGCAACTCGCTGTTTCGAGGATCTTTCTAGGCAGGACGAAGTAGGCCTCTGTGCCGCTGTAGTGTGCTCTCAGGAGAGCGTCCTAACGCCGCCATCTTGGCGGATTCCAGCCCGTTTACCCCTAATGCCGTGTTTTGGCGATTGAGCTGCCACAGACTGCCGCCTTCTACCAACTGACTGCAAAATACGCGCTCCGGCAAAAAGGGCGCGTTAGTGCGCGATAACAGACGCCGACCTGCGGTTAACACCTAGGAAGCAAAGCACAAAGCCCTCGCAAACATAAACAAAGAAAAACTCGAACAGCTTAGGGCGCGCCAGGCCCAGCACGGCGAGGCGTTAATTCTATTTAGGTATTAATCGGTACAATATAGCGCTCGCGCGCCTAACGTTACTGAATTAAAAATTAGCACAAACGTAACACCAAATCATAAGCGCAGAGTTCTTTAGCTATTTAGGCGATGAAACGCGAAACTCGCGCACATGAACTTACTAGCAGGCTACCAAAGTAGCGTCTTGCAGCATGGTGGCCTCAAACCGGCATTAAAAGCCGCGACAAGCAAGCAAGGGGCATGCATCGGCCCACATAAAGTTGAGCACAAAGCACCAACGCTCGCACAAGTGACAGTTACTATGTTTAAATGGTTGCAATTACAAATACCTTAGTCCGCAGACGGTCCATGAGAGTGGCGTGCAGTCAGTTGGTAGAAGGCGGCAGTCTGTGGCAGCTCAATCGCCAAAACACGGCATTAGGGGTAAACGGGCTGGAATCCGCCAAGGTGGCGGCGTTAGGACGCTCTCCTGAGAGCACACTACAGCGGCACAGAGGCCTACTTCGTCCTGCCTAGAAAGATCCTCGAAACAGCGAGTTGCAAAGGGAAAGCCCCCTTTCTCACCAACGCAGAACTAGCCCCCAAGAAGCCCTTCACACACCTACGCCTTGGCGTAAAGACGTGCCACTCACACAACCACACGCGACCTCTTAAAGGATGGCATATTCGACAACATTCGCTGAAACAGCACGAGACGGGAAAAACAGGCTGGCGTCTCCGCAAATAGCGGGAACGCCGCGAAACGGCACACTCTGCGACTTCTTCGTTCAATGGCCTGACTTGAACTCGAAACAAAAAGCGTTAGGACGCTTAAAGTGGCGTGAGCCAAAACGGCGTTGCCACGTGACTCTCGGCAGCCAATGGCGATGCGCTCCACAAAACAAATTAATTCCGGTATCAAAGACAGCCAATGGCGAAGCGCCTCAACGGAGTGATTTCTAGAAGCTTCGGAATTCTTGCGAGCGATAACACCCGGCTGCCAAAGTAGCAGCAAAGGGGTGCTCCAACTGACGAGAAATACTGCGTTTGGGGTCAAATATGTGCAAAATCATTATTGTAGAATTAGGCGATGGGGCCAAATAAGTAACTAAAAGGGTTTAGCATACGGGCACGCTGCCCTAAAGCCTAGTTGGCTACTTAAAATACCAAAATGACCTGAATCAAATGTGCGGAAGATGAGATTGTACTTGTGCGCAAAAATTGAAAATGGTTTTAACATAGCAACAAGTTGCCCTAAAGGCGTGAAATGCAATTAAGCATCTACAACAGCAAAATGACTAAACAAGTCATCCAAAAATAAGATGGTCGGAGATATCGCTAAGGTGGCACGAAAAACATGGATGACAGAGCCAACATCCGAAAAGAGAAAATCTATGTCCAAAAATGGGCAATGGATAGAAGTAACTAGCTCAACGAGAACTCTTCTAAGAGTAAGCCAAGGCGATATTTCATTGGGCCTAAGAGATATAAAGGAGTTCGTAAAAATGCATTTTACTAGATTTCACCTCATAGCAGGTTCAATGTACAAAAATGCTTTTAAGCGAGAGCTTACGTCATGAAAGAAATGTTATGTTTGTTAACCCATGGGTTTGGGTTGGGCGCTGATGAGTCAGACAGTCGGTGAGGACATTTGTTTTTATATATTAATGTTTCCATCACGAATTGGTTATTCATAGTAAATTTCGAAAGCACAACTTAGCAGTCACTTATTTCTGAATTAATGAAATCCTAAGATGAACAGGTTTTACAAATTGTATTGCTATTAGTCAATTCTAGAACATCATTCTAATCTTTTTCGTGGCATACGCTTGTAATGATCTCATTTGTAGCTGAACAGCTATTCCGGGGAGTCCCCACAGTGAAGATAATCAGC
The DNA here is from genome assembly GCA_940337035.1 of Agriotes lineatus. Taxonomy (NCBI): domain Eukaryota; kingdom Metazoa; phylum Arthropoda; class Insecta; order Coleoptera; family Elateridae; genus Agriotes; species Agriotes lineatus. Next base: position 12,501 of record CALNHX010002139.1, on the reverse strand, counting down.
TAAAGTTGCGACAACAGAGGAATATGAGCCAGAGCGCTATTAACAAGCTGGGTCAAGAATTCGCTGACATCTTATACTTTCGTGTTTATAGAGTACACTGCTTGGCTACATGCTATTTTCTACTGTACGAATCAACTGTCACCTACAGCTGTACCTCTTGCACAACTTTTAACTGTTTTTGTTTCTATAACCGTTCGTACGAACAAGATAGCACATATAAATTCAGAAAATATTAGTTAAGTAACTAAACATATTATATTAATGAATGCAATCACAGTTCCAAACTGGTATGATGTAACCCGTCGAGGGCGTCCGCTGTGAGTTTGTTTAGATCCAGTAGTGAGCCATGGAAACGTTCCTCTGGGCACTTTTAAAGTAGTGATGGGAACGAATGAATGAAAACTATCGAATAGTTCGATAGTCACCGATTATTCGAATTATTCGATAGGTAAAACTAATGAATGGTTTTATTCATTCGTCATTTACGCTATCGAGAAACAACCGAACTGACAAATGAGCGAACTTGTAAGACGATAGGTGGCGCGGTATCGCAAAGCCAAACGGAACGAATGCATACATGAACGAATGAATATTATTCATTCGGTTTTCGCTGCTTGCTACCTATCGAATTGCGATGTACAGCACTGTTGCAGTAAATAGGTTATTTGATTGCCAAAACGAAAACCCAAAATGTTAAATGAATCGATAATCGCAAATGGTATTATCAATTATTATCGTATTATTTCATCATTATACACTTTTAAAGGTAGTCTAAAGTCTAAAGAGAATATGATATTCGAATAAGTGCATTCAATAGTTAAGAGCATTCAGTTAATAAGTATTCTTAAGCAAATGGCGCGTATAGGGAAAACGAATTAAAATATTCGAATAAATTCATTCGATAGTTGCTACTAGTCATTTAATAAGTATTCGATAGTAGAAATCATTCGATAGCGCCCATCACTATTCTAAAGTAGTTGCAGAATAGCTTTATTTTCGGAACCGCTGTGTGCAGCTGTATCGATATAACCCCATTGATACATGTTGTGGTTGTCTCTTCCGTGGTTTGAACGAATTCTATTCAGGGTACACCATTATCTTCAGGGAAAATGGAACCCGGGCACTCTTTCAAATATTGCAATGTTTTGAGCAAAATGATTATACAAATTTAGCTTTCCAAGTATATAAGTTTTTAAAAGTTGGTAAACCCACTACCATCTTTAGAAAACAGGATTCATCATTCCTTACAAAGCATAGATCTGTACCAATCTCTTCGGGCTTTTGGCAAATCTGAGACAAACTTGCTATTATAACCGTTTACTAGAATTTAAGAACATATAACATGAGAGTAAATGCCAACTTACACGACTATGCGACTATTATCATGAAAGAGCATTAATGCAGGTTACTGCTCTGTTGGGATATCCTGTGACCGCAGCAGGATCTTTTATGTTATTGTTAGCTATATTCTGCTTTTGCGGTATTGGAGAACAAGCCCCAAAGCGGTCAAAATCATTTCTACTAAATTTAAACTCTGTATTGCGCATCCAAATTCTATGGGGATGAAGTGCATATAATCGCTTACCAGATTACTTAAAGTCAACTAAGTCTGTGCATAGTTTCAGAAATGACTTAAACGGTAATATTTAAAAAAAACTTAAAATAGAAACTCACCTAGTAAATATAAATTAATAAAATATAGCAACGAAGCCCTAGAGATAACTGAAATGAACAGTAAGAAAAAATATCGGCTAAGAAATGATTAAATAGGAAGAAGCCTCGTGGTTTAAAAAATAAGCGAGGGGTTATAGCACAAAGAACATCTTGGAATGACCACGTCGCAACAATGCAGAAGTACAGATTAGTAAAGATAGCTAGAGGAAATTCGCGTAAGTGAAGAGGATCCGCATGAATAAACAAACTCTCCGTCTAATACAAAACAGAAAAAGAGAACTTTACAAAAGGACGTGCTGACACGAAATGTGAGGCTTAATCTTAGATGTTGCTCTTGAAGGCAAAGGTAGTTACCTACCAGTACAGTACACCTACATTGCAGTTAAATATAGTTTATTGTGTGAGGGATCATCTTTATTCTTATTTTATATATTTTTAAGTAAGATAAGTCTTACTTTAGCTTAATCGCTACCTATTAGACAGCAAGCGATTCTCGTGTGTATCAGTTTATTAATATTATTATATTAATTTACTTCTTCCTGTCCAAACGTTGACATTTAAATTTTGAAAACACATTTCTATTGCTTCTAGAATTCATTTATACCAGAGAAAATACAAATTAGCACGAATATAATTCGGGTGATTTACAGAAGAACACACTTCGTTTCAAGCATAGGAAACCCTCTGTACTCATTTTGCGTGTTTTAAAATACGTTTATCTACGACAGTGTGTAAAATTGCCTTTTAGTTGGCAGTTTTCAGTTTGTAAAACGACTGTTTAATAACATGTTTTCATTAGTTTACGTCGTCAGTAGTAACGTATTTAAAATATTTCATTAGGCACGTTGTGAGTAGCAACGTGTTTTAAAATTTTAAAACACCCAAAATTACGACCGATTGCTGGTAATCCTAATTTACATTTAATTTCGTTTTTCATATTTACCGTGTTTTCTAGATTCTATCGTAGATAAAATATTGTACGATACACATGCGTAAAGCATCTTTAATCACTCGCGGGACTTAAAACGCTCGCTCACTCGCGTTTTAACTCTACCCCACTCGTGCCTAAAGAGTAGCTTTACGCACTTGTATCGTAAATTACTATTGTACGGCTGCATCATTAGACTCTAAAATAAAGTTATGACAAGTAATCCAGCAAAAGTGGTAGTTTCTGTTAAAATGAATTAGGTAAGAAAGTAGGTTACTATTATTTATCGAGCACCACAGAATTTTTAATTCTTGCCCAGAAGATGTTTGGTGTTCCCTAACTCAGAGGAGAATGATTTAAGCATAGTGATGTTGTTTATGTCGATGCAGCCATTCAATATATTATTATCTGAGAAAATTTTCCTAAGGTGCCACAGTTACAAAATATAGTCCATCAAACTTGCTGGCGGATTACAATCCAGCCTGGGTATCGACAATATTTAAAACTTTCCATAAAGGAGAGGTGCTTAAAACTGGTGTTTGTAAAACGAACAAGCGAATAACACACACATATTTATAATAATAACTTCTGATTTAATATGCTCATCATTGCCAACATAAATTAAATCTTAAAATAATTCACAGCGATCTAGAAGGTAAAATTTTTCGATCATAAGGTACACTCCACCTTGAGCCTCGACATAAGAGTTAGTGAATTCAGCCTTTTTCTGCTGACGTCAGCTGAGGCCTTTTTTATCACCCGGTATGGGTATAGATCCAAATTTTTAGCCGAAAATGTATTGCTGAGTATCTACCTGAGGCGAGACATCTTCTCTTCTCCGCTGACTTCAACCCGGAATTTTTTGTTGTTTCATTAGTCTATAATTCTGGTTAACAATCTATAACGTTTGTTCAATTCGTCTTTACTGGTTGCTACCAAAAAACATGAACGTTCAAGCGAATTCGATTCAGTTGAATGCGATGCTGTGTTTTTCAATTTCTTTACTTCATTTTGACGTTAATAAACTACGCCTCTGTTTCAACGTTAACATAGAAAAACCATACATAATATTTCATGCTTTAAGCGTGTAGTACAAAGGGTTGTATTCAATATTATTAGACAAATTGTATGCAGTTTATCAATTTGTAGAAGTTCATTACTACGCTATAGAAATGGCGCACCACTTTCACTTTGAATTAGCTTGTACTAGTACGACATAATCCGTTATGAGTTTCACCTAGGCAAAGTGGATTATTTCATAACAGCTACATGTCAGAATATCTTATTTGGTAAACTACTGCGAGTTTCCATTTCTCATTTACAAGCTTCTGAATATTTACTACGTATTATTGAATTTTAACACCTTTTTTATAAGTTATTGGTCTACATTGGAAATAGATGCAAAATTTCCAAAAACCTATGTTAGGACAAATTTTATTAAAAAAATATATTAATTCGTAGAAAGACGTCTGAAATACGAAGGAAGTATTGTAATCACGAAAAAATCACCTTCCGAGATTTTTTCAGATCTTCACGTTTCAAGGTCCCTAGATGACGAAAAAAAGGTTTTCTCAATTCTGTCAGTCAGTCTGTCTGTCTGTCTGTCTATCTGTCTGTCTGTCTGTCTGTCTATCTCTCTGTCTGTCCGTCCGTGTGTCTGTCTGTCTGTCTGTCCGTCTGTTGGCAGTATAGCTCAAAAACTATTTGTCGAAGATAGACGATATTTTGCATACATATTATATATCTACCTCGCATGAATCCGGTACAATTTCATACAAACATATATAGGGTGAGTACCTTAAAAAGTAAAATTTTGTTTATTTTTGTGTTAATTTTGAAATAAAAGAAAGTAATATCTTCACATAGGTCAGGCTTTACATTTGCCGAAAATAAGACTCAACCGATAAAGGATAAAGTCACAAAAGAGTAAAAATGTTTCAACCATTACACCGTGCTCTTCAAGAGATGCGCGCGCCGGACTTTTCCCGAAGAGATGCAGTAGCGCAGATGTAATTTTGCCGTACTTATATCCTCTGCGGCGATTCGGTTAGGATCGAGCATTCTGCAGAGCTGCAGATGCGGCGGGTTCAAACCCCAGCGGGATACATTTTTTTATTGAAAATGTATTTAATTTATTAGAAACGTGATTTGATTTTTAAAATTATTTAGTGCCACAATGTTGACGAGGAAAGTTCTGGGTAAAGCCTTTTACAGATTTTATATTTTTAGTACAGTGATCCGCGAGTATAACTTTCTCGATTATGCCGCGAATTCTGATATATTGCGGATCTTTACTGTGCTCCGTTCGTTCTCCGTTCTCGAAATAGATACTGAGAATTTTTTTCAAAAATCTGGAAAACGCCTAGAGGTATTCTAATGAAACTTGATGTATGACAGTATTTCATAAAGTGGCATTGTTCGGTTAAAATAAATTTAGTTTATTTCCACCATTCCACCAGTGGCGTGCATCGGGGCCACCTCAGTTACCTTATTTTAGAAAAATCTGGTACACGACTGTTTTGTAGTCAATAGGACAAGTTTTTTTGCTACATCCATTGAAACTATACCAAAGACGTATCCTTAATTTTTTTGATAGAATAAACGTTTTTCGAGAAAAACGGAATACTTTGTAACAGCAATTTCGTTCATTTTAATGGGATCAAAACGGCTTCGTTTTCAAAATACTGCTTAAAGAAGTTTTAAAAAACTATTGTTTAATAACAAACAATCTTACAATAGCTACAAAACTTTTGGATAAAAAAACAGTGGCGTACCAGATTTTTCTAAAATAAGGTAACTGAGGTGGCCTCGATGCACGCCACTGGTGGAAATAAATTAAATTTATTTCGATCGAACAATGCCACTTTATGAAATACAAACCTACACTAAGTGTCATTAGAATACCGAAAGCTATTTTCGAAATTAAAAAAAAAATTTTTACTTTAAAGCCCTGTGTTTTAGAAACGAAGCCGTTTAAACGTATATGTCGAGATATCGAATATGAAAAGAAAAGCGTGAAAGGGTAGATTTTTTTTCTGAACTTCTTCACTTGTATTTCTATTCTCGTCCTATTTAGCGAAAAAAAATATTATAAAACTTGTAGAGCTTAAACATACCTGCAATTTGACCTATTATAAATTGAAATGCGACTAAAAGTACTTATAGAGCGAACAAAGTCGTCGGCGCGTTGTTTTGATTTCATGTATTGTACTAGTTCATAAATGACAACATTGTATTATAAGAATCATTATATTTTATAAAAACTCTTAGTCGACACCTCGAAGTTCAACTTTCCTAGACTCCCCAACATGCCAAAAAAGGAGTTTAAAATGTCGGTTCTTGAGAATTCTAACCACTAAAAATTGTTCAAAGTACTGCGTACACTGACAATACGAGCCTCAAGTTCATATGTGACTTTTTCAGGAAATAAGTACCATGCAACTTTATGTATTCTAAAATTTTAAAATGTCAAAACCATGAATTACAAAAAATTACTATTTACATTTGCCAAAACTTAGCTTCACTTCTGTACACAAAACGGACCAAGTTTATCTTGCTGTAAATAGTAACAGTTTATTCATCATCATCATCATCATCAGCAGCAGCACCAGGGATTACATCTTTTGGTTTATTCCGATCTCCCAGATTGAAGCTGTTTTTTTGGTTGTCCGACGTTTCTTTTTACGGCTGTAGGTTGGTAATGAAGCAAATGTTTCGGTATAAGGGAGTCCTCCACCCTATTCAGATGTTCGTGCTTATTGGTTTTCTAATATTTTATCCTCTTTAGTTAGATTGAAGATATCTAATTTTTTGTCTAATTTCCTCATGGCGTTTATGGTCCAATATTATGCAGCCAGCAGTGTGCCGTGAGAATCTAATTTCAGCTATTTAAATTCTTCTTACTTGGCTTTTAGTAATAGTTCAACTTTTGGATTCTTATAAATAGTACAGGGACTGTCGCAATATTAATAAAACTTAAGGAGTGTTTCTCTCCTTTTGTTTTTTAGATACATGTAGTAGTTGATTTTCACTATTTTGCTATTCATGTCTTTTTGTTCTTCCTATGTAATTTTGTATCCTAATTTTCTGAAGCAATTAACTCGTTCGATTGGCGTATCATCAATAAATAATTTTTTTTCAAAAGACATCTAGGTCTTTAAAAGCTATCACCTTAATCTTCGACTTAGATATTTTTAAATTTATATTTTCGATGTTTTGTACAGTTTATAAAAAGAATAGAAGCTTTCGAAAGGTTTTTCTGGCGTAGAATATTACGGAGAACATGGACTGCGCATCGAACCAATACATCAGTTTTAGAGGAAGCAAAGCCAAAAAACTCCTCTCAAGCATCATGTGCACTAAGATAATTCAATTCTTGGACTATTTGCTAGAAGAACTGAGAGAAAACTATTGTTCAAGCAAAACCACATGGCAAAAGACGGAGAGGAAGATCTCCTAAACAATGGCTTGATATCAGGCGAGCAGTATTAGACGAACCACCTTCAGTTGCAATGCAGAGCTCAAGACGGTTGCAGTGGAAAACTCTTATTGGCGAAAGGGTTGAAATGCTAAATGCATAATGGATCACTACACATCAACCATGATGTCTTGATGAGAGAGATGGTTTATGTATTGCTCACAATATTTATCATACCAAATAGTGAAAGTAATTAGAAAATGTTTAGTAATATGCAATCACATAATGTTATTTATTGCGTACTTAATGAAATTTAATTACTTATAATACCATTAGTAGTCAAATTATGTCGAATATTTTTGCTGTGATATCACGAACGTCCATTGCGCTTAGATTCGATTAGGACTCGTGATAGCGCACTCGTCCTAATCGAACCTAAGCGCAATAGATATGAGTAGCAATACCACCGCAAAAATATTCTGTTCAACTTTGACTAAGAATGGCATTCAAGGGACCATTCAATGAACGAAACTACTTTTTCAAATTAGTTTTCAGTAAATCTAGCAACAAACTACGCAATTTCTATAGTAAGAGAACACTAGTATTGACTTTTTCTAATAAAAATAACAGTTGTTTAAAATCTACACTTGAATACCTTCTAAGAAGATATATCCGCTGATATTTTTTTGATTGGTCAAGAAACATCAGATTCTGCATTTTTATTGGTCACTTTTTGGCAGATGGCAGGTGAATTGAATAGTCGTTCTAATATTTAATGGCATTTTTATATTTCAGAGTAGGTACGTAACATAACAAGGATGTCCCGGCAATATGAATTTGAGATTTAGATTGTAAGTGTACGTAGTACTTTGAACAATGCTTAATAGTAAACATTCTTAAGAAGCGAAGTTGCCATCATTTACATATTACCGACATTCGGCTAGCTGGCAGGCTTCATTCAGACGAAATTTTTTGTTAAACAACACAGGCGACGGATACGACTTTTTTTGCAATTTCTGTCATTATATAGTACCTCTAAAAAGCATCCGGAAGAAGTAATCTTTTTAGCTTTTATAAAAATAATATAGAATTATTAAAGTACCTATTTTTTGTTTTATCCATGATATACTACCCTGACAATAAGCACACAAAATTTTAGAGACCCCGGACTTTCTAAAGGAAATTTCATCACATTTCTTAAAACTATAAAATTCAGGAAACTTTCTAGACATAGTATATTTACCGAAACAACCAGAAACCCAGCAGTAAATCATTCTTTTACATTGGGCTTTAATAATATACTTAGTTCAGGCCAAGCTCCTCCATGGAGTGTTAGTGCCTCACCATTATTATTATTATTATTAATAGCGCAAGCACAATTTCTAACAATGCAAGTCAAATACTAAAATTGTCAAAATAACATTACTTACAATCTGACAAAAATAATTCACTGCAAGATGCCATTTTCGAAACAATATGGCCGCCCCTGCGGTAATTTGTAAACCAAGGGTTTCTTCGACAGATTTGAATGCTTCGCGCTGTAGGGCCTCCTGAGGGCCGATCCTAAAGCTAACAATATCTAATAGCAGGTAGGGTCCGCTTGTGGTCGTTTTAGGGTAGTTAGCCCTAGTGTGTGTTTATTCTCGGGTGTAAAAGGGTCGTGCGGAGGCTGTAGGGCGTCTCACGACAGTTTGTGCTTCTTCGACGGGTGTATTTTGGATCAAATTTGACCTTTCAAATAGCTCAGGCGGGCTCGAGTATTCGCCGGGAGAAGAAGGCCTGATTTTGGCCCCATCCTCAGACTAGTTGGAGCTGTAATTTCACCAGGAGACGCCAAAGGAGTCTCTGGCCACGTAAGTTATTCCTTCAACTAACTACGTTAGTGGTTGTTCTCAACACAAGCTTACCTAGCCAGAATTAGAGTAACTGTAGAAGGGCCTAAAACTTTCCTTTCAACTAAGTAGCTTTAGAGCTCTAAGATTGCCGAAAACGGTGGCTTTGAAAGATCGATTAAGCACCGAAAGCGGGGCCTAGATCTAGAGAACAGATTCGGGACGAGTTTTGTAGGTTTGAGTGCACCGGCGGGCATGCTTCCCTGAAAGAATCGGCGCTTTAGGTGTCTGCTCTGGTATAGGCTTCAGGCTGGGCGAGCTGTATTGAGCAGTCTGCTGTGCCCAAGCCCAGGGGGGTTTCACAGTTGGTGGCTACTCAGGTAGAGCTGGATTTACAAGTCGCTGGACTCAAGTATCATCAACAAGCTGAGCATCTTCCTTTTATACCCTTCAGGATCTTCTGTTAGAGACATTCAGGTATGGATTGGCCATGGTTATCTGCTCGTGGACGCATGCATTGCTGAGCCGTTGCTCTTACCAAGAAGATTGCACACGCTCGAGGTCAGGCGTCAGTTGGTAACTTGGTGACATTAAAATTTGAGCACATAATTTATGTGTGAATTTCATTTATACAGACGCAAACGTCACACTGTGTACCTAAAAACATATCTATTTTATTTTTAAAACTTTTTGTACATGGTAAACATAAGCCGATATAAATAAAATACAACAGTTTTAAAAAATTGAAAATTGCATTTTCAGATTGTGGTGCACGGCGACGCCTATAATTGGCCTAACGGCTGTTGGCTGAGTGCGAAATAAATAAAATAAAATAAATAAAATAAAATAAAAACTGTAAGTAAGTTATCTTTATAATTTTTATTCAAGAATCGCCATTACTGAAGAGGAGAAGTTTAGATAAAATGTCTAAAATTCAAGAAAATACTTAATTTGGTGGCTTTCCTTCATGAATGCGTTTTTAGGCATAAACGCCTGTTTCTTTCTATTTTTAAAGTAACGTGCCCAGGATACGCGCATCGGTAACCAACAAAGTACACAATAGTAATTTACGATGCAAGTAACGTTATCAAGCTTTTTACATTACGAGAGAATAGTTTGAATGAACGAGCGACGCTAGGAGCGAGTTCTTTAAAATTCTCGAGTAATGTAGAAAGCAGATAACGTTACGTATATCGTAACACGGTTTATTTTATCCTAAAATACTAATCTTTAAAAAATAGAAAAATGGTTATTAATGACACTTACAACAGCGAGTGGTGGTACCACTAGTAAGATAAAAACTCAATATTGTATTGTTGGTATCACTGTCAGGTTATGTTAAATTTGAAATTTTCAGGTTAAGTTTTGCGTCACTTTGTGTCAAACAACTAACAAAACCTAACCTACTAACATCGAATTTGACATAGACTGACAATACACTTCAGTGCTGTCAACATGTGATTAAATGCTAATAAAGCATCATTATGTTATTTTTCTTAACAACACTAGTGCTGTTAAATGCATCTTAACGCAACTAGTTGCTAAGGAGTTATTTTCATAATAACATAATAGGATAAAATAAATTAATTTAAAAAATCGGTAGTGATATGTTTACTAGTGACGAGTTGGTACTGTTTTGCAAATTATGTGACAAATTCCTAAGTTATGAAAAGAAGTATTTTATGATTCAGCACCTAGAAAGAGTTAATTACAAAAAAGCAAGGAAACTAAAAAGTAGAGCGCCTAAAACAATTTATGCAAAACCTTAGTGGAAGCAGAAATTCTTTCTCGTAAATTACAGTATGTAACATTGACAATATTTTTAGAAAAATATATCAATTAGAAACTTCCCTGTCTATCAACTTTAAGGAAAACCTATCTAGACCGGGCCTATAGTGATAAAATGCGTGAAATTCAACATGACATAAGAAACAGGAAAATATGGGTGTCCATAGGTGAAACCACGGATGATATTAGGAAATATTTTATCCAGTCTGGCTTTTTGTGTATATTTTTTGTAGACACGGGACAATGTTATCGTACGATCTAAAGTTTTTCTGTTGGTTTCAGAATAGCTAGATAAAACAAATGTTTTAAACACTGACCATAGGTTGTATCGAGTGGAGGAGTTCGTCAAATATTTCCTGATGTAGATTCGTTAATTTAAAAACTATAGAAAACGTTGTTAAATGCTCCATCAAGCATTATGTTATTTAAACAAATTTCCCTATATTTAGCATTATCACACAAACCTGTGGTAACTCGTTGGGTTTCTTGGATATCCGCTGCCCTTTATTACTCAACCAATTTTAAAACGTTCAGAACATTATTTTATACTTGAAAACGAATTACCGTTAATTAAATCAGTGAACAAACTAAATAAAAAAAAGAACTTAATAGTTGTTTCTGTATTAAGTTCGCGAAATGAGTGTATTTTGCTACCCATGAGAATGTCATTTTCAGCCGGGACCGTTGAGTCGAGGCCTAAAAATAATTCGAAAGTAAATCAATATTGATTCGCGCCTTAGTACGCGAATAGTATACTATGTTATTAGGAGTAAAAATGATACTTCGTGTGGTGAGACCGCTCACGTTTGACTAACGACTGTAAGTGAGTCAGACAAGTCCGGGAGCGGTACACAAAGTCACTTTTACTGCGAGGAGCATATGCTGTTTTATTTTCAAACGTACAAGTTAATATAAATAAATAATAAGCTAATCAAGTTTTGAAGTACCTTTACTCGGCGTAAAAGTAGCCACTTTTATGACTAAGCATAAAAGTAACGAATTTAGCTTGTCTGTCAAGTTACATAAGCTGTCACTTTTATGACGTTTGAAGATAATTTTTTTTAAAATAAATAAAAAGGTTTACTGCATATTTTTTTATTTTTATACTGTATGAATATCTGTCTATGTAAAAAAAACTTTTAGTGCCGAAACTTTCGGCCTTTGCTTATTACATTAGATATTGTCTAATAGAAATGTCGCATAATATATTTCTCCTTTATATTTAATCCATTTGATAAGAGCTAATCCGTTTATATTTGGAAGAAGTTCAAAATTGAGTACTGTTTATTATAACCATTTTATAAGCGTTTCGAGAGGCAACAGGCTCTTGCTATAAAATCAGAGGCCCGGGACCGCGTCGAAGAGACTTATTTTTCACGAACTAATGAATTCACCTCGCTGTGTGCTAAAAATTGTGATGTTGCCATTTCAACCATTCCCTAGGAACGCTGTGTATTTGTGAAGTTTAGCGGTCAATAAATTTTTGTCTAAGATTATTTTGAAAAAGACTAAGTAAAGTTCGGGCACTTCATACCATGTAGGAACATGACCTCATGGCCTGAGACAAGGCGAGTCAGGGTCGCCGAAATATCTCTCTTCGGAACCCAGTCAATCTGACACCCGTTAACGGCGTACTGGGTGATGTGGTTAGCATCATGCCTTCGACGACTGCATTACTTTCCCTATTTCCACAACTGTGGTTTCTGTGCCCAACTTTTAAAGCGACTGGGTGAGCCGCTCGCCAATTGCCAGATGTAGGGGTTGAACCCTGTACCTTGATACCGCAGCCTGACGCCCTAACCGCTCGGCCACGCTGGCGATACTTATAAATAAATAAATTATTCGAGATGTGTTTTTATCAT